>CM031879.1:1960717-2251287 GCA_018697195.1 Certhia americana
AGCGGTGCCGCTCCCGCCCTCCCGGTCCGTCCTGGGCTGGCTGTGAGTGGCGGCGATGGCGGCAATGCCGCTCCCGCCTGTCCCAGTCTCCGGGAGGTGCTGAGCCACCCTCCCGGTCCCTCCCGGGCTGGCTGTGAGGGGCGGCGATGGCAGCGGTGCCGCTCCCGGTCCCTCCCGGTCCGTCCTGGGCTGGCTGTGAGGGGCGGCGATGGCAGCGGTGCCGCTCCCGGTCCCTCCCGGTCCCTCCGGGGCTGGCTGTGAGGGGCGGCGATGGCGGCGCTGCCGCTCCCGCCCTCCCGGTCCCTCCCGGTCCCTCCCGGTCCGTCCGGGGCTGGCTGTGAGGGGCGGCGATGGCAGCGGTGCCGCTCCCGCCCTCCCGGTCCGTCCGGGGCTGGCTGTGAGGGGTGGCGATGGTGGCGGTGCCGCTCCCGCCCTCCCGGTCCCTCCCGGTCCCTCCCGGTCCCTCCCGGTCCCTCCCGGTCCCTCCCGGGGCTGGCTGTGAGGGGCGGCGATGGCGGCGCTGCCGCTGCCGCGCCCTCCTCCCGCCGCCGGGGGGCGCTGTCGCGGCGGCGGCGCGGGGCGCAGTGCGCAGGCGCGGCCCTTCCCGGCGGGCTCAGCGCCGGCTCATGGCGGCGGCGGCGCCGGGACGGGTGAGCGGCGGCTCCGGGCTCGGCCCCGGCCGTGTGGGGAGGCGGCTCCGGCCCCCGCGGGGTGTGGGGAGGCAGGGAAGGGCGGGTGTGGCACGCTCAGCCGTTCCTTGGAGGGGTCCAAGCCTCTGTGGAAGGTGGCGGAGGGCGTCAGGGCCTGTTTGGCCCCCTCTGTTCCCAGAGCGACGGAGATCGCAGCCCACCTTTCCTTTTATTGTGGGGACCGCCCTGTGCCTCGCTGCCTTGTCCCTTCCTCTCCCTGCGTTCATCCACACATCTGTATGTTGTCCAGGGAAGGGCAGCGGAGCTGGGGAAGGGTCTGGAGCACAGGTGTGAGGAGGAGTGGCGGGGGGAGGAAAGGAGGCTCAGGGGAGACCTTGCCGCTGTCCACAACTCCCTGACAGGACCGGGCAGCCGGGAGGGATCGGGCTCTGCTCCCAGGGAACAGGCGACAGGACAAGAGGAAATGGCAGCAAGCTGCGCCAGGAGAGGTTCAGACTGGACATTAGGAAGAATTTTTTTATCAGAAAGGGTGGTTAAGTGTTGGAACGATCTATCCAGGGAGATGGTGAAGTCCCCATCCCTGGAGGTGTCCAAGGAAAGACTGGATGCAGCACTGAGTGCTCTGGTCTGGGTGACAAGGTGCCTTCAGTCACAGGTTGCACTCGATGATTGCAGAGGTCTTTTCCAGCTTGATTGATTCTGTGATTCCCCAGTGCATCCTGTCTCCCCCTGGATAGCATCACTCCTGCTGCCAAAATCCCACTGCTCTGTGGCAGATGGGAATTCCTACAACACCCTGCCCTCATCCTATGAATCTGTGCCTTTTTTACACCTTCTGCGTTTCATCCCGAGCCCAGATGTTTAATAATCTTCAAAACCTCCTTTTTCTTTTCGCAGTAAAGTTCTTGCTATTGAGCCCTAATTGTTCATATTCCACTGCAGGATTAAATTAATTCTTGAACAGTTTTCGTTACCTTTCAAACTGTTACTTCTATACAGCTTTGCTTTAGTTGTATGTATTTGCCACTAGCCAGAAAAAAGATCAGTTTTCTTTGGCTTTAGGAAAAGTGAAATGAAAGGTGGTGTACCTGTATATGTAAACTATTTGCAGATAACCTGGAGATAGGTTTGTGGTGTCATCTGGAGTTTTCTTTTGTCTTTCAGTTTTAAATTGAAGAGAAAATGTCACTTTACGATGACTTGGGGGTTGAGACCAGTGACTCCAAAACAGAAGGCTGGTCCAAGAATTTCAAGCTGCTGCAGTCTCAGTTGCAGGTGAAGAAGGCAGCTCTCACACAAGCAAAGGTACAGTCCCTTTGTGGTTTTGCTTTCTGTTTCTCAGACTTCTTTCATGTTCAGTGCATTGTGTTTGTGACCTCAGAATACTGATTCGGGGTCATTTTGTTGGCATTTGTCTGTGAGATTGTAGCAGAGAGCCTGGCAAAGCTGAAGGGGGAAAAAGGGAAAATGCATTTTTCTTGATGTCTCTTAGAGGGAGTGTTGCAAAATTAAAACTGAAGGAAGCACTGATGGATGTGCTGCAAACCTCTGAGCTTTTAACCAGCAGAGCCAAAAGCTGATCTTCAAGTTTAGCTTTAAAGTTAATGAGATTCAGCTTTATAAATTTTTTTTTAATGTAAGTAGGGGTCACACTGCCATAGATTATTTACACATTTTCATAATTTTATGGTTGTTATTTAAAAGGCTCTTGGTGCTAACCTGCAAATCATTATGTGTTAGAAATTTTTACAGCAAGTATTTCCAGAGTAGATGAAAGGGAGGAGTGCAAGCTGTTCTTATTAGACTGTCACAGAGCCATTTTCTCTTTTTATTGCTGCTTCTTTTATTTCACCCTTTTTCTCTGAGCAGTGTTGATACTTTGGTTCAGACAGGACACAGGTGCTCTTTGGGGTGTTTAGGTTCTGTGGTGAGACTACTTAATTAAAAGAAGCAGCAGTGGCACTTGATACCAGATTGTTAAGTAGCCACAGCATTTTTTCCACTGGAATTACTCCTGATTTATGCTGCTAAAACTGGGGGCAGGATTTAGTTGATAATTGGAACAAAATGCATGGATGAAGTTTACTGACTGCTGTGTTAATTATATTTGTCCATGTAACTGATGTGCAGTGCATCCATAGCCTAATAGAAGAATAGGACAGGATTAGAAAACTGAAGATTTCAGAAGAGATTAAAATATTTTATCTGATATTAAATAGGGGAAGAGCAGTAGATCTTTGGAATAAATCTGAGTTTCTTAGAAACTCAATTCAAACTCAGCAGCAGTGATTGGATGAATTTTTAATGACATTTCTGGTCCCAGTCAAAACCTAGGACCATTCACCTACCCCTGTAAAGTATATCAAGTAAGCTGATTTTTAGAAAACTGCTTTGTCTTTTTTAGACATTGAGTGTTTTGGTGATTTTTGCAGAGCCAGAGAACAAAACAAACCACAGTCCTTGCTCCAGTGATTGACCTGAAGCGAGGCAGCTCCTCTGATGAGAGACAGATCGTGGACACACCCCCTCATGTAGCAGCTGGGCTAAAGGTAAGAGCAGAGCAGCTAAAACTGCAGCTGTTAGCAAACGTTTTGGAAGTTGAATGTTTCCTAATGGTCAAAAAGGGATTATTTTCTGTGAATGTCTTCCTCTGCTGCGAGTTCTTTAATTTACATTTCAACTTTATTCAGACTTATGTGTGTTACAGCATGGAACTAGTACAGTTAATGTGCAGTTATAAAACAGTCTTCTTAGAATCCTGGGACAGCTTCAAATTACTTGGCAAGGCAGCAATTTGGACAGCTAAATAATGACTGTAATTGTGCTTGCACCAGTGTTGGAACTGGATCTGTATAACAATCAACTGAAAAATAAAAAAAAAAAAAAAAGCCACCTAACCTTTTAAATGGATTTCTCATGGTAAGGAATCAAGAGAAGCTCTCCCCCTGCAGCTTTTTCTAAGAAAAAGTTCTGAAATGGTTCTTTCAGATTAGAGAAGAACAGTCTGTGTGCCTCTGTTGGTATGACATTAATAGCAGCTGATAAAAAGCCTTGATGAAATTGTGTGGGAGGACCCTGGCAGATGACTGCAGCAGCAAGATGCCATAAAGCTTCTCATACTGCATTAATGGGGTTTGAAAAATTCCTGTCCATGCTGATTTGCTGCTGTGTTTTATTTTGCAAGGGGAGGGTGTGGTTCTTTCTTCATGAGAAAAATTTGATGTAATGAGAGACTGGATGAAATATTAGTTTTAAATAAAGCCAAGATTTCTTCTAGCACCAGTGAGATTGGGATGTTACAGAAGTCAGGAATTGGAATTGTTACATTTCTGCTTTCCAACTGGGTGTTGTTTTCAGATCTCAGCTAAAAAAAAAATACTTTTCTTTTTTTTTTTCCCAGGATCCTGTCCCTAGTGGGTTTTCTGCAGGAGATGTGTTGATTCCCCTGGCAGATGAGTATGATCCCATGTTCCCAAATGACTATGAAAAAGTGGTGAAACGTCAGAGGGAGGAACGGCAGCGGCAGCGGGAGCTGGAGAGGCAAAAGGAGATTGAAGAGAGAGAAAAGTAAGGCTTTTGTTTAAAAGCTTGACATATTGGCTCTTATCTAAAGAATACACATGTCAATTTGATTAATTTTATCTCTCGATTTTCATGGGAGTTCTTAGAGGTTTTGTGAGTACTGCCTGCTTGTAGAAACAAGTGTTTTAATTGATATGTTTTAATGCTCTTGGTAAAAATCAGTGCAAAACCAATAAGAATTATCAGCTTTGCAGCCTCTTCAGCTGAAAGACCCTTGTCAAAATTATTCTAAATTTACTTTGTTTCGTTAATAGCAGCAATATTTGGGTACTTCATACATGGTTATCAGACCTTGACCTTGCAGGTGTGTTAGAGTATTTGATACCAGTGTCACCTGAGTACAGAAAAACCTTTTCAACACTCAGTGCTGAACCATCCTTTCTGCTTCTAAAAACTACAAACTGACCCATGAATACATTCAGTTTTAAATGTAGCTAGCACAGCCTTTGAGAGGCATAGTTGCATTTCCTTTTTTAATACTCTGCAGTCATTAATTTAATTAAGTTGATATATTTATTAATCTGTTGTCTCTGGACAAGAAAATACTGCTTTATTTTTAATGCCTTTTCCCTAAAATAAGAAATCTCTTTAATCGTGTTAAGGAAGTTGAAAGCAGATTCAGTTTGTGATTGTTAGAAGCAGTAAAATGTCTGCCAGCCAGGCAGAAGATTACATTTGCTCATTTCAAGTGAAGTGAATAAATCATCTTCATCTCAGTATGAATCATCTGAAATCTGGAATTACAGTACTGCTACCCTGTTCAGATTGTGGAAATTAATATTTCTAGTCATTGTGTCTTCTCTGGCTTCCCTTGGTTATATCTTTGTTGTTTTGATGGAGAAGGAATGCCTCTCTCTGCCCTGCTGGAATGCACGACCTCAGGAGCCTGGGATGTCATTCCCACAGTTCAGCATTGACTGCTCTTTGGTTTTATTTGTACTTGTGTGTGGGCCAAGAATCTTTATACATATAAACATTAGAGAAAAGAGATGAAAAATGCATAATTCTGATTTCAAACTGGGGAAACAATCTCAGCCAAACCTGCTTCAGATGTGTGTTTTGGGAGTACAGGCTGTAAATGCCAGTTGGATGGAGCAGAATCATTTACCCTGCAGAGGTGGGATCACAAATCAAAACAGAGTTAACTTCCATGGTTTCTCATCCTAACTTGCTGTGTCTCCTAGAAGGCGTAAAGACAGACATGAAGCCAGTGGGTTCTCAAGACGACCAGATCCAGATTCTGATGAAGATGAAGATTATGAAAGGGAGAGACGGAAAAGAAGTAAGGGAACTGCTGATGGTTTTGGTGTGGAAAGAGGGAGGGCAATTCACAGTCCTGTTTCATGGATTCTGTATTTCTCTGTTCTCACATGAGTACACTTTTAATTCTGAGCCTTTAGAATAAATCTGGCATTTTATTCCAACATAAGATAATACGGAAGACTGGTATTTTTCCAGGGAGGCAGATACTTGTGGAACTACCTCCGTTTAACCTTAGTTTGTAGATACCTGTGGTAAGTTCCTGCATGGTGTAGGATCCAGGGATGGGGTGAGGCATGACTTAAAATCAGTCTGTAAGAATCACTGAGTTTTCACTATTGCAGCTTTTCATTCCTGCATTTGTTACATCAGTGCCCTTAGAGCTTGTCAGGTGATGTGGGTCAGAAATAGGTCTTAAACAAAATTAGTCTTTATTCTCTTTCAGCAACAAAGTTACAGTAAATAATTCAGGTCTGCTGTGATATCCTCTAAATGTGTTGTGTTCCGTTTTGCTCATAGGTATGGGAGGAGCTGCCATTGCACCACCCACTTCTCTTGTTGAGAAGGACAAAGAACGTGAGTACACCAAAATCCTCTTCTCTAAACCCAGCAGTGTTAGTTTCTTGCTCAGCCTTCTATTTAGTTAAATCCTCCTGCTTTTCCCAGTGGATTCTTTGTAGCAGCAGGACATGAACAAGTTGTTCATTGGGGGGAGGCTGTGGGGGACCTGTGGTGCTTCACATCTCTGTTCTGAAGAAATAGTTCTGTTCTGAAATCTTTTTTGCTGGACAAGTGGCTTGTCAAACTGGGCTCTTAACCATGTGCAGCTACTTACTTCTGATACAAAAGAAGAAAAGTCACAGGCAGGTTTCTCTGGGTAGGTTAGAAACCTCCAGTGTGGAGAGGGAATTTTTCCATTGCTCTTCCCTTGAGGGAGCTATTGAATACATTTTCTAAAGGGGTTATGCATTACAGACAGAATTACATAAGTTTTTCAGGGATGCAGTTTAGCTGAAGAGATTTGTGTGCAGTGGTGGTGTGAGGATCTTAGTTGTCCACAAGATGGCATCATCCTGCTATAGCAACAAAACCATTCCCTTTTTTTTTTTCCATGTCTAACTGTTGTAAATTGTAACATTTAAAATAATTACCAGTATGTTTTCTAGTTTAAAAAATAATAATAAGAAAAAAATCTTATGCACATAAACTTTTCTTCGGGAGTCCTCTTTGTATTTATGAGAAGATTAAAATGTTAAAAAATATCTCAACGCTTAAGTAAATGAAACAGTGAGAGCATTTGACATGTGTAAGCATTCCAAACAGAAAGACATTGTTTTGAGTAAATAATAAAGAGCAAATTGATCAGTGTCAAGGAAAAGTAAATATAGGCTGGAAATAGTAGAAATATCCCTAAGGGGAGAGCTTTTAAAATCACACATTTTGGTCCCACAAAGAAACCGTATGGGTTCTTACTTGATGCTCAAATCCAGGCTGGAAGAAAACAAGAAAATATTGGTGTAGCAAAAGTCCCACAGTCCAATCCATCTGCTGTTTCAATAGGAATCAATTTTCCACATATTATATCCTCAAATTCATGTCTGACCTTTTATTTGATAAGATACAAGAGCTAGTGTACAAGAAAATATTCTAAAATTAGGTCAGCCTGAGAAAGTCCATAAGTCCATTCAAAAGTGATTTTTTTCTAGTGTTCTGTTTCCCCATTTTGCTATTTGACTTGTCAGTGGAAGGTAATTTAATAATCTAACCAGTAGGACTAAGATATCCAGATCCATCTTCATCCCTAGGAAGAGCTGCAGTTCAGAAATTCCCAGTGGGATGAGTTGCATTCATTCTTTTTAATAGACTGGTTTCTCTTCTCTGCAAATGTGCAGTGCATTTTTATTGCAGTCCTTGGGCCTTGGAGTTGTGTGCATTAATCCATTTTGTCATAATTCTGTTCCTGCTGAATGGAAGTTTGTCCTCCACATAAACTCTTTGTACTGCACGTGGTCTTTTAATGTTCCTTTTCTCCATTTAATAAGAGGTTAATAAAAGCATTATAGAGCTGTGGAAATCTACATCCAATGAGGAAAACACAGAATAGCTCAGATGTTGTTTCTGAGAGAGAGAGAGGTGAGGGGATATTAAAACATCGTGTGCAAAGGAAACGTTCTTCTGATTTGGATTTCTGTGGAAGACCTTGTCATAGTTTGTTAGGATTTTGTTGAGAAAAACCCAAATGTCTGTGTTTTCTCCAGCTGTAGCATCATTCCCATATGAGGAGGAGTCAAGACCTCGGGCACCTTCTTCCAAGGCAGCAATTCCTCCTCCAGTGTATGATGAGCCAGAGAGACCTCGTTCCCCCACGGGACCCAGCAACTCCTTCCTTGCCAACATGGGGTAAATGAGTGACTCCTGAACATTTTGTGGGAAAAGGCATTGGAAGGTGGTGGAAACCAAAAGCTGAAATAGTTTGTCAGGAGAGAGGAGCACAACCCATTGCATGTATGTTTTTAGTCTGAGTTCAGACAGTCCAAACTGGCAGGACACAGGAAAACACGTGGATTGACAGGATTGGGGGAAACACATCTGAGGAGGTTGCATTCAAGGCTGTGCTTTTAAGCCACACTCAGCATAAAGTATTCATGGTCTGTACAGGCCAGACAGTGGAGTGCACTTGAGAACACTGGTGGCATGTTAATTCTTCTAGGTTTCTTTTCCATTTTTTTCTTAAATTTGCTATATACCAGCAAACTGATATTTCAGATCATTTCAGCTCTGCTTTGTTCAAAAATTCAGGGTGTGTTTGCATGAATATAGCAGCTGTGGCAGCAAATCTGCCTTTTTACTTTCCTGCCTTGTATGTGATGCTTGGGTTAACTACTGTGGCACAAAGTGAAGGTGAATCTATACCTAAAAACAGCTTAGAGACCTTATTTCTGGGCTTGGTGTTTTTTGTTTTTTTTTTAATTACCCAGAAAAAGATATCCAGACGTGGTAGTGTTGGACCAGCTTGTGCATTGTTACCACTTCTAATTAGTAGTGGAACCCTCTCTTCAATGAAGGAAGAGCTAAAAATCTGACCTAGCCTGCCTTACTTTGACTGCACTGTTTGGCTATTTCTTCTCTGGCTTGGTGTTTTAATATTTCAGTATTACATAGCCAGGCTTTTTAGCCTTTGCTTAGAAAAAAATCATCTAACTTGTAGAATCTCCTGTACTTTCTACCCCTGTGTAAGGAAGTTTTAGGAGGTAGAATATTTGAGCACTCAGGAGAAATGCAATGTTAATGTTTTGTGGAGGAAACTTAAGAACTGATGATTTTTTTTTCTCATTGCAGGGGGACAGTAGCCCACAAAATCATGCAAAAGTATGGTTTCAGAGAGGGCCAGGGGCTGGGCAAACATGAACAGGGGCTCAGCACAGCACTGTCAGTAGAGAAAACAAGCAAGAGGGGTGGCAAGATTATTGTTGGTGAATCTACAGAGAAAGGTAATTGTGTGCTGCACCAAGTGTGTGAGAATTGAAGCTCCTGGGTTTCTGTTTACCATCTGTCCTTGTTGAAAACATTGGAGTTGGACAAATGAGTCATATTTGTTCTTGTGGAAATTTACATTTTTTTATCTTTTTGTAAATGATTCTGTATGCATTTATTTCTTTAGCTCATCCTCACCTTCCTCCATCAGTTGTCCTCCTTTAGTGTTGGGGAAGCCTCTTCACTTTCAGGGCTGATCCTGCTCTGCCCTGATGGGTTTTGCCCTGTCCCATCCTGTTGATATTGCTCTCATTTCTCTGTTCTTGTCTGATCTCAAGACAACATCCAGGCTTCTGAGCACAAGTGGTGGAAGTCAGAATACTTTTATTCTTGTAGTTCTTATGATACAATTCTGAACTTAGGAATTATTTCCCTCGAAGAAGTAGTACATTGTCAGTGTTACTGCTTAATTCTCGCCATTGAAATTGATTTTTCTGTTTACTGTCAATCCAGGTAGCTACAAGTCGTGAATAACTGTTCCTCCCCAATATGAAATTGCATTTTATGGCTTTTATTCCATTGTTTGATAATAGGATTTTGATAAAAGCCCCTGATTGAGCTTTAATCTTAAATTATTCCATGATTCACTGTTCTGTCTTCACACAGAAACGGGCAAGAAGGCAGATTCCAACCCCTTGACTGAGATACTGAAATGCCCAACTAAAGTGGTCTTACTGAGGGTGAGTTGGGAGTAAGGGAACATGTCTTAGTGTTGAAGTGTTTAAACCTCTGTTCCTGATACAAAACTTGCACAGTTTGAATGGTTCTGGCCTGCACCCATGTGTTGTTCTTTGTTCTGGAGAAATTATGTGATCTCCTGGGGCACAGGCTGTGACTTTAAAGCAGCACTGCTTTAAATTGTGCAGTTCCCTTGTGTTAGGGACAGGGAACTGTCTCCTCCTGTAGCTCTTGAGCTTTTAAAGTATTTGTGGTCACAGTTCCCAGAGCATCTGTGATTTGTCTACACAATCACCTGCACAGACTCCATCCAGTGAGCTGGGTTTATTCTTTGACTTTCAGAACATGGTTGGTGCTGGGGAGGTGGATGAAGACCTTGAAGTTGAAACTAAAGAGGAATGTGAGAAATATGGCAAGGTTGGGAAATGTGTCATCTTTGAGGTAAGAGATAATCTTTCTTTATTTTGGCTGCTCTGAAAGTAAACTGGGCACTCATCCCTCACAAGTGGAGTGTTACTGCCTAAGGCATAACAGAAAATTTCTCAGGATCCTTTACTGTCTTGGAATTTTGGATTTTCCCTATCTGTAAGATACAAGCTTCTAATAATAGCAACTGTGCAGAAATGACTTGAGTATTGTGTTTTTGCAGCCTTTTTATTTACTTTCTTCACTGCCTTTGTGAAGAACAGCAATTCATAACAATGTTCTCGTTGCTGTTCTAATTACTTGTGGCTTGGGATTTTTGTTTTGTTTCAGATCCCTGGTGCCCCTGATGATGAAGCTGTAAGAATATTTTTAGAGTTTGAACGGGTTGAATCTGCCATCAAAGGTAGGATCCTAAATTGTGTCTTGTGAACCTCAGAGTTAACTTCTGTAGAGAGATTAAACGGTCTCACTGGTCAGGCTGTTTAGTTAAAGAGATGTTTATTTTATTGAATTACTGCTTGCTGATCTGCTCTTCATTTCAATTCCAGCTGTTGTGGATTTAAATGGAAGATATTTTGGAGGCAGAGTGGTGAAGGCTTGTTTCTACAACCTGGACAAGTTCAGAGTGCTGGATCTGGCGGAACAAGTTTGATTTTAAAAATCTAGCTCGAGGTGTCATTGTTTTGGCAATCACGTTTTCAGCAGTAGGCTGGGAATAAAGAAGAGAAAAGTAGATTTCCTAGCAGACTGGAAACAAGCCTCATTGAATGGATTTTACACATTCGTTGTGACTTACGTTTTTTTGTAATATAAAGCCCTTTGAAAGTAAGAGTCACGTCTGTGTGGTTTTGAATTGCACATTTCTGCTTTCTGCTCTGGGGATCCTGTTTTTTTGGTTTTTTTTTGAACTTTCAGATGACTTTGCTCTGTTGAAAACCCACTGCTGAGGAGATGCTTTGTCTGTATTCCTGCTTTCTTTGTTCTTGTGCTTCATCCTGGAGTCCCTGTGCTGGATCCACAATAAGTGTGAAGCTTTGGACAAGGACTGTGTTCTATGACCTTCTCTTCCCTGGTGGTCTGTCCTAGAGTTGGAGCCTTGCTCTCCTGAGTCCTCATCTCTGCACACCAGTGATTTGACTCATTGGACAGTTGCAGCTGGTTTGTTCTCCTGACTCCAGGACAAAGCTTCTGTGCCAGAATGGAGACTAAAATAACAAGGATTGAGTCTGTCTTCACAGATCAAAAGCAAATCCATGTCTAATCCAGGGAAGTGGAAAGAGGAGGGAATTTAATGGACTCAGCAGGAGCTCTGTGCTGTCAGGCAGTCTGTGCTGGGAATATCCAGGGATAACTGATTTCAGGTCATTAGGTAGGGAGAAGGGAAACTCCATCCTGTATCTGGCCAGCTGTTAGAATCTCGCTTCTCTAACTCACACATAGGCAACTAACTTTAATCATTTCAAACCTAGAATTTGCTCTTTATATTTGTGTATTTGAGGTCAAATACCATCAGGGTTAGGCTTTCTTTTCCTTTTGGGAAGGAGTCCCTGTGGAAGTGTTCAGAGTAGGAGGCCATGGAGGGAAGCTGTCATGAAAATTTGAAGAGTTGACAAACTAAACTACTAAACACTACTACTCTTATTTTCAACTTGATGTAAAATAGTACACAGCTCTCTGCTCCCGGTTTTATGCTTGCTTCTTGTTTGGGAACAGTATGTGACAAGAGTTGGCAAGAGGTGAGTCTGCAATGGTGGCAGTTGTCTCTGTGCCCCATTGCACCCAGAATTGTGCAGATACTGAAATGGCTGTGAGTCCTGAGGGCATTTTAGCTGTTTGGAAGCTGATGCTGGATGTTTTCTTCCTGTTACACGCACGGACTGGGGGGAGGGGGGACAGACCTGTAGTTCAACGCTGTGAATATCTCCAGTTCTTGCCCTTCTGTTGAGTTTTGGCTGCAGATTTCTATGACAAAGCCTTGGATCTTGTGTTTTGCTTATTTCGTCTGCTTGTGTTCCACCAACCTCTGTACAAACATTTGCTTGTAAAACAGAATTTTTAAAAAAAACTGGTATTTTACCTGCTGTGTGTTGGCTTCCTTACTATGCTCTTATGTTGTACGAGGCAGTCCCTCAGAGTTAGGCAGTTCTACACCACAAGCTGGCACTTCCTCTGAATTCACCCTCACTGCAGCAGAGGTGAGGAACAGGCCTGACACCAAAACCACAGGACTTGGGGCAAAACCAGAATCTACATTCTGCTCCTGCCTCTGCTCTTTGTTTTTTCTTTGACTTTGAGCAACACTTTAAGGCCTTTGCTGCTCTGTAGTAAAACAGAGATTAGTCTGGTATGAATTAGCATAGGTTTGCTTGTAGTACTCAAATAATTTGACTGGCTGCTGAAGAAAGTTTAACCACTGGCAACAGATTGAGTGTGATCTGAACTTAGCTTGAAATATGACTTGGCTTTAAGCAATGTGATTTATTTATGGCTCTTATTTCAGCAAATACTTCTTGAGTGACTAGGCTGTAAGCATTTCCTGAGGTACACAGGCTGCTTTTTATGCCTTTAACCAGCTGTTCTGCTTTTTAGCACCAGCTTCTGAACTTCCAGCCTGATAACTTGGAGGTTTTCCATTTGCTGAGAATAGCTTTATTGACAACTTTTGAACCATTTCATTCTGAGAATCCTTATTGTGGTTGAAGACACGAGTAAAGTTTATCCATGAAACCATGTAGGGGTGGGTTTATTCATTTAGTATTTTGTGTAGGAGATTCATGCTACAAAATGAGGTGTTTTTCTCTACCATGGGGACACTGAAGCAAGCAAACCTGGAGCAGATCTACATCCCCTGAGTTCCATCAGTGTGGTGGGTGCTGTACAAACAAGTGACAGTGGACCCAGGTGTGTAAGCAGGTGATGCAAGCAAACCTGCACAGGTGTGGAAACCTGCAAAGGTTCAGACACTCAGCTCTGTGGTCAGACTTTGTCCTTAGCAGGAAGCGTTTTTTTTTTTTTTCAAATGCACCTTCTCCCTGTTCTTCAACGCTCTCAGTGTGTTGGCTCAGACTTCCTCAGGCATGTTTGTATCTTGTATGCCTTGAAAAAGTTGGTTCTGAATTTACTTCTCTGATGGAGAATTGACCTCTGGAATCTTGCCACTGACTTCTATTTCTAGTAGTTTCTCAAATAACTTTTGATGTTAACACCTCTAGCTCTTCCTGCTTACACATCCCTTTTTCTCCTCTGTTTTATCAGTGCCCTTTCCAAAGGCTCAGCAGCACTTAATTTGGAGGTGTTTGCAGCTACCAAGTTTTATTTGGTGATTTGCCTTTACACCCCGAAAATTTTACAGCCTCCTCATTCTGTTATGTACATACTGTGACTGGTTTGAAGCAATATTTTTGTTTCTTTTTTTTTTTTTTGTGTGGTGCCCTAAAACGTTCTGACTTCACAGGAAGTGAAGATGATGATGGGCTGTTAAGCACATTTACCTTACTGTCAGTGCAGGATTGGTTATAGTACTTTAGGTGAAGCACTGTGTTTTTCAAGTATGACTTCCTAAATTTAAGCTCTAGTTCCTTGGCTTAAGCACCTGTGTAAATGCTGTGATTCTCTAATGCATTGAATAACTGCATCTCCTCCTGGGCTAAGTATGAACTGTTCATTGCTTCTGGGAATTCAGATTAGATGCCTGCTTAGAGAGATTTCAGTGTCCTGAAGCCACCAGGAAGCTGAGAGGGACGTGTAGGACGTGTCAGACCAGAGCTGAATGAGGTGCCTGGTGCACTAACAACCCCGAGGTCTTAAGAACAGGGATTTGCACAGTGGCATCACCACTTGCTGCCTTGTTCTCTTCCTAATTCAGAACACTGACTACTATTTTAATAGTGGGGATTTAGTGACTTGATTACTTTCCTTAATTGTTAAAACCCCAAGGCGTTGTTGCTGAGCAGTAGCAGCTATTTCAGTGCCCATTGTTAAGCACACAGGTTATGATTTATTTTCTCACCTGCACTGTTCTGCACTTAACCTACGCTGAATGTCACCTGACAGTTTATCACTTTGCCTGCTTGGTGTCAGACTAAAATCTGATGTGAGACAGAGCTTGGAGGGAACATTTTTGACATTACTATTGTGAAAATTTTAAATTTGCTTTGCCACTGTTACATTAAAGGTGAGAGTTGTTGCCCCGAAGAACTTTCTGTCTGAATAACCATGGAGGAAGAGAGGCAGGTACAAGAAATATCTTGCCCAAGGACATGCAGAAGATGGTTTGGAGAGTTGGGATTACACCCTATTCCCCTGTACTTGTAATTTTGCAACCAAAACCCACATTCCTGGTGGAGCTGCTTTTTATTGTGGCAACAGAAAATGGTAAAATCTCTTAACCTTGAGCTTTGGATCCTGAAGCAAGTTCAGAAGGAGATGTAATTCATGTGCTGCAGTCTGTAAGTGGTTGCCTTAGGAGGGGCTTATTTGAAACCAGGCTCCTGTGGGAGATTTGAGTATCTCAGGGTATTCTACCTTTCTGTGCAAGGGAAAATATGTGTTGTAACCTCATACAGTTTTCTTAAAGATAAATATGGAAGGTTTCAAAGGGGATCTTAAACTCTCAGATCCTTCTTGCACCACAAACAGAAGTGTAATGGGGGAGAGAGAACTTTCAGTCCTCACAGCACTTGGTGCATGAGTCCATGAGCAAATCTGAGACTAGGATTCACTCTATGTTACACTGAATTAAATCCCATGTTCGTGCCTGGGATTGCTCCTCCTTAGCTACAGGACTTGGCTCTTCTCGTTGAATTCCATGATGTTCCTCCCCAGCCTGCCCAGGTCCCTCTGGGTGGCAGCATGACCCTCGGAGGTAGCTGCCACTCCTCCCAGTCTATGTGATTGCAAATTTACTTTAATGAAGGTGTTAAAGAAGGCTGGGCCCAGCATTGATCCCTGGAGTTCATCAACAGCTTCTGGCCTCCAGCCAGACCCTGAGACAGGGATCACTGGGACCAGGCATTCAGCGAGTTTTTGGCATCTGCTCCTGCTGCTTCAAGAGCTTCTTTTTGAGAAGTCATCTTACAAATGACAATGTTTGGAAGTCTTGCAGAAGCCCAGGTAGACAATACCCACAGCTCTCCTCTGCCAGGCTAGTCTTTCATTGTGGAAGGTTAAGCTGGGCAAGCATGACTTCCCCTCAGTGAATCCAAGCTGACTGTTGCTGATTTTCTTCATAAAAACAGCGCTAGATTAGCTATTCTCAGAATTGTAGAAATTATTTTAAATCTTCTAAAAAATTGGAATAAAGCAAGAACATCCTCACAGCTGAGATCCGCGTATGGATGCACCTGGCACTGGTAATGTGTTCCTAGCTGGGTGCAAGACTTACCCTATTTCTTTCCCCAAAAAAGCAGGAGCTGCTTGTGATCATGGAGGACTTAGTGCTGCTTACAAGCACTTTCTGTCACAGTAAATTCAGTCCTGTAATGATTGAACGCTTAGGGGAATTCCTGCCTTTAGGTGATGAGGCAGTTGTCCTTAAAGACAAATAGAGATTGATTGTGTCTAGCAGTTAAAGTGTGCTCTGTTAATTTGCTGTCGCTGAGCAAAGAGACTACACAGCCAGGAAATTTGGATTCCTGCTGTGCTGCTCTGGTGAGATGTAGGTTCTTCATAGATGGGTTTGAAAGTAGCATCTGGGTTTGGGAATTTTTTTGGTGTGTCCTATAGACAGGACTTTAAATAAAAGAGTTCTCTCTTTCCCTGTGATGCTGTGATTTTATTCAAGCTGCAGAGCAGTTAAAGAGCAATCCCAGTGCCTTTATCATCCATCAGTTTGGTTTATCCTCACATCACCACTGGCTTTGGTTGTGGCTGTAGAAGGAAGGTACTTCTGAAGTCCAGCTGGATATGATCAGGCAGCTCCTGGCAGGACACGTGGCCCTTGACTTTGTGTTTCATATGTGAACACAGCTGTTTCTTACCTGTGATGTAGTTTAGAGGATAAATTCATCTGCTTTGCCTTGTTTTGAATCATAAAACCATAGAATGGTTTGGATTTTAAAGGATCTCAAAGACCATCTAGTTCCAAACCCCTGCCATGGGCAGAGACACTTTCCACTAGACCAGGTTGCTCAAAAATTAATCTTTTCCTCAAAAGACTTTAGTCACATTTCCTGCTTCAGAGGAACAACAGGATTTTTTAAGGATGCAAAAACTGGTAATTATACAAGTTGCACATAACATCAGCCAGAACTGACAGACCTTAACCTTTGGGCAGCCCTGGATGCAATCATAGATACTCATGCCTTATGTCAGGAGAAGTTGCTCCTTCTTCCTCCTCACTGAAAGATTTGTTAACTCTGAAACTTTTTCTAAATGAGTGCTTGGGCTGGTAAGATTGCCTTTCTCATTCTGCAGGTCAGTGGGTTACAAGTGCTGCTTGTCTTGAATGCCCAGTGTGATTTTACCTCCTATTTACTGCAAAAAATATTTTGTGCTACTTGAGGTGCAACTCAGCCAGTTAGTGGCAGGGAGAAAAAAATGCTGTAAAGTCTGCAGGACTTTTAACTGCTGGACAAAAAGGTGGGCAAACCTAAAGTCTTTCACTTCTGTTTCTGAAGAGAGAGAATGAATGACAAAGTCAGTGTGCTGGTGTTTGGTACTTTAACCAAAACTGTACAGTAGCTGACAATAAATACAAATGTGATGCTGTTGTCAGCTGTGCTCCTTTAGGGGTCTTGCTGCCTGTTTGTGTCAGGTGGGGCTGGATCTTGCTGGTGGCTTTTTGTACACAGGTACAAACACAGCTTTCCAAGTCAGTAAGCAAAGTCGTGTTTGGATGGTGGGGAAATAGATATTGAAGAGGAAATGGTGCAATGGAAGAACAGGTATGAAAGCCAAAGAAAACATTTTGTAAGTTGAAGAATGAATAGTGTGTGTGTTCCTGCAGAGGTTTCCTCTCATATCCCGATTCCCAATCCGTGCTGAGCTCATGGTTGTGGCTTTATGCCTTTTTCCCTTTTCTTTTTAGCACCAGGAAATTGGGAAATCCCACAGCACGAGGTTGTTAGTGCAGAAATGTTAAAACACAGCCTCATGTCTTGTGTCCAAACAAATGTCTGGCATCCAAACAACATTACCCACCCCAAGCTTTCATCCCCGAAGCTGTGGGAATCAGGGGATAGATAAATGCCCTGCCCCCACCAGGCCCTGTGGGGACATCCCCCTGCACATGCTTAAAGCCCAAGACACCCCCAGCTCTATGGAAAACAAGATCTTTCCCAGGAAGATACCTAACCCTTTCCTTTCTTCTATCCTGCTTCTTACTCCTCCTCTGCGAAGAGCATGGGGTTTTTTTTCAAAGCAGCTTTTAAGCATCGTGCCACTTCACAGCCCTTGAGTTGTTTTTCCTCTCCCAGTCTCTAAGGTGTTGATCTCTGGCCTCCATTTGAGAGCTTGCAGCAAGTCAACAGCTCAGGAATCCACATGGTCCTGCCAAGACAAAGGTCTTCAACTCATCTTGGGTTTCTCCACCTTCTGCCGCAGGCACAAAGCTGGGTAGAACTTTTGGACTTCTCTGCTTTGAACCTGTAAAACTTGTATAGCAACTGTGAACCAAAACTCAAAAGATACTCTGGCAAAACACACCGAACTCCTCTTGGGAGGATGGAAAGTGAAGACTGGTGGGGTTTTGTGTTTTTCCACTTTGGGAAAGCTCTGGGTTTGTGCAGCTGAAGTGATGCAGTTACCACTGGGAGAGATGTCAGCTAGAGCAATCCCCAGTCTTGTCTTCCCACTTTGTAGGAAGGGATACTGCATTTGAACAGCAAAACTTAAAGACTTTTCCAAGGAAATAATCCTGGGGCAATTAAGTGCACTCAAACTGGCTTTCAGAGATTTGCTTCAAGCACAAATTTCAGAGTAAGATCCATCTCCCTACACCAGTCACAGCCCTGCCCATCATCCCATACGACACAACTTTGTGTCCAAAGACACTGTCCCAGAAGTATCACATTCACCTGCAAGAACTCAGCTCCTCTGAGGAAGTCAGGAATTCAGGGATAATAAGGAAATTAAGTTTTGAAAATATCTTCAGCTATCACACCCTAGTCATAGTTTCTTCCTCTTTCTTAACTTGGATTCTTACTTGATAATTTAAATGGTTTGCTTTGTTTCATTTCTATCCAGCAGGCTGATTTATTCATGGACAAAGCCTGATGTTTTTTTATTTTTCCTAAAATGTTGGGGAGCATAAAAGCCTAGAAACTTGAGGCTGCTATCAGCATTTATGTTAAAAAATAATGGTGTTAGCATCATAAAATCAATGCATCCTTTTTTTCCCCCCTGTTTTAAAAACGGGGGAGTTAACTGCATGGCCAGAATTTCTCTCAGCAAGCCTAGACTGTGTGAAATAAAATTGATTTTTTGTCACTCTTGAAGCATCAGAAGAAGGATGCAGATGTTTCTCCAAATATGACATTTCCTCTTCAGTGCCAGGTGGGTGTGTGGTAGCAGTTCAAAGCCACAGAAATCAATGGAAAAGGGGAAGTGAATTTCCTGCATGGAAAGAGCAAAATCAAATTTAGAAACCTGCTAGAGCTGGCAGCAGCAGAGAAGTTGGGAAGGTTTGTACCTGACAGCTGCAGTAATTACTGCCTGGAGATCACTCCTGGGAAATGCTGTCCAGTCCTTTCTCTCCAAAAGCTGAAAATTATGCAAAACGAGACAGATCTGCAAGGGACCAAGAGTACCTGGTCACAAAATTATTTGGGTTAGAAGGGGCCCTAAAGATCAACTCATTCCAATACCTCCCACTATCCCAGGTTGTTCTAAGCCCTATCCATCCTGGCCTTGGACACTTCCAGGGATGGGGCAGCCACAGCTTCTCTGTACCAGGGCCTCACCACCCTCCCAGAGAAGAATTTTTTCCTATTCTCCAATCTGACCTTGCCCTCTGTCAGTTTAAAGCCATTCCTCCTTGTCCTAAGTCTTTGACCTGCATCTCTCTAATCCAATCTTGTCTCCACACCTTTATAGAGCAACTAATCTCTATGATTTGAAGATTCCAGCACTAATACCAGAGGTTAACAAAAACAATCTGTCTAGGTCAGGCTACAAGGGGGAGATTGGCTGTAAACTCTCCAAAAGCTCATTGTTCCCAGCCCCTTCTGCATCTTAAGCCCTGATGACCTGGTTGTGCTGCCTGTTCTCCCAGCAGGAACAGGTCACGAGACTCTCTCCGACTTTGCCCTGCTAAATTTGCAAGGCTGAAGCATCAGGCTGGATCAGCATGTGGGGGGAGCTCGCCGTGGGAAAGGAAGCTGGGTACCAGTGTCTGGCTGCTGGAGTGTGGGAGGATCAGCAAAGGCCTTGAAAACCTGGGCATGGGCTGAAAGCAGAAGTGCAATGATCAGTGCCTGGTCACTGAAGTGGGACCTTGAAGATTGGCTTAGCTGTGAGCACAGCAGCTCAGCCAGAGAACAGCTGAGCAGTGGGAAAAGGGGTCTGATGCTGAGAGGGAAAGCAGGACCTTCAAGCAATGTGTAACCCAGGGAAGGAGGAGGAGGAGGAGGAGAGCCTGCCTGAGCACTCAGGCATCGTATGAAAGAACAAAACAGAACTTTGCAAGCTGGATCAATCATGTAAGCAAGTCCCCTGGTGTACTCAGTGCCAGCAATTCCCAGCACCCTCATCTTCCTTGGGTTTGTGCCATGCAAGTCATTCAAAATGTTATAAATATTTCAAAGGAGCTGTTTGCATTCTTATTTGCTTGTAGAGTACAAGCCTTGCAGTGAAAGAGATCCCCGTGACTGCTTCTCAGGCTGAAAGCACTAACATTCCTGTCACACTGCTCCCACCCATTATCGCACTACCTGGAAAGGCAGAACAATTCAATACAGATCTCCTGGCTGGGAATATGCAGAGATGGCACAGGCAGGGCAACTCATTTCATCCCTGAGCCCCTTGATGCAAAGCCTGGTTGGGCACACAGATGGATTCAGTGCAAGGTGAGGAAGGCAAATTAATTCCCCATCCTGGAGAAAAAGATTTTTCTGGGCTTAAGAATGGAGGGAAAAATCCTTCCCTGTGAGGGTGGTAAAGCCGTGGCACAGGGTGCCCAGAGAAGCTGTGGCTGCTCCATCCCTGGAAGTGTCACAGGCCAGGTTGGAAAGGGCTTGGAGCAGCCTGGGATAGTGAAAGGTGTCCCTGCCCATGGCAGCAGATTTGGAACTGGATTGTTTTGGATCTAAGATCTTTTCCTGTTACTAGGACTTTGTTAGGTTTAGTTAGATCTGGACAGACAACACTGGACTCCAAGGTATCTCTTTTGGACTCAGATGTTTATTATACCTTATCTATAGTACAGTCTCACAGTGTGAGCTCTGCTTTACACAGCAAGAAAAATGACCCCTTCTACTCAGTTTCAAGGACTTTTAAACAATAAGCAAAACCAATTAAAACGTGACACCCAAGATATTTCATTTATAACCCAATTGCCAATCACTCAATGTCCGCAATGCGACTTTTATTACCCAATTAGAAAAAACTTCCCTTAAACCCAAGAAGAAGAAGGAAGAAGGAAGAAACGAGGTACTCAGACAATGCCTAAATCCTTCCATATTGTCTCTTGTATGATTCCATAACCTAAAACAACAAACCTTAAATATATTTCACCCTGTGACATTACAGACTTCTGTGCAACTACTCACACCCCCCCTCAGTGCTATCAGTTTTGGAAGCTGTTCCCACGGCTTCAGGTCAAAGGCAGTATCCATCTGAGGATCACTACCTGTCAGAGCAGAAAGCCTGATGCTTTCAGCATCCAGGGTTCCAACATTTTCCATGTTTCTATGAAATATGGGTTTTAAACCTGTGAGACAGGTAAGAGGATGCTTTGCTGGGTCAGTTCCAACTAAAGAACCCCCCTAACATCTTAATCATTAAATTATGCTTTTGTTTCCTTTGGGCATCTTCCTACAGGACACGGCTGGGGAAGCTGGTAGCAACCATTGAGGCTCCCAGGGCCTCTCCCACAGAAACCAGGGCTTGGAAATATCTCAGGAAGCTTTCTGAACCATCCCCCAGCCCTCGGGCACAATCAGTGGTGGCTGAAACCCTTCCCACCCTGTTTGCTCAATATGTTCTGAAAACCTCAAGGGATGCTGAGCCACTGCCCCCCTCTCTGGCTGTGCAACCTGGCATTTGTGCTCTGCCAGGAGGAGAGATGCTCTGATTTCACCATCCTAGACCAGAGTTTGTTTAGTTTCATCTAAATCTTGTTTTGGGACCAGCTTGAGTCTCCGTAATTATTTTTTAATTATTATTATTTTTATTTCTAAGTTGTTTTTTCTATCTGCCAGACAGAAATACTGTTGAACTGTGAGTCAGGGGTGAAAATCCTCTTACACCAGAAATCCCCAGACTATGTTTGAAGTCTTCTCTGCTTATTTAAACTGCCTGGCACCACTGAGATGTCTGAGGTGCTTTCTGTGGGTGAAACCAAATAATATCTGATATAGGGCATGAGGCTCCTGTGATGGCCTTGGCTGGAGCTTGGAAGCTGGTTTCTGGAATTTTCTGGAAAATGGAAAGCAGATGTGTGGACACCAAGGATGGTCCCATCTGAGGTCTTTCTAAATCAATGCACAGAATAACTGAAGCAAATTTCAGGGCAAGGATCAGGTGACAGAGGCACCTTAATGGAGACCTGGACCATCATCCTCTAATACAGGTCCTGGTCACTACTATGAAACTCTGGGATGCTCCTTCTCCCCTACTGGGAAGTTTTTGGAGCTGAAGTGGCATTGTCCAGGAAAGATCAGTGTTGGAAAAATAGCACCCGAGGATTTAAGCCCCTTCCAGGATGTGCAGGAACTGAGCAGGATGTTATGGACAACAAACCTGGACATGAGCATCCAAACATGGATTTTAATGGATAAGACACTCATTTTGGGTCTAACCCTGAGTATATTGTATTAAGTTTCTTTTGCTAAGCCCTGGAATCATATGCTGGAAATATCCTACTGGAGATGAACTTCTAATCCACATTTATCCTCGGAAATAAAACCACTCATTTGCCAGAGCAGAGGTCTGGGTTAGAGCTGAGGTGGACCAGAAGAATTCCTGGATCCTGATTCCCTGGCCTTGGGCATGGCTGGGGTGCCCTTCCCTTCCTTCCCACCTGGGTGCTGGGACACATGGAATGGAGGAGGACTCTTCTTTACCTTTTGGTAAATTGCGCATGGATGTTCAACCCACCTGCCTTAAATTTTCCCAGCCTGGGTCCCTTTAAGGTTACTGAACATCCTGGGAAATTCCATTTTTGGATTTGGATTTTTTTCCCCAAGGAAATGGGTGCCTGCTCAATTTGCTTGGGCAGACCCCCAGCCTGTCCTGCTGTGTTTTCCAGGGGCAGGGCATAAACCAGCTGCTATAACTGGTTCCAGTCACTGGAAGAAGCCCAGCAGCCCATGCCATCAAATCTTGAACACTTTTGTTCCTCACATGGTGCTGGGGCTCAGGAACATCTCCATGTGCAGCAGCCAACACTCCCTGAGCAGGACAGAGGCAGCAGAGCCACATAGGACATTGATGTCCCTGTCCCTGCCAGAGCCATAGCTCTCATTACAGCCTGGGGGGCATTTTTTTGGGGAGTGCTCCTCACCCACTGGCTTAAACTGGTTTCTCCAGTGAGGGTTAATCCAAACCTGGCAGACTTTGCCCTGGGGAGGATAAAAAACACTCTCCTGCAGCACCGAGGTGGTCTGGATGGGGCTGGAGCCTGCAGGAGAAGAATGGGGAGGCATTAGAGAACCCCAGGGATGGTTTGAGGAAAGTCTCATTGACTCCAGGAGGGAGAAACAGTTTTGCAGGGAGCAGAGACATGGCTTGGAGCTCATGGTATCGCTGTCAAACACCAAAATGAAAGGATGGGGATATTGTGCACAGTTCAAAGAGTTTCTCTTGTGCTCCCTCCAAGCCAGTGCCTCTTTCTACCTCCAGGGAGGCCATAAAGGAACAACAGTAAAAATGAACAACCCTCCCAGGTTAAAATGTTCCACCTTTACCTCCTGCTGCAACCTGGGCTCCAGAGATGAGGACACACAGACCTGATGCTGTTCCAAAGCTCAGGGCTCATCCCGGTGATGCCAGGCGAGGGGGATTTGCTCATCGTCAGGATCCAGCACAGCAGGATCTGAACTTCCAGTTGCCCGTGCAAGGGCAGGAGATGCTGAACAGGGGGATCTGAGTTTCTGACCCCCTTGTTTCTGAAGCAGCTGGGTTTTCCCAGTTTGTGCCAGGGCCACCACAAAGAAGATGGGATTGGTGCTCTGATGAGCTCAGAAATTTGCATGAATGATACTGAAAATTCGATTATCACACCCTCATCCATTACACTCAGTTCTGTACTGGTCCTACCAAGGAAAAAACCACCACAAATCAACTCAAAAACCCTTTCCCAGTACTTTCCACCCCTTTCTAAGGCAATCAGCTCCCTGTCCTGTTCCTGTCACCTCTCTCCCATCCCTGCTTTCTCCGGGAAGCGAAGGGTTAAAAGCTCTGAAACTGCAAGAACTTCCTCCTTTCTGCAGTGCCACCCTCGGAATGACGCTGGTTTCTGCCAGGCATTGCCCAAATATGTCCGTTTCCTTCTGAAAGGAGGAGGAGGAGGAGGAAGGAAAGAAATAGAGATACAGAAGAATTTTTAAAATTATTATTATTTTTAATATACGTATCTAAGAGAACGCGTCCACATCCAGGGAACCCAGGCGTCCGAGCGCAGCCCTGCCTCCTCCCGCTCCATGCCGTTCCGCAAAGGTAGGGTTGGATGGGTGGGCAGCATCCCGGGATTCTCCCCCAGGGAATACCTGGGCATCCAGCGATGGGTCCGTGCCCCGGCGGTGCCTCCTGCGGGGATGGAGGAGGATGGGGGACACCCCTGAGCTTGTGTGCGGGGTCTGTGCGTGTGTGTGTGTGTGAGTGTTCTGTGCAGCCTGAAAACGGCGACTGTCCCCTCTCCGCCTTCCCTGCGGGGTTTTTCGTCCGTCCCCGGGAGAAGGGAATGAGCCGCTCGGGGTGGTGCACGGGCAGGGGACGGAGGGCAGCAGGATGTTTCTGGGCAGGGGATGCTGCTGGGGACTGGCTGGGGCGATGCAGTCTGAGAACTGGCAACCTGCGTGCATTTGTGTCCTTGGGAAGTGCTCGGCTGAGGGGCTGGGAGGGCACACTGGCGAGGTGAACGGCCCTCACCTGGGTAAACCCCTTTCTCACCGAGGTGCCCTCAGTTCTGCACCCCAAACCATCTCTTTTCCACAGAAATCCCCGCTTGCCACCCCCTGACTTGGCAGTGTGGGCAAGAAGCACCCAATATGGGACCTAAAGCCCTGATGGGTGCTCCTGCGCTGCTGTGGATGAGTTTTCCATCCTCTCCGGGCTGCTGTGAAGCAGCGACTCTTAAATGTCACCTCCTCCTCTTTCCAGAGGGAAGTGCGGGCGCGGTGGGACACAGAGTGGGATGCCTGTGCTGATCCCTTTCCTCAGCAGCTCTATTGGGAGGAGAAACGGAAGGAGAAAAGTCTTCTCCATGACACAAAGAAGCCAGGGGAGGCAGGGTTCAGTGGGGATGTGCAAGGACACGAGCAGAAGGCGCTGCTCAGCATCGCGCACAGGAGCTTTGGCCGGCGGGCAGCCCCGCACTGGGACGGGGACAGAGGGGTCACACACTGGCACTGGCACGGCATCGAAAGGCAGCAGGGAGGGAGTGAGATCGGCGGGGAGAGGGCTGGATTTGTTTCTCTCCCCTCTGCCTGCCCTGGGGAGGATGTTACGGGGGTGAGGCAGTGCCCGCAGTGATGCTCACAGAGCCCGCATCACCACCGCCGAGGTTTCTGCTGCCTTTTAAGGCTCAGCGGAGCGTGATGTGCTTCACACCCTCGCATCTTGCCGGCACAGCAGACTGCAGGGCTCGGTTTAATTTTAGGTGATAAACGGATTATTTTGGAGCAGAGGGAGAGATGCTGGGGGCGGTCGGTGGGAGGAAAGCAGAGCATGTGAGGCTTTAAAAGCGCTGAGCTGGGGGAGCAGGGAGAGACCGGGGGAACTTCCCATGTTGGAGGGCAGCTCCCGTGGTCCTGCTGCAGCCTCAGCGAGGGTGGAAATCACGGGCAGGTCTCTAGCACTCGGGGACACGCGGGTTTGGATGTTTTTCCATGCGGTCCTGCCCAGCACACCTGAGCTGGGGAGGGCGCGTCTGTCGGGACACCGTGCTGTGACACCTGTCAGCGCTGCCAGACTCGTGGGGCACAGCTGACCTGCAAATCCTCGGTGGTTCGCTCCTGCAGTCCTTGTGCCACCGTCGCAGCCGTAGCTCGTCTGTCTACAAACTTCCTCTAGAGGTCAACCTTGAAATGCCAGAACAGCTTTCAGCAGCTCCGTGCACCAGCCTGCAGCTCCAGAGAGTCCAAGCTGGCAGAGAGGCCGGAGTGAATGGATTTTGTCCATTGTTTGTGGATGTTAGGAATAATTTTGTCACCACAAGAGCTGCCAAGCGTTGGAAAAGTGGTGCCTGGGGGAGAGGTGGAGTCGCTGTCCCTGGAGGGATTTAAGACATGTAGATGTGGCACTTGGGGACATGGTTAAGTGGTGGCTTAGCAGTGCTGTGACCTGGCTGCAGCCTTTAACCTCTGTTCAGAGCATCCTGCTGAGTTGATGGGGATCCCACATCACCAGCCCTGCCTGGAGCACTGCTCAGTGACTACTGCTGGGCTGCCTGGGCTACCCAGGGACACATCCATAAGCCACCAGGCAGGAGGGCTGTGGAGAGCACGGCCATGTGGTTGCCCTTCCAAAGCTGCCTGCAGCAAGCTGAGCAAATCCTAAGTTTGCAGGAGAGTTGGGCGTGAAGATATTTTCCTCCTAGTTCAACTTGGTGCATGAAAATCCTTGCTCAAGGTGGTGGCTTCAGCTGGGTTGACATCTGGCTGTGTTCCTGACCCTCCCAGAGGAATAGGGGGACTCCAGGAAGCTTGGCAAGGAGGTTGAGCCTTTGCTCTGGGAGCCTTTTGGGAACAGCTCACAACCACCCTGATCCAGGGTGCAAAGAAGAGGCTGCTGCTTCGTAAACCTTCAGTAGCTTGAGGCACAAGGACATTTGGGGATGAGAATTTCAGAGGCTCTCAGCTGTCTTTGCACATCCCTGTGTGTGGAAATGGAGCTTCCTGTGGCAGAAAATGTGAACTCCACCCCTGTCTTGGTTGATTTCTCACCACTTGCAGCTTTGGCATCACTTTCCTATGTCCCCTCATGAAAGTCTGTGTGAAATCCTGGTTGCCTTGGCTCTGTTCTGCCTCCTTTCTCCTCAGGCAGCTTAGCCAGTGGCATTGCCACAGGACCTGAACTGCATGGTTGTGCAACAGCTGCCATTTAGCTGACCTCAAGGCATTTGGCAGTTTCAGCTGTTAGAGAAAGGTGTTTCTAGCAGGGATGCTCAAGGGCAGCCAAGAGGAATGAGCTTAGGGCAGAAATTAATTTATTCCAACATTGCTGCATCAGCTGGGAGCACTGGAGAGAGCCCTGACCCCCAAGCAGTTCAATTACCCTGGCAAAGGCCTGTCTGTGGCTGCAGCTCTGCTGGCAGGAGGTGTTGGGAGCTTTCACCTAAGGTGCCCTTCCTAAAAAATATGATTTAATTACTGCAGCTGACGCGAGGAAGCCTGGGAGTGTGCAGGTGATAAGCTGGCAGGGCATTGCAGTGAGCGGGACATTTGTCATCTGTCAAAGGACAAATGAAATCCCGGTGCTGCTGTCTGGGAAGGAGCTGGAGATAAGACTGAAAGCCAGCCAGCAGAGATTGAACACACGATGATAGAAGCACAGAACAGTTTGGGTTGGAAAGAACGTAAAAGATCACTTAGTTCCAAACCCTCTGACAGGGCAAGAACATCCTGTGCTCAATAAGGTTACTCAAAGTCCACTCCAACCTCACCTGGAACCTGCCCCAGGGGATGGGACATCCACCACCTCTAGGCAACCTGTGCCAGGGTCTCACCACCCTCACCATAAAAAATTTCTTCCTTATATCTAGTATTAATCAAACCTCCTTCACTTTGAAACTATCAACGCTTGTCCTGTTGCAAGAGACCCTGCTAAAAATCTGTCCCCATCATTCTTATAGGTAAAAAATCCGTCCCCTTCTTCCTTATAAATAAGTAGTCTGTCCCCATCTTTCTTATAGGTCCCTTTAGGCACCAGAAGGGGCTCTAAGATCTGCGTAGAGCCTTCTCTTCTCGAGGCTGAACACCTCAACTCCCTCAGCCGGTCTCTATAACAGAAGTTTTCCAGCCCCTGGAGCATCTTCATGGCCTCTTCTGGACTTGCTCCAACAGCTCCATATCCTTCTTATATTGGAGACCCCGAGCTGGACATGGGGCTCCAGGTGGGGTGTCATGAGAGTGGAGCGGAAGGGCAGAATCCCTCGCTGTCCTACTGCTCTCACAGCTCTATACATTCGTTAGCAGAAGTTACATCTCCTTGTCTCATTTCTGCTCGCTGGGATCAAGGAGGCTGTTGTTAGCAGGAGCAGAGGTGCCTTTTGCCTGTGAGCATGAAGGGAAAGGGCAGGACTGTGCCACATCCCGGCATTGTTATTTCTGCTGCCTGTCCCCTGAGCCACCGAGCACTTCCGTGCTGTCCCAGCTCTTGCAGTGACTCAGATTACAACACCCCCTGATGGGAAACTGCTTTTGCGGAGTGGTTACAGCTAAAGGTGGAGAACTGCCTTTCTGCAGCCTTTTTTAGGTATTGGAAGGGATAATCTTGTCACTTCGGGAGGCTTTCTGGATTGCTGGCAATGCCCTGCAAATCCACATGCTGCTGCCTTTGCCGCTCGTGTCACCCACCACTCCTCGATGTTGTGTCTTCCTGTCAGCCCTGGAAAAGTTTTTATCCAGCATTTCCCGTCAGAGGCTCTGGACAGGATTTTTAAGCACTGATGAATGCAGAGAAGTCATGTGAGGAGTCAGGATCTGCTTGTCAGTGATCCTGCCTGCTGCAGCTCCCCATGGGGACCATCCTGGTGACAGTGACACTGTGGGTGTCTGCTTGAGGGTGTCTGCTCAAAGGGCAGGGAGGAAATGTGTGGCACAACTGGCCCTGGCTCTTCTGACTCACCTGCTCGTGCCTGAGTCAAACCATCACCTTGTTTTCACTGAACACCTTTCCTGGAAGGCTGGAAATTCCCTCACATCCTGCTTTGTCCCCTGGCCTGTTTCACTGTGGTATTTTTATTCTGGCTCTTGGTTTTGTTTCATCCCCTTTCACCTCATCAGCCTCTTGAGCCAAAGGATCCAAAGGAGCAGGCCCCCCATCACACCCCTCCCAGCACCTCTGCACTTCCAAGAAAGCCCTGGGTGAGAATGACCTTTCTGTTCCTCTCTGCCTTTGCACTTTCTTTAGCATTTATGGCTTCTCATGGGGAGTTTTTAATGGATTTCAGGGTCACCATGCCTGGTTTTGTTCCCATTATTGCTCACTGGGTCAAGCACAACCACACAGCAGAGCCCACCATGTCTCGTGGTGCTGGTACAGGGGGGCACATTCCAGCCTGTGGTGGCCAGGTGGGACACCCTTGGCTGCCCCCAGCTGCAGGTGGAACCACCACTCCACTAGAAACTCTCGAAGGAGGCTTCTAAGGGGTGTACAGCTCTGTGAGGTCCAGTGGGATTTTTGGGAGCTGCTCTGTATTCTGATCACTGTACGGAAACCAGCTGGTGGGGAGAGATCTGGGTTGTTAGCACCTCTCAGACTTCCTGAGCCTGGGAAATAAACTGTGTAACAATAGTGAAGGTATATCCTCATGTCCTAACCTGGGAGCAGGCAGATACATCTGTAACCTCCCTGCAGGGCCAGCATCCCACTAAGCAACTCAGGAGGCTGGAAAACCCCTCCTTTTGGTGTCCTGCCTCCCTCCTGGCAGGGATGGGGAAGGACTCTCCATTGCTGTATGCTGAAACCAAGCTCAGTGGCTACGCCACACAGCAAAACAGCTCAGATTGGGCTTGGGCTTCACCCCAGTGCTCAGATCCCACCACCAACACCCTCCAGGTCCCTTTTCCACCTGGCATCCCACCATCCTTGTGCCTCTGGGAACCTGTGCCAGCAGAGCTGCTGTCCTGCTGAACCTTTCCCTAACACACCCTCTGCGATGGAGAAATTGATCTCGGCACAAAACAGCTCCAAAGGCTTTAAATCAGATGACCACAGATTTTTTTCATGGAGGGACGTGGGAGGATTTCAAAACCAGAGGCTGGCAAGGTGTGATCCCTGTTTTCCTGGTGCGTGCGTGCAGGCACACACATCTCTGCAGGGCACCTCATTCTTTTCCCCATCATAAATACATTTTAGGGTTGGAGAGGAAAAAAGAAAAGGATGGGGCACCAGTTGGGACTCAAGATCAAACCCACACAAGCAGATTTAGTTTTCTTTTGTGTTTTCCTCTGGAGAATTTCTTGTCCTGGCAAGGAGTATTAAGGTTAAACTAATTAGGTTTCCACTGGGGCAGCATACCTTGTTTAAACCTTAAATATTCCTCGCTATAAAGAACAGCTATTATCTTCTCCATAGCATCCTTTTCCAGGTCAAAAGCTATTCCCAGGTTTTCTCCTTTCTGGAGAACAAAATCACTCTCATTTTGTGCTGTCCCATGTACCCCATTCTGAAAATATCTTGGTATTGCCCACCCTTTCCCATCCCAGATTAAACATCTTCCCAAAAGCACAGGGCCTGAAGTGAGATGTCCCCTTCCTTGGTGCTGAAGAACCAGCACCATCCAGTTCAGAAAACCCAACCTCCTGCATTTTGTATGCCACCCTCTTGCTAAAACATCATGGAACTGGGCTTTCCTTTTGATTTCCTTTCATTATAATGAATAATAATAAAAATAATAGTAATATTTTCTCACGTAACTTCATGGTGTTTGTTCAGAATTGACTGCTTTTTGTTCCCCCTCTCCCCAGTCCTCTACTCATTGTTGGATGATTTCCAGCTTTATCAATTGAGGCAGGGGAAACTGAGGCACAGGAGGGTGCTGAGATGGGCTGGAAGGTGCACTGACAGTACCTTTAGCTGCTCTTATCCATGGATCCAGCTCTCTCTGCACGAGCCCTGGTTGTGCTAGAGCATCCTGAGGTGTGATCCCTGTGTAGGTACATTTTGGGGATATTACTGGTGCAGGCTTCATTGTAGTGCAGTGCAAAGCTTGTAAATCAGCCCCGGTGGGCAGGAGCAGGATGTGAGAACTCCACCTGGAGAGACATTGATTTGGGTTGGAAATCAAGGAAAGCTTTGCTCAGCCCTGAAAAAGATTACCTGAGGACAGAGAGGGGTAAGTTGAGACAGACCAATGTCTCCTTGTGAAATGGTTTGGGGACAAACGATGCTGCCAGGAAAGGGGCAGTGGGGAAGGAGGTGAGAAATCCACAGAGAAAAGGAGGTATTGCTGTGTCCTTGTGCAGCCCCAGCCCCACTTTGGGCTCTCTTCAGGCAGCGCTGGCATGAAACGGCTGCATCCCTTTAGCCAGCCTGATTTATTGACTTATTTATTTACTCCCCTCCCTGCTGCCTCTGGAGCTTGTTTATCTGGCCTGACGTGGGGAGACCCTTTTCCCAGGGCAGCGGGGAGAACTTGTTTACCAGTTGTATTTATGGTTTTATTGGCCTTGCTGGCACAAGGGGCAGCAGGGAAGCCACACGGGCCGCGCGTGCCCTGGCAGCTGGGGACACACCAAAGGAGCGTGAGAGAAAGGCTGTGGCTCTTTCCAGCTCTTTCCAGGAAACCCGGAGAGCAGCTGAGGCTGGTAAACAACACGGGTAACCCGCCAGCAGCAGTGGTAGTTCTCTCCCAGCTTTTGTGTTTATTTTCAGATGCTGTACTGCGTTAACGTGTAAATCTAAGCTCCGTGTAAAGCATTAGTTGATTTTCACGTTTTGGTCAGGCAAGACAATCCCTCTGGGCCTGACATCCAAACACACCCTACAGCCTCAGGCCCAGAGAAATCTCAACAAAAGTAAATTGGGGGTGGGGGGGTGCAAACTGGGGGCACATGATTTCATTACCTGAATCTGTAACTGGAGGATTAACCCCTGATATATAAACCTGTCACAACACACAATATCCAAAAATTTCCAAGGCAGAAAAAGCTTTTATTTCAGCCATGTTTTCCCTTTTATACATTCCTTTCACCAAAAGCATGCACTTCACTCATTGGTTATTAAGAGGTATTTTGCTTGTCCATCAAATCTCTCTATTCTTGGTTAGTTTACATATTTTGTTCCCTGATTCCCATGAGAGAGCTTTCTTATTTACTGCAGGTGCAGTTTTTTCCACCCAGGAATAGTTTCTTGCAAGAATATATAGTAGTTTCTTGCAAGAATATTGTAATAGCTATAACATTTTCACATGAGAACTTTTAAGCTACTTAGCTGCACACAGAAGTGACAAGCTAGCTATTAATTTAGCAGAGCAAGGCCTGAATTTATGTGGCCTTTCTTTTATAATTTATCTACCTTTCCACCACATAAATGGACCAAAACTTTTATCTGTCTGAAAAACTCGTGACTGTTGCCCATTCTTGGGTGTAGCCCCTTGGGGAGGCTTCATGTACCTGAAGACCCTTCATTAAATATATCCACTTTTATTCTTTTAACTTTGTCTGGCCTCTGTTTCTAGGTAAGCCTGAAAAGGCAACAGTACTGGGAGAGAAATTTGGTGTTTTGTCCCTTGCTCCCAAATTTATGAGCCCCAAGGAGCGATGTGGCTCCTCAGTTTTGGTCTCTATTGAGCCAGGATGCTCCAGCTGCTTTTATTGGGGGATAAGCAGGTTTGCACTGCTCGTGGGCTTGAAGGACTGAACAACTGCTGTTACAACTTTCTGTGCCTGGCAGACCAAATTTTTCCACCCCTAAAAATGCAAGTGGGCAGTGCCAGGTCACCTGGCACAAGTGCAAAATAAAGGCTCCTCAGCCACCAATATAAATTTGTTTGGAGGAAACTCGTGCCTTCATGCCAGGCATGACCCAGGCAAGCACTCCACCTTAATGCCAGTAGGAAACTCTAACATGGCTGGAGCAGAAATTTGAGAATTGGACTTGGCTTTTTTCTCCTTCTCATTGACTTTCTTAGAAACCCTCCTTGTTAGCAAGAGATTTCTCCCAGGAGCGGTAGGGCATAGCTGAGGCTGTGATTTGGGCTGAGGCAGCCTGAAAAAGCCCTTCCACAAAAGGAATGTGGGATGGCTTTATGCCAACATCAGGTGCTCCAGGGATGGATCCATGCTCACAAAACAACATTCCCATTCAGAGCAAAATAAAGAAAAATTAATTTATAGAATAAACAGTATATAGAATAATAATAAAGAAAAATAAATGGTAGGGTTTTGGGGGTTTTCCCAGCCTGGGTCCATTTCCCAGCTGGAGGGCTGGATCTCATTCATGGCTGAGAACAAGGCTTTGGGGTGGGAAGAGAAGTAGCTTCACCACCAAAACCTCCATGTTGCTGGACCAAGCTGAGCAGGATGAGTTGAGGCAGAAAAGGCCAGCAGTGTTGTTTGTGCTTATTTTTTTCTCTGAGGTGGCTTTGCCAAAGTCAGGGAATGAATTTCCACCTCCTGCCAGCTGTGAAGATCATGTACACGGGGGAACACAGTCAGCAAAGCCTTTATTTCCCTTAAACATTATATCACCTCTGGTTGCTGCCATGTTTCTCCTTTTTATTTTTTTTTCCTCTTAATAATTTTTGGGTGCAGCTAAGCTTCTGAAAAACTGATCATGTCCAACACATTTGCACCATAAATAAAAGAAACAATGCAAAATACCACTAAATCATGTTGCAACAGCAGCAATTAGGTGGAAGGCACGAGAGTGGGAAGCGTTCTTTTTATGGATGGGACTTTCCCAGCCCAAATTCTGGATGACCTGAGGTTCCCTTTTCCAGCCTGGCTTGGGATGTGCTGTCACACCGTGCTGGCAGCCATGGGGTTTGGGTGGCCTGGCAGGTAACAGCCCAGCTGCAGGCAAGATGGGACAAGGCAGCGTGGGATGAGGCTGGCGTGTGCCAGTGCTGAGCTTTAGTCACCCCTGCCATCGATGACTGGCTCTGCCTGAATGCAAGAGGACCAGATTTTTGAGCAGCATCTGAAGGCACTGGAGGCTGCCAGAGACTGGGGAGGTTGCATGTGCTCCTGCACGTGTGCAAGGGAGCTGTGCTCTGGGCTGAGATGGGTTTGAGCCTGCAGCAGATGGGTTTTCAGGAATATTCAGCTGGTTGGGTCTGGAATGAGCACCAGTGTTTAGGGCAGGATAGGGTTTAGCAGTGTTTAGCACAGCACAGCCATGCTCTAAGCATGTTCTACTACAGCTCCTGTGACCCTCTAGCTACCCCACCCTCATCCCAAACCCATCCTGGTGGGATCCCCCATTGCCACAGCTGTAGCAGGGCATTGCTTTTGCATAGCTGGCAGGTTTGGGAATTGCTCTGGGCTCTGCTGCATGGGTACAAACTGTATCTCCCAGTGCCACAGTGACCATCCATGGAACCCCTGAGGCATCACAATCATCTTCACTGGGCAGTGGGTGAAAGGTGCCCATCAGTCAGGTGCCTGGGGCTGTCCCAGCCTGGGCAATAACAACATGAACTGAAAGAAGGTCATGATTTGAGCCCAGGCCAGTCTCTCCTTTATAGGGAAGCTGGCAGGAAAGCCTGCCCAGGAGTCAGGTGGCCCTCAGATCTCTTGTTGACTGTCTAGCAGTTGTTTTCCTTCAGGCTGAGCTCTGGGTAAACAGCTGGGCTGGGAAATGTGAAACCCTAGCTGTGGCTGTGCTGTCACTGCAGGCGTCAGCCCAGGGACGTGCGGGGAGCACGAACCCACCAGAGCTGTGCAGGGGGGCACAGGGGGGCAAACACATGAGGTGGACCCCTGTCCTGGGGTCATTTGTTTGGTTTGAGAGGTGTCCTATTTGTGGCACAGAGTTTGTGCTGGAACAGGGTGCCCAAAGAAGCTGTAGCTGCCCCATCCCTGGAAGTGTCCAAGGCCAGGTTGGACAGGGCTTGGAGCAACCTGGGATAGTGGAAGGTGTCCCTGCCCATGGAAAGGGGTTGGAACTGGATAATTTTTTATGTCCCTTGCAGCTCAAACTATTCTGTGGTTCCCTAATGACTGGTGTTGCTGGAAATGCTGAAGCAGACCCACTAAAAGTGGTTTTCCCCCATCTCCATCATTATTCAGTGAGGATGAGTCATAATCAATGGCCAAGATGTGCTTCCACCTATGCCATGCCCTCCTGGCTCTGTCTCTCAGCTCAGGAAACAGCAGTTGTTTGGGAGAAAACTGAGGTCCTCCCAAGTGCTTTGAAGTACAGCATCTTTCCTTGTGACCCCTGTCAGGCACCCAGACACTGCTTTGCTATTCCCTGTTAAACTCCAGGGCAGAAATCTAAACACTGAGCTCAGTTTTCTTTTTTTTTTTTTTTTCCCCAAGGAGCTGTTAACAGCTTGTCATTGCGGGTTGGAAAATATAAATGTATTTGAGAAAATATGTTGGCAGCAAGCTCCCCATATTGTTTCAGCTTGCCCCAAAATTCCAGACAAATTTTCCATTTATATTTTTCATGCCTGATTGGAAAATATCAGGGAAAGAAGAAGCAAATTCTGTAGATGTTTTTTAACAATTTTAGCCTTTTTTTTTTTTCCTTTCCACCAAGGTAGGTCTCAATGTCATAGAAAAAGGTAAATGAAATACACAACTGAAAATTGTCTGCTGGGACTTAAATGCAATAAACTCATTGCTCTGTAAGTGGAAGAATTTTAAGAAAATCATGATAAGGAAATTCGGTTATTTAATTTTTGCATTCCAGCAATCTGTGTGATCTGATTCCAGTGATTTAGGTCCAAAACTTGGTTAGGAGAGGTGTCAGGAAACTGGAAATTCCCTGAGACAGGTTTTGACTGTAAGAAGCTCCAGCAAAAGATATAGAAACAAAACTGGACCTTACTATTCTAAATTTCAGCTTGTTTACCACACACTTTCCCTCTTACTTATCTTTCACAGACCTCCTAAAAACAGTGCCCGCAGGTCTGAAGTTTAAAAGCCCATGGGAACACTCTGGAAAAGTGGGACACTTAGGTCTAACCTCTGGATGCCTTGTGGTTTCCAGCAGCTGAAGGTGAGGGGAGCCCTTGGGGAGGCTGAGCCAGGGAACAGCTCAATCCCAGGAGTGGTGCTGGTCCCCAAAGGGGTTCTTCTTGGCCAGAACTGAGGTGTGTGGGCCACTGTTGGGCAACCATTGTCTGGGTCATGCCAGCCCTGTGAGGAAGCAGGGATGAGCAGGTTGTCCATGGGGCAGATGTGCTCATGAAGGTGAGGTGTGGGTGGGAAGATCTCGGCACGTACACGATTTCAAAACGCAGCTCCTCACCAAAGCTTTGCTCTTCCTCACTTCATGGGACTCTGGATTGGATCAGGACTTGTGTTTTGGGTCACCTTGTGCTGGAGAGCACTGAGATGTGCATGGAATGGCTTTGGGCATAGCTCTGAGGTTCCCTCCATGCTCAGAGGACACAAACTCTTCCAGGACACATCTCATCCTGGTTTGCAGTCAGTACCCACAGCTGAATTGTTCCCTGTGCAAGTGAGTGCCCATTTCTCTCCACAGGTGGTAGAAGTGGTCAAAAGTGACCAATTCCTTGTAGACACCCCAAAATTACATAAATGCTTCCCAAACTCTACCCACAGCTTTGCTGTGAATGGAGGCAGAACGGCAGGAGCTGAGAGCTTCAACGCCTCCTCCCTGCTCAGCATCCCTCAGGGGAACCTTTCCATCTGAGCTTCCCAGGCAATGCAGATCCTTCTGGGATGCTGCTTCAAAAGCCCCTGTATCAGGAGCCAAAGTGATTATCAGCGGGGGTTGAGACCTGAGATAATGAAATACCCTTTCTCCTAGGCTGTGATTAATCTGCTGCCCACTGCTGCCTACATGCACGTCCTCCTTGATCACCACAAATACAAAACACCTCGTGCTCTCCCCCAGAGCTTTGTGTTTTAGGGTTTTTTGCATTACTTTGAAGACATTCCCCAGCATCTCTGGGGTATGTGGCTTCACCATATCATTGCCTACAACATTTTAGGCTCTTCTCTATCACCATGACGATGCTGAGGTTGTCACCGGCCCGGGCTTGTTACATAATGAGGTGAGTCAGCCCCAGAAAGGCCACAGCCTTTGCCATTGTTTGATTTAATAACCTGCGATGATGAGATAACGATCCAGGCTCTTAATGAAAGGTGGGTGGTAATGAGAAGTTAGGAAACAGTTCAATAGCAAAGTCCATGGGATAATGACAGGCTGTGATTTCCGGAGGGTGATCATCCTCCACCGTAAATGGGGCTGAACAGATTCCTCATCCGTGGGGGGGGTTCACATCCAGCACTGAGCCCCCGCTGGCAGGAGATCTGGAGAACTGCAGCCAGGTGCATCACCGGGCTGGGAATTAAGTTTTTCATTTATACAATCAACTTCAGCCACTGGGCACCTCCATGAAAATAAATCCTATAACCATCTGTGCATACAGAAGGGGCAGGAATTTGTTGTTCTTCCCATCAGATCTCCTAAATGCTGCATTGCTTTGCAGCACTGTGCTGGTTTGGGCTGGGACAGGTGTATTTCCTTCAGAGTGGCTGCTCTGGGACTGTCTTTCTGACTTGTGACCAAAACAGTGTTGATAATACAGAGATGTTTTTGTTTTTGCTGAGCAGGGCTTACATAGAGTCAAGGCTTTTAGGCTCCTCACCCCACCCCACCAGCGAGGAGGCTGGGGGGGCACAAGGAGTTGGGAAGGGACAGAGCAAGAACAGCTGACCCCAAACTGACCAAAAATATTCCATACCACATTTTGTCACGTTTAGGAAAGGGGGGGGGGGGGGGGGGACATTTGGGGTGATGGTGTTTGCCTTCCCACCACTACATGTTATGGAGCCTTGCTTTCCTGGGGATAGCTGGACACCTGTGGGAAGTGGGAAATTAATTCTTTGTTTTGCTTTACTTGTTCATGTGTCTTTTGCTTTACCCATTAAACTGTTTTGTACCTCAGCTCATGAGTTTTCTCACTTTGACCTTCCAGTTCTCTCTCCCATCCCACTGTGGGAGAGTGAGCGAGCTGGGTTGAGCTCCCAGGGGTTAAACCACGAAAATCTTAAATTAGGTCTGGTTCAGGTGTGAGCAAATGGCTGTAATTCTGCTGATTTTCCCGGAGAAGGCACTGTGGTAACACATGCCAAGTTCTGCTGGCAGCAGCAGGACAGGGAATATCTGATCTGGCCGTGGGGACAGAGTAGCCCTGTAAACACTTCTCTCAGACCAGCAGGGTTTTTCTGCTGGATCAGTGCCTCGTCGCAGGTGTTTGTGGCCTCTTGATTAGGGATGAGGTAACCTAAAGTCAAGTTTAACATCCTGTGGATTTACACCCTAAAGCAATCCCAGGATTTTTACACTTTAAAATAACAGGGCAAACAGGGAGGTGTTCCTTTCACGGAACTAAAATTACCTGGGAGTAGAAGGCTCAACCCAGTGTCAGTCTAATGTGAATATTGTCTTTTCAGAAGTTCTGACAATGCCAAAACCTGAATTGTGGTTCTCTGGCTGATCTGCACCCTTTGACCCTTGCTATTGGGACCAAGCCTGAACTTCTGCAGCCAGGTTTTATTTCAAGAAGAACAAGTATTAAATTCCTGAGACTGGAATATCCCAAACTCTTGCCATTTAGTTACCCTCTAGCTACTTTTAGAAAACCGTATTTCATAGAAACACAAAATGGCCTGGGTTGGAAGTGACCTTCAAGGTCATCCAGTTCCAACCCCTGCCATGGGCAGGGACACCTTCCACAAAAATAGGTTGCTTCAAGCCCCGTCCAACCTTGGACAGGGATGGGGCAGCCACAATTTCTTTGGGCAATCAGTGCCATGGCCTTCCCACCCTCACAGTAAAGAATTTCTTTATAATATCTACTCTAAATCTACCCTCTCTGTAACCTATGGAGTCAATTATCTTTATGATTTAGACCATTTATGCGGTGAGTTTTGTTTTGCATTAGACTTGTAAGGTCAGGAATTTTCACAGGACATTGCTCAATCCTCCTGGACCCGTTTCTGAGCAGACTTGCCAGCTTTGGGAAATGTCCCTGCTTTAATGGATGTTTACAGCTTCAGAATGTTATCTCCAAATTATATTTTTTTGAGAATTACAGAATACAATTATTTTTAAAAATTACAAACAAACCTCCTTTCTTAAATATGAAACTCCATCTGTGAGGCTCCTTTGGGTTCATCAGTCCTGGTTAATGGACACCCATTGTACACCTCCTCATTTTTGGTCTTAAGATTTACTGTGTCTTCCCAAGGACCATCCAAGACACATTTGGAGGCATTCACCTCTTTGAGGACAGTGGAGGAAACCTTGGATGATTTTGCTTTTATTTGATGGACTGAGATTGAACCCAGGCTGTCATTCTTCCTTCTTCCCCATATTCATCAAAGCCAGACATTGCATTTACAGCTCTCCCATTTCCTTTCCTGCTACCCTTTAACACAGCCAATTATAACTGAACACATCTAATTAGGGCACAAATCTGACCACTCAAAAGAAATAAGGTTTGAACCCTTGTCATCCTGCCTGAAGAGCTATAAATTAAAAGAAATTAAACAAACAACTTTGCAGAATGTTGACTTCAGGAAGAATTTAATGCCCTTGAAAGAATTCCTGTGTGGTTTTGAGTGTGACAGTGACAACACAGAGGGGCGCTCAGAGCAGAGGGCTGAGCAAAAGCAGCAGTTCCCCGAACTGGAATCAGCTGAATGAGACTGAACTCTGCATTTCTGCAACCCCTTCCTGGCTTTCCCTGTCCCTTGGCTTCCAGGAAAGCAAGGTCAGCCCTGGGTGCAGTGTTTGACTGGGGCTGATACCGTGGGGTGAGCAAAGCCCTGTGCCTCTGTGGGGATTTCCCCCTCTGGGGCTCAGCCCGGGTTTCTCAGTGTCAGAAGCTGAACCTCGTTGAATTTCCCCCCCTTTCTCTGCTTGTGGCTATTTTTAAGCAAAGCTGCGCCCACAGGCAGGAGTGTGGCAGCCCAGGTCTTGCTCCGGCGGTGATCCGGTGCTCGGCTGCTGTCAGCAATGATCGGAATTTTGTGCAACAAGGAAGGAGTTTCCTGAGCACATCAGGTGCAATTAGAGGGTGCAACAGGCTGAAAAACTGCACGGCTTGTCCGCAGCCAGGAGAACGCGTGTCTGCACTGGTGGGTGAAAGGAGGGAGAGCTTTTGGGCACATCCTGTTCCCTGCCCTGGATCCTGCATCCCTCAGGGCTGCAGAGAGGCCAGCAGCTCTCCCCTGATTATTTCAGGGTAGGGGTCTGTAAATCCCGTGTTGAGCAACACCCCTTAATCCCTGCAGGAAACCCTGCCTGCAGATAATACGGTGAAGAGATTTTGCTCGGTTTCTGTTTCCCTTTGCCCGGCAGCGGGGCCGATGTGGCAGGAGGAGGAAAAGCAGTGCGAGATTGCAGGAACAGTGGGGTGAGAGGTGAGAAATGAGGAAGGAATACACAGCTTGTTTAGAGCAGAAAAAAAAAAAAAATTAAAACACTCTTTTCCACGGCAGAAATACCCCAATCCATTACAGGGACGGATGCAGGAGGTCTTGGTGTTCCCTCCCGGGCATCAGGAGCAGGGCAGGATGAGGGAGAAGGAGAGGTGATATCCTAGGGATAACAGGTACAGTTCACACTTCGCCCCTTGTTTGTTTATTCCTGTGACAGAAATGCCTGCGAGGGGCGAGGGAGGCAATTGAAAACTGCAGGCACAAAGGACCGTGAACTCTAGCTGCCTTTCCAAATCCAAACATTTTTATCAGCCTGATAAAAATCAGACATTTATCACCCTCCCCATCACGAGCCTGACCCCTAGCAGCTTTTTTTCAATTCTTTCCAAAGAAAGCGCCATCAGCAGTGAAAAGTACTCAGCATCCAGCTGGCAAGAGTAGGGGTCAACCACTTGGTTTCCTTCCTGAGCTTTTTGAAAGCATCTAATTCCCTGAAAAATATTGCAGACAATTTTCTTGGGTTCTTCAGTATCCCACTATTTAAAATTATTTTAGCATTTTGTTTGGGGTTTCTTAGTTGGTTTTTATTTGTTTGTTTGGATTTTTTTTGTTGTTCTTTTTTCCCCTCTAAAAACCATATAAATGCCCTTTGATCAGCCTAGAGGACTAAATTTTTATGTTGCAAGAAAATGTCATTAACACTCTAATAAGAATCTGAGCAGCTGCTGCCTGACTTTTGCAACCACCCTCCAGGGGCAGGGAGCATTTTGGAACGGCTTTAAACTGGATGAGAGTAGATTTAGATGGGACATTAGGGAGAAATTCTTTCGTGTGGGTGTGGTGAGGCCCTGGCACAGGTTGCCCAGAGAAGCTGCCTCATCCTGAAGGTGTCCAAGGCCAGGCTGGATGGGGCTTAGAGCAACCTGGGATATTTTAAGGTGTCCCTGCACAAGGCAGGGGGGACATGGACAGGATGGTCTTGAAAATCCCTTTAAACCCAAACCATCCTGTGATTCTGAACTTTGTGCCCACATTCCAGGCTGATAAACCAAGGCCATGCTGGGAACTGCTGCAGATGAAGCTGCCCTGATATGAATGGAGCACATGTGTGGCTGCATCCACACAGTGATGTACATACAGCTCCCAGCCACCCTCTCCGAATTCTAACCATGCAGGGAATTCCTGGATGTGTGACTCGGATCCCAGCAGGCATCTCCTCCCCTGCACCCCCAAAGGAGAGGATGCGTGTTGCACTGAATGTGGGCAAGAACGTGACTGGTCCTTCCCTTCCAAGTTTCCTTTAGAGGGAATCACATAAATAAATAATTTTTAAAAAGACATTAAAAGAGGAGGGTGAATCATGGCTTAGTCAGAGTTGGGGCTCGCCAGAGCAATCGCTGCTGGTGCTGGCATTTTGATGCTGGGGGGAAGAACGTCAAGCAAAGCTGCCTGGTGACTGGTAGGTTCTTCCAAAGGGGATGGAGAATGAAGTCTGGAGTTGTTATTTTGGGATGCATCCAGAGCCTAATGCCACTGTTCAGGATGGGTTGCTAGGTGAGTTTGACGTTGGAGCAGCAGTGGAGCAAAAGAGGGAATTGAGTGGTTTGAGTTTTGGTGTTTTGGAGAAGTTTGAGGACTGTAAATCCCATAAGAGGGTGGGTATCCCATTCTCACAGAAATGGTGGGGTTTCCACTTCTCTCCCAGACTTTCCCTTTTTGTACTTCCCTTTCCCACCTCCCTGCACCTGCTGCCTTCATCCCTTGGATGCAAAAGGTCAATTTTTTTCCCATCTACCATGGGGACTTTCATGTTTTAAACCCTGGCATTACATTTATACCCCTGTCCCTTCTCATTTATTAAATATCTGCCAATTTCTGATTGGGGTATGTACAGCAGCACCTCCAGCCTACACTGGTTGGTTGATTCCTCCCTCCACCCTCTGTCACACAGTGAGGATGTGGGACAGCATCACTGGCTGTCCCTTGTCACACTGTGCCTCTGGTGGCTCTCAAGGAGCTGACACCTCCTCCTGACAACATTCAGGCCGCATCAGTGATTTGAGTTCCCAAAAAATCGCTGAGCTAAGCACCCCTTTGGGCTCTTTTCACAGCAGCTGCCAGCAACATCTGATTTACCAGCCCAGGTGCTATTTTTAGGGAGCTGGGAATTTGCACAGCAAGGTTTGGGAGGGGGGAAAAGATAATCCTCTGGGTGCACCTAGTGAAGTCCTGCTCCCCTCCCTCTCCCCGGGGTGCAAGTGTATTATAAATAGTAGTGCTTCTTCCAGCTGACCTCCCTCGGAGCAGCTGGGTGCTGGTGCCTTTGAAATCCAGGCCACTTATTTAGGAGCTGAAGCTTTCCGCTCCAGTTATTCAGGAGTTTCTAAGCCAAGAGTTACTAGGTGGATCTAATTTGAAGCGACTGTGATTTTAATTCAGGCAGGGTTTCGCTTTCGGGCTCCTTTTCATGTCGTGGGGGTGGTGATTTGTGAGGTGGAAAAGAGCCACGGAGAGGGGAGAGAGCTGCTGGAGGAAGGGGGATGATGCCCGAATTCCTTGTCCTGTAAAATCATGTGAATTTTTGTCCTACTTCTGACTCATGCTCTAGCTGTGAACCGACTTTCTGTTGCCCTACATGCGAAAAGGATTTGGGGATTTTGTGCAGAGTGGTCCAGGGTGGGCTGTTGTGCCTGACTCCCATCCCATCCTTGCCAACTGGAGCACTCACAGCTCTCTCCTATCTTCCTTCCCACATCCCAAATCTCTGGTTCTTTTCCAGCTCCCTCATAGTAGCTTTTTTTCATTTTTTTTTCCCTGTGAATATTTTCTTTCTGTGTAGGAGAGGTAAAGATTGTGCACTTTTTACTCCATCTTGGCTCCATGTAAGGAATTAGCCAGAAATATCTTCTTTCTAAATGTGTTATAAAAATACAAGCCTTTGATTCCAGGAAAGGAAAATGTCCTAAGTAAAAAAAAGTTTACTGAACGTTTTAGGTATCCGAGATGCTCCTCATCACGCTTTAAATTTTGAGGCAAAATTTGCTTTATTAAACACCATTGTAGCAGATGCTCACATCTCTACATCTCTTCCCACCCATGACACATTCCCACATTTCCCTGCTGTGGCAAATTCCCACCCAGAATCCTTCCAAAGAGACCCCTCCATGCCAGGTGGGGTCAGCCCCATCAGTGCTGGGGGACAAGGGGGTTTGAGCACCTGCGTGTTTGGGATTTGGGTGTCACCACAGGAATTTACAGGGGGCAAGCAGAGGCTGTGTGGGGGTGTCAGCGTTGCTGGGGTGCCGTTTGTAGCCTAATTTAGAGTGAAAATGTAACTTGCGGAAACCTGTCGAGCAGATTAAGAAGCTTAAGTAACTAATAAAAGAATGCAAATAAAAACTATTATTGTTATTTATTATTATTATAGTGTTTATTGTATATGAACATGACATAACGAAGAAAAATTAAATCCACAGTAAAATGATATAATAATTTTTAAACCCCCAAATAATTCGATGAAAATATTAAATAATAAATAATTAAAAATAGATTTAAAAATTAAAATAAAATTTTTTAAAAAAATTTTAAAAAATTAAAAATTAGCATTATGCACCCGTTTAAGAGCAGAGGCTCCCCGCGGAGCATCCCCGGCGCTCCAGCCGGCCCCGAGCCGCTGTCGGCAGAGGGATGCGGGGGGGGTTCCGCCGCCTCCCGGCCCCGCCCGTGCGCGGAGCGGGGCGGAGCAGCCGCGGTGGCCGCGGGCGGAGGCGGAGCAGCCGCATCCCGGGCATCCCCTCCGGGGGAGGCGGCTCGGCACCGCATGTGCGACGTGAGCGACGTGCAGGAGCTCAGGGCCGGCATCCCCCGGCCCCCCGGGACCCCCCGGGAACCCCCGGCATCCCCCGGACCCCCGCGGGACCCCCTGACCGCGGAGCGAGGGGCGCAAGGGGCGAGCCGGCGGAGCAACCCCCCCATCCCGCCGCTGTGTACTTACTTGTTTTTATTTCCCAATATTTTTATTTATTTAAATTTTGTTTTTATTTTATGCCTCTCTAGTTTATTTTTTATTTTGTTCAACTTTATTCCCAATTTTTAAAAGTTTATTTCCTTGCCCCCTTCTTATTTTCGCCTCTATTCCCTATTCGATTTTCTTAATTAATTTTTAATTAATTTTATTTTTTTCCTCTCTTTATATCTTTCACTCCTTTTTTCATTTTAAAATAGTTTTCTTTTTTCAAGTTAGTTGTTGTCGAGTTTTAATGTTCGTTTCTTAAAAAAAAAAAAAAAAAAAAAAATCCATTTCCATCATTTTACATCGTTTCCCCTCGTCGATTGAAGAGGCGCGAGGAATGAAACAGGGCATTTATTTAACTATCAATATTGCAGTTCGGGGGTCCCCTGCGCACCCCCAAATTCCCGCTCTGTGGGGAGGGGTCGGTGCCGCGTCCCCCCCGCGGAACAAAGCGCGTCCTTTGTCCGCGCTGCAGTGCGGGGGGCGGGCGCCAGGGGGCAGCAGGGGCCGCAACGACATCCCCCCTTCATCCTCATCCTCCTCCTCCTCTTTCTCCTCCTCCTCCTCCTCCTCCTTCTCCTTCTCCTCTTTCTCCTCCTCCTCCTCCTCCTCCGCGGCGCTGCAGCGCCCGCCCGGCTCCTGCCCCGGCCCCTCCCCGCCCCGGAGGCGGTCCCGGCCTGTCGGGATAGAAAAAGGCGGCTCGGCAGCTGCCGGCACATCGTGAGAGCGGAGCCGGCCACAGCAGCAGCGCCGATTGTAGCACCACTCCTTCCTTCTCCGGCTGCCTCCTCGCGTGGAGATTCTCCTGCCTTTCTTCTCTTGTTACTATTTTTTTTTTTTCCAATTTAAAAGGGAAGATAATTTTTCGGGTTTTAATTATTATTTTTTTAGAATATCTATAGTTTTTTCACCCCGCTTTCCATCGCGGTTCGTGGCGGGGCTCGCCCTCGCTCCCTCCCAGCGCGCAGCGGCTGCGCTGGGGCCGTTCCTGCCCGGCTTTGTGCCCTGCAGACCCGGCCCTCCTCTTCCTCCTCCTCCCCCTCCTGCCGTAAAACCTTCACGAGGCTCGCAGCAGCATCCGAAAGCGCCGCTCGCCCAAACCACCGACTGCAACAAAACCTTATTTTTTTTTTATTTTTAATTTTTAAAAAATCATATATTTCGCCCACCTCCTTCCCCCTCCCTTTTTTTTTTTTTTTAATTTCTCCTCCTCCCTCCCGCAAACGCACCAAGGTGGACGCGGAGCGCAAAAAGACCTTTGTTTTAAAAATGCCCATGGAGCTGACGCAAAGCCGCATCCAGAAGATTTGGCTTCCCAATGACAACCGCCCGGCGCTGCCCCGCCGCTGTGAGTACGGGCACGGCAGCATCCCGGAGGGATGGGGATTGGGATGGATGGGATGGGATGGGTGGGGAGCTCTCCCCTTTCTCTGCGCACCGCGGCGGGGCTCTTTGCAGCATCCCTGCAGCATCCCTCCTCCCTCCTGCTCGCGGTGCCCGCATCCCACCCGCTGCCATCCCGTGACTCAGTCCCGGCTCTCGGCAGCGGGAGGAAGGTGCAGCCGTCACATGGCCCCGCCGAGCGCAGGATGCGGGGAGGTGCTGCCACACGCGTGGCCCCATTTCCACTCGCCGCTCCCAGCCCTGGGATTCAAAGGAAAAGGAGCAGGTGGTTCACCTCGCACCCGGGGCGCCAGCTCAGGCTGGGATTTTCACGGTGTCAAGCGGCTCGCCTGGGGATTTATTAATGACAGAATTATGAATGGTTTGGGTTGGAAGGGACCGTAAAGATAATCTCGTTCCACAACCCTCCTGCCATGTGACAAGACACCTTCCACTAGACCGGGTTGTTTCCGTTCAATTAGTGTGTTAATTTTTTTTTTTTTTTTTTTTTTTTTGGGGGGGGGGAGGTGGAGGGAGGATTAGGGCAATGGATTTTGGGGAAAAGAAATAAACCCTAACCAAATACCAGCCGTTTGCACTTCACCATTGAACCCTGTGGGGATGAGATGGGAGGCAGGTGGAGGGGAAGGCAGAAATAAGTGCTGAAACTTCTGCAGTGGTTTCCCCTTGTCTCTGAAGCTCGGAATATAAAAATGTTTAGGTCATCCCGGTATTATTATAAACCAAATCTTGAGTCATGATCCAATCCGAAAGCTCAGGGAGCAGCTCTTTTAAATCACCCACCAGCTACACTGACAACTTGCCAGTTGTGCGACTCCTGACTCTAATAAATGAGCGTCGCAGGAATGTGCAGAGCCGGGATGGAGGGGGTGGCAACTCGCAGCCTGGCGAGGGATGGAAGTGGCTTGGGTGAATCAGCCTTTCCGCTGCTTGTCTTCATCAGGCGTTTAAAGTTGCTTCCGATGTTTATTTACCTTGGCTGGAAAGTCTCCCCTTCTAAATAATAATATTTAAAAAAAAAAAAAATAGATATGCTATGAACTTGCCAGATGCTGTTGCCCGTGGCTGTGGGTCAGGCACCCTGGAGCAGATGTTGGGATGTGCAGCCTGTGCCTGGCAAGGGCAGCTCTGCAGCGGGAGCTGCCGAGGAAATGGATTTCAGCAACAGGCTGCACATCTGGGTAGCCAAGGGGCTTTGCTTAGAGTGGGTTAAAACTCCCGGCTTAATGCTTTGCACGTGTGTCTCTGTGGCTGGGCTTTCCTCAAGGACTGGCACCTCTGAAAGAAATCCCTTGTGCATGCAGTGGTTTTTTGCCACTTCGTTCACCTGGTTCCTCAGAGAGAGCTCCCTCGTGGTAGCGGAAAAAACTAACATATTTAATATATCAAGGCACCGAGGGGCTTATTAATAACATAATGTGGCTTCTAATTATTTTTTCTTGGGGTGGGAACAAGCCACGCCACTGTTGGCTGTGCGATGTGAGAAGAGAGGGGGGTTTTAGGCTTTTTTTAGCTTACCCTTTTAAACTCAAAGTATTTTAAACGCGAGGTGCTATTAATTCCTCAGCACCAACAAAGAGCGAGGGCCACAAAACTGGGTGGGAAGGCTGGAATAACAATAACGGAGAGCGCGTCCAGCGGGATGCCTGGAGAGGGAGCGGGCGCATCCCTGGGAGCATCCTCGGGGAGGACGCTCCCCGGGTGTGAAATAATCGGTCCGATTGTGTGAGGGCTCGTCCAGGGGAGGCTGCGGTGATTCCTTCAGCTGGCCTTTTGACGGCGATCCATTAAATTGCTGTCACGCCGCACGTCTCTCACGTAGGGGCTGGGAAAGCGGAGCCGTCGAAGGCGCTGGCTGGGCAGAGCCGGGCGAGGGGAGGGGGATGCTCCGGGAGGGAAGGGGCTGTCGCTGCCTCTCTCCATCCCGGTGCTGCTTTTTCCCGTCGCTCCGGCTGTGGGAACACACGCCGGGGATGTGCGCGGCTCGGTAGCGGTTCCACGTGTGCGGGAGTGCGGAATCGGGCATCCGCGAAGCTGTTGGAATTGCAGCGGGAAGCAGCTGGGAAAAGGGGAATAGGACCAACAGAACGTGCGGTGTGGGCTTGTGGGAGGTTTTGGGGAATACTTATGAGGAGACAGTAAAGATGTCTGAAGTGGGGAGGTGGCTGTTTTATCCGACTTTTTATAGAAGCAAATTTCCTTCCCTTTTTTTGCTTTTTTTTTTCTTGTTTGTTTGTTTGGGTTTTTTTTCCTCTTTCTTTCACCCACTGGTGAAGCTGACTTTCTGGCAAATAGCAAAATTGATGAGCTCCTTCTAAATATCCTCTGATTGAGCCTGAAAGTCATCCCTGCCCTTGACTTACCTGCCTAGATGTCGATAAGGAGTAATGAATATGTATTGAAATCCCTGATAGCTTCCCAGCAGTGGTGAAAAGAAAAGATGAATGAGGCCTTTGTGAAAGACTGGGAGCAAAACACTAGGTTCTGTTTCATCCCTGATGCGAAGTTTCCCAGTGACTTTTGGTTTGGGCTCAGATTCCTGATGAAAAGTTGCTCACTGATGCCATGGTGTTTTTGGGAGGTGCTTCCCAGGTGCTGTTCCACAGTCCAAGGGTGGCAGAAATTGGAGGGAGATTCCTGAATTAGGGGTGTCTAAGTCTTGCAGTGCCCTTTGGAGGTGACACGTGTGTGCCTACACAGTGCCAGCCCTGGGGCTGTCACAGCTGTCTGGAGCCACCGGGACATGAACAGTGCCCAGCATTGTCCCTCTGCTCTTGGAGTGCTATTTAATGGTCCCAAATCCTCTTGGCTCTGCTCTTTGGGATGCTTTGTCCACTGGCAGGTAGGGAAAAGGAAGCATTTATCTATTTAGTTATTATCTCCTCACTTTATCTAATAAGTGTGTGGGTTTTGTGTAAAACAGGCTTGCAGCCATAGTTTGGATGAGGCTGTGAGATTGTTAGAGGGGGAAAAAGTATTTTTCTGGGTATGTTACACAGCTCCCTTGTGCCCCAGCACAGAAAATTGGCTCTTGCTGCCATAACCTTTGGGAGCTGCCCTGGGGTTTTGAAATGGAGCTGGGGGAGGGCAGTTTGCACAAAGGGAGTGAGTGTGAGGGCAGCTCCAGCCTGAGGAATGTGAAATTTATGAAACAAAAAAGAAGAAAAAAGTATATTTTAGGTAGTTTTTAATCTCTTGCCTGCTGAGTTTGCTTTGGTGAGAAACTTGGGAAGTTGATTGGTGGTTCTTCTCTGCCATTTGGGTACCATATACCCAAGGCCATAACTCTTCCTTGTGGCCTTACTTTGGTTTCTGCAGCTGCTGGAATTATTTCTTTTCTTATAGGGGGAAGGTAAATACACTTTGCTTCTTCTGTGAGTTTGCCCTTTGTCCTCTGTCTGTTTGCCCTTTTCAGATCCACATTGACAAAAAACCTACCCCAGCCCTGTCTCCATCCCCGGGAGCCCCTGGCATCCCCTGGTCCCACCTTCAGCCAGCTGTGACAGGCAGGCAGAGCTCTCCACCCAGGCCATAATTAAGCTGGGTTTTATGGCTCTGCCACCAGCCACTCACTCCCTGCATTCCTTTCCTATGAGGTCTCTGGGCTCACCGGGTGGATGGAAGGGTGGGTGAGAAATCCCCTGCAGGGTCCCATCTGTCTTGCAAATGCTGCCTCAGAATTTTCTTTCCAGCTGTTTGATGGGGACCCTCTTCACCACAACAAGAAAAAAAAATCCCAACAACCCAGCTTGGGTTTATGAGGGGAAAAAAGGGATAAATCACTTGGATATTTGCTTTTAAATGCTGCTAGTTCTGTGGTTCTTTAGCCTTGTCTGCAGAAAACCCAGGTAGTTGGTTGTGTGTTGGCTAAAAATCTAGTCAATTTGGGAGATGCTTTCTGTGGATGAAGATCTCAGACCAGACCTGATATTTCAGCACAGACATTGCTGCAGGGATGGGTCCAAAGTCTTTGGCTGTCCTTGAGCTTTTCATGGAATTGGCCAAGCCATTGGAATGCAAAGTCGTGCTTGCCTTGATTTTCAATTTTTTTTCCTTATCTATTTTTTATTTTGGTGGCAAATGAGGAAACTGAGGCACAGAGGCTCTCCAGGGAGCCTGGGCCAGCTGTTGGCTCCTTGCCTACTTTGTACCCGTCAGGATGTTCTTGCTGTGCATTTCAGGTTTCCTCCAGCTGCTGAAGGACTTGGAAGGAGTCTGGATGAAAACAAGTGCCTTTTAGGGTTGATGCAAGATGAGCTGGAGGATTAACAGCTCCTGTTCTTTTTCCTTGCAGCCTGTGGGCCTCAGCTTGCCAATTCCCCCACTGTGATAGTCATGGTTGGCCTCCCAGCCCGTGGCAAGACCTACATCTCCAAGAAGCTGACTCGCTACCTCAACTGGATTGGTGTCCCCACAAAAGGTGAGTCTTGCACTGGCTTTTAGGCGAAACCAGGAGGTCTGGTCCTCAGGAATTCCTCTAGGTCCATGCTTTGGGAGATGGGAGGTAGTGGGAGATGTTTCCAGGAGGATCCCACAGGCCAAATATTTGTGTTTTCACATCCTGCTGCAGCCCAGGTTCTCCTTCACTTTGAACACCAAAGGATGCTCTGAGGATGTAATTTCTCAGCCCCGGCTTGCTTTAACTGCAGAAGCTGCACAACTGAGTCATGCCCCTTGTTTTAATTGTTTTTTGTTTTTTTTTTTTTCTCACCTAGTTTTCAATGTTGGGGAGTATCGCCGCGAAGCCGTGAAGCATTACAGCTCCTATGACTTCTTCCGTCCTGACAACGAGGAAGCCATGAAAGTCAGGAGGTGAGTGTGGGTACCCCCTCCCTGACCCCACGTGGTGGGGAAACCTGTGGCTGGGAGCACAGTTATCCACTTTGGGGGCGATGAACAGAGGAGTTGGGCTCTGAATTTCCCCTGGATCTGAGTTTCCCCTGCCTGCTCAAGGAGGGTTCTGAGAGCTGGAAACTGAATCTGTAAGGGATTGGTAACGGGGGGGTGAGCCCCAGACCCAGAGGACATGACGACCACATGTCTGTCCCCTCTTTTGCAGGCAATGTGCCATGGCTGCCCTGAGGGATGTGAAGCTGTACCTGACAGAGGAGGCCGGGCAGATTGCGGTGAGCTCCCAGATGTGCTCTGGGGTTTGGCAGCTCTGCCAGCCCCAAAGGTCCTCTACAGCCCCTTCTCTGAGGAGGGGCTCACTGGGAAACCAGGCCCTTGTGGTGCTGATTGAGATCTTTTGCTTTTAAAGGTTTTTGATGCCACCAATACCACGCGAGAGAGGAGAGGGATGATCCTAAACTTTGCCAAAGAGAACGGATTCAAGGTTGGTGCCATGGGGCTGATGTCTGCATTGTGAAGTCCACTGTAGTGTAGAGTTGGTATATCTTCTTCCACACATGTGTTATCCTCATGCTGCTCCTGTGTGAAGGGGATTTTACCACTGGGTCATTCCCTGTACTGAGCCATGGGGAAGGAAAATATGGGAATGGGGTAGAGGGAGAGCTCTCTGGTCAAGCAGGGAGGAGGTTGGGTTGAGCAAGGAGCTTGCTGAATGTTACAAACTTTGTTGGAGGCTTTCTGCTGAGCTTTGCTTCATTTCACAGGTGTTCTTCATTGAATCTGTCTGCAATGATCCCAACGTAGTTGCCACCAATGTTATGGTAAGTGTGGAACTGGTGGAAGTGTCCTGCTTTTGCTTTCCCTCCATAGAGAGGTAGGAATGGCATCACCTTCACAAGCTCTGATCTTCATGGTGGACTTCAGCCAGCCTGGTATCTGCTGGAGGCACAGCACAGCATGGCACTGGCAATCCAGGAGGTTCCTGGAATATGTTGATGACTTCCTTCTCCAAGTGATAGCACCTCTCCTTGGTTGCTCTTCTGCTGTTGCACCTTGTTGTCACCAACAAGGAGGAGCTGGTGAGGAATGTGAAGCTCCTGGGCTGCAGTGGCTGTGAAGTGAGGTGTTAGGGGAGCAGATTTTGGCCTGGAGTACCATGATATGAAAGGCCCAGGAGGGAAGAGGGGCCCAAAAAAACTGGTTAATGTTTAAGGATCATCTTCTCCAAGTTCAGCTTTGATGCGTTCCCATCAAAGGAGCAGCCATCAAAAAAAGCCAGGATGAACAAGGAGCTCCTGGATAAACTCAAACACAAAAAAGGAAGCCTGCAGAGAGAGGATGGAAGCAAGGACAGGCAGCCTGGGAGGAATATGGAGATGGCCTGAGTACCAGGGATTGGCTTAGAAAAGACAAAGCTGGGACAGGACTGGGGGACTACAGGCTCAGTCTCACATCAGTGTTTGGGAACATCAAGGAGCAGATCATCCTGCAAACTGCTGAGGCACGTGGAAAGTAAAAAGGTGATTGGTGACAGCCAGCATGGCTTCACTGGAGACAAATCCTGCTGCCAGCCAGGGGCTGGGGCTGAAAAGTGTCTTTTGCTCCTGCTGGGAGCTGTTTGTCCCAATGACCAACTTTTGGGAGGTTGTACACAGCCTTTTCTAAAATGCTCAGTTTGCTACTTTTTTTTTCCCAAGCTGGGTTTTTTTTGAGCATTTTAATCCTTTTATTTGGAAACTAATGCTTGAAGGGCAAGAAAAGGAGCTCCTAGCTGAGCATGGGATTTTGCTCCATGGGGAACTGCAGATGAAAGGTGCTCTGAGTACTGGGGTCAGTGTGAAAAGTACACCCCAGGCCTGGGATGCTGCCACATGTGTTGATCCATTGTGTTATCCTGTTGGTTTCAGGACTGCTTGTGAAGTTACCAATGTGTAATGCTGTTGTTCAAACCTGAATCTTGAGGAAAAACAGCCTGCTGGATTAGTTCAGGCAGGACTTAGTCCGTGAGGGTTGTGGATGTTCACTTTGCCTGTTTCTAGTGTCTTTCAGCCCAAGAGCTTGCAGCAAATAATGCACAGAAAGGGGTTGAGTGTTGCCATCCTGCTGTCCTGCTGCTGAGCTGGGATAAGCATTTTGTCCAAACTTGTGCACTTCCCTTTCTCAGCTTGAGTTTGAACCTGAGGGGTTTTTTTTGGCCATTAGGAATCTCAGTTTTCCTGCTGTTGGGTGGTGAAGTGCTACCCCAAATATTGAGAGAACAGGAGTAAACTTGATGAGTGTCTGTACTAATCATGCAATGGTTGATACCAAATTCTCCCACCTTATGCTTGGGTTTGGGTCTGGTTTGCATCTTTTCTGCCCTGTGCTGAGTGATGACTGTAAAGTAGTCATCACTTAGTTTCAGTTAATCACTGGATTTTGGCAGGACTTTGAAATTCCAGATTAGCACTGTCTGGCTTGGAAAGTTTCCTAACCTCTCCTTGTGGCATGTTTTTTGTCTGCTGCAGGAAGTCAAATTGTCCAGCCCAGATTACCGGGACTGTAATTCCACAGATGCCATGGAGGATTTCATGAAGAGGATCAATTGTTACCAGGCCAGCTACCAGCCCCTCGACCCTGATGACTATGACAGGTAAGAGACCTTGGCTTCTGAGCTGCCTTGAGCACCTACCCTCTCCCAGGAGAGGAGCAGAGGAGGGTGGAGCTGTATTTCACTTTGTCTTCAAACACCTGACTGTGCTAGAATGATTTAAGGCCAGGCCTCACCTTGAATTCAGGCCTTTTATAGGAAAATGCTGGTATCTTCAGGCCCTGTGCCAGGGAAGTGGGCACTGATGCCTTCCCAGGCTCTTCTGGGCTCAGATGAGCTGTTTTCAACCCTGTTCTGCAGGTCTAAGTACAAAGGCTTTGGGAAAGCACTTGAGTTTGAGTGGTTGAAGTGCTTTTTTCATTGTCCCAGTCAAAGGAAGGGACTGCTTGGCTCAAACCACAGGATTGAGCAAGCTCTGTGGCTTCTGCCTGGTTGTTGTGTGCCTTGGAAGAGCTTTGCTGTCTTTCCTGACTTTGCAGGCACCTCCCAGCCTCTCCACTGCTCACAAACACATCTGTGTGCCCTGCACAGATTGTGCCAGTCCTGCTGATCCCTGTCCGGGGGAGTAGCATGTTCCCTGTTAGTCCTGTTTAATCCTCTTTACTGCTGCAGGAGGAGGGCTGGTGATTACACTGCTGCTATTCAGCTCTCCCTGAATCCCCACTACCTGTTAGCTCCCTGCTGAAAATAGCCTGCAGGAAATCCTTTGAGCTGGGTGATTACATGGACAGAGATAACTCACAGGGCTGCTTCTGAGAATAACATCTCTGCCTGTCCCCAGGGAACTTTCTCTCATCAAAGTCATCGACGTTGGCCGGCGGTTCCTGGTCAACAGGGTTCAGGATCATATCCAGAGCAGGATTGTTTACTACCTGATGAACATCCACGTCCAGCCCCGCACCATTTACCTCTGTCGGCACGGGGAGAGCGAGTTCAACCTCAAGGGGAGGATTGGAGGGGACTCTGGCCTCTCCAACAGGGGCAAGAAGGTGAGGGAGCAGGAAAATATTCCCCCTGTGGCTTCCAGGAGTGATCTGGCTGCAGTAGATTCCATGCCTTGGGTTTAGTGTGTGTTTGGTGACAACTGGGCTGCTGAGGGCCCATCTGTAACTCTTGTGGATCAATGAATGGCTCTGGGATCAATGAATGTGGGGCTGCCCTTCATCTCAGAGCAGAAGGCTGATCCTTCTGCCTGTGGAAGGCAACAGTTACTGGGAGGTAGGGAAGAAGGCCCATTGGGAAACTATACACCAGGAATCAACCTCTTTTTTTGTCTGTCCCACAGTTTGCGGTGGCACTGAACAAATTTGTGGAAGAGCAGAACCTGAAGGACCTCAAAATTTGGACCAGCCAGCTAAAGAGGACAATCCAAACAGCAGAAGCTCTCCAGCTGCCCTATGAGCAGTGGAAGGCACTCAATGAAATCGATGCTGTGAGTATCTGTGCAGCCAGAATAGCTGGATAGGGCTGGTTGTTGCTCAACAAGAGAAAGTGAGGTTTTGCCTGGTGGCTGTGCTGATGCTGTTTGACTTGAGCATGTCCAGTAACCTTGTGGTTGTCCTGCCCTGGCAGGGTGTGTGTGAAGAAATGACCTATGAAGAAATCAGGGAGCAGCATCCAGAGGAATTTGCTCTGCGTGATCAGGATAAATATTACTACCGTTATCCTTCTGGGGAGGTAGGTCTTTTACTTTAAATGTGGCTTTTTTTTCCCCTCTTTCTGTCCTCTACTCTTGAGGAGAGGAGCAGTGAGAGCTCCAAGAAACTAGAATTAAAAGACATCAGGGCTCATGTTTACATCTACCTCGAGCTCTTGTGAAATCTTGGCATATGAAGATCTCACTAAGAAATATGTCACTTAACAAACAGTCCCATTGACTTTATAGCAAATTAGTAGGGAAAGGTCTCTGGAGGTTTCTAGTCCACACTCCATCATTATATCTGCTCAAAGATTTGTGCTGCCCCAATTTTCTTTCCTTTCATTTCCAAAAAAAGTAATTTACACCTTGTTCTCAGTATCATTCCCTAGGGGTTGATGGTAATATCTCTGTTCCTGGCAGTCTGTTCTCAGGGTGTGACACAGTGAGGTGGGAATTGACATCAGTTCTGTATGGTACTTTAGGCATTGAATTGAGCTAATTATCACCAAATTGAAAGTCATGCCCATAGACACTTCAGAAAAATATTTGGAGACATCCTTATGATCCTGTATCCAATAGAAGAATATGTGGGGATATCAAACACCAGCTCTGGGCATCTGGGGCTCCTTCTGGCTGCCTGTCATGGCTGATTATGAGGCCCTTTGAAACCTTGGCGTTTTCTCAGGTTGTTCCAGACTTCCCAGGACTTTGAAATCCTGTACAAAATCAAATATCAAGATGATGGAGAGGCTCTATCTTCGAAGTCCTTGCTGCTTACCTTAATTATTTCTCCAGGACTGAGCTGTGATTCACTGAGATGTGAATGGCTCCTTCTCTGATAGAAGTTGTTCCAGAGCAGCAGAGTAGCCTGAGGATGAGGATTTTTGTATTTAGCAGTTTGTTGGTTTACTCAGAGGCATGAAATCAGGAGATGTACCAAGACAAGGACAGTTGTTTCTTTGGGATGCTCGTTGTCTTGATTCCATGCCTCATCTCCCTTCCCTTCTGTCCCAGTCCTACCAAGACCTGGTGCAACGCCTGGAGCCTGTCATCATGGAGCTGGAGAGGCAAGAGAACGTCCTTGTCATCTGCCACCAGGCTGTCATGCGCTGTCTCCTGGCATATTTCCTGGACAAGAGTGCAGGTGAGCTCCCTGGCTCTGGGAAGAGGATTGTCCCTCTTCCAATGTATGTATGGATACAGCTCTAAGGAGATCGTGTTCACATCCTGGAGCGTGTGTCAGTTTGGGGTGGGGTGAAGGTGTCTGAGCCTGCCCTTGGAGAGGAGGTGGGATAACCCTCTTGCTTTGCTGTCTCTGCAGATGAAATGCCCTACCTGAAATGTCCCCTGCACACAGTGTTGAAACTGACCCCGGTGGCCTATGGTGAGTGAGACCTTCCTAAACGTGCCAGGGGGGTTGGCTTGTACCTCCTCCTGAATCCAGGCTGGCTGGGAGAAAAGCAGGGATCTGTGGTGGGGCACTTGGTAACATCCTGTGCCTGCTGGGCTGATCTATCTCTTTGTGCTCCTTTCTGCAGGCTGCAGGGTGGAATCCATCTCACTGAACATTGAAGCAGTCAACACCCACAGAGATCGGCCAGAGGTGAGTGCTGCTTTTCCCTGGAAGTGCCCTTTGGTGTCCCCCTCCTGTCCCCTGAGGTCAGCTGGCAGTGGGAACTGCCAAATCATGCCTGGGGTGGGCATGGGGAGATTGCTCAGCTGGGTGCTTGGAAGTGCTGCTGGAAGACTAGGAGCATCAGATGTGTTCTTGCTCTGTAAAGCTGTGGCCAGTTGAGGGTTTTCCAAGGGAAAAGGACTGTTGCATGTTCCTGCTTCCCAGTGCGTTTGCCCAGGGAAAACTCCTCCCTGGTCTCTGACTTTCACCTGCATGGTTATCCACTCCTGAGCAGGGAATGGAGCTGTGGATGGAGAAGGTGACTTCTCCCAGGTCTCCCAGTTGGCTGGCAGAGCCTGGGCTCAATGCTTGCCCTGCATCTGCCTCTGAGGATGTTTTTCCTGGTATGCCTGTCATTCTGCAGGGTGGGAGATGGCAGTGCTGGGCTGGAGATGCTCTGTGGAGGAGACCCCTCCTGTGGAGAAAGGCCCAGCCTTACAGGAGTTTATCTGCCAAGTGCTCCACTGGAGCTCAGAGGCCAGAACAGAAGGATGCCAACTTGGTGTCAGGGCTGGGCAGCCATGCAGAATGGGCCACAAGGACCCTGGCAGCACCCATGTCCCAAGATGCTGGGACACTTCCAGCTTGTGCTTAGCAGTGGTGGAGCCCAAAGTGATGCTGAACAGTTGGGGCTGTCCTCTTTTGGCCCACATCTCCTTTCCTTGGCGTCCCCTGTCAGGTGGCAGCACTTGAGCTGCCTGACCCTTCCCACAGCTGTAGGGGGGAAGCCAGTCCTTCCCCCTGCATGGGGCCATTGATGCCCTGCTTTGCCACCCTCTCTGGGATGGCAGCAAGGCCTGGGGTAGGACAGGGTGAGACACGTGCCAAGTGCTTGGGTGCCCCTGCTCAGCTTTGCCTCCATCCCTCCTCGCTTGAGTTGGAGCTTGGCGTGGTGCTGACCCTCGCTGGCTGCTCTGCTCCACTTCCCAAATCTTCCTGATCAGCCTGGGCTGGCTCATCTTCCCTCTTCTTGCTTTCACTCCTCTCTCTGGGTGGAGGGACCAGCTTCGAGGAGGAGACCGATGGGCACCTCTGTGTTGTGCAGAGTCATGGCTTGATTGCTGCTGGCTGTGTTTAGCTACCTGTAGTTACTTTTTTTTTTTTGTCAGATGAGGAGAAAATCTCTCATGTCTGAGTGCAGAGCCATTTTTTTTTACTCCCCTCCCCTTCTCTGCTCTTAAACATTTTGCATCAGGTTTTTTTTTTTGTGTCCAGAGCCTTTCAGTGCATCCTTTGCTCATTGGCAGTGACTGGGGAAAAGCAGAGGCCACTTCAAGATAAAAGAAAGAAAACCAAAGCAACTTGCTTCTTTTTTTTTTTTTTTCCTTTATAACTGTCGCCTTCTTCCTTTTTCTTTATTTTGCTTTATTTTTTTATATTTACTTTTATTTTCTTTGTCTCACTTTAATTTAGGAAGCAAAGAAGGGACCTAACCCGCTCATGAGACGTAATAGCGTTACCCCTCTAGCAAGCCCAGAGCCCACCAAAAAACCTCGCATCAACAGCTTTGAGGAGCATGTGGCTGTTTCTTCTGCCCTGCCAGGCTGTGTTCCTCAGGAAGTGCCCACGCAGATGCCGGGACAAGTTAGTTGAACTCTTCTTTTTTTTGTTTTTTTTCCTTTCCTTTTTTTTGTTTTTTTAATACTTTTTAAAAATTTTTTGTTGTTGTTCTCGTTTTATTGTTTGTTGTCCTCCTGTCACTCCTGAAGCTGAGGAGCTGCTTGCACTTGTTGTAACCTGTGCTGCTGTCTGAGATGCATCTTCCTCCCACGGCTGCTGTCCCTCCCTGCCTTGGGTCACTGTTGATCCTCTGTTAGGTTTTGAGAGCACATTGAACTTCCACCAAGCTCTAGACTGCATTAATTTAGTGCCTTCACCATCCAGCATCAGCCTCCTGAGGGGTCTCCTCCCTGGAGTGAGCAGGAGCAAAGGCCCTGTGTCTTCCCTCTGGGTGTGCTTGGCTCCAGTGTAGAGCTGGGCATAGCAACAAAACAAATGCTCTTGTGCTTCTCTTAAGGAGGAGATGCCAAGACTCACCTTTGTCTGGAAGGGTCTCCTTCATCCTGGAACTGTAGGCAAAACGGACCAAAATTGAGTAGAAGGCTCTTGGTGTGGTGAGCCTGGGTGAAACCCTGTGGGTGCCTGCCATGGTGCTCCTCTGTCCTCTCCTCTCTTACCCACCCATGAAGGAACAGAGGAAGAGAGGCCTTGCTTGCTGCTCACTTCTCCAGGCACAAACCCTTCTCCTAAGCTCACCAAGGAGTCCCCTATAATCTAGAGAAGCCTTTGCCATGCTGCCCTTCCCACCAGCTGCCTGTTGGATCCTGCTGTGCTGCCCAGCCCCTCTCCCTGGTGTCTGTGTTGGTGTGATGTCCTTTCTCCCCTCCTCACCCAGATCCCAGGCAGGTTAGGAATGGCTCTGTGCTCCCCCACTGCTCTGCTTGGTTGCTGCTTTGCATGAGCCTCCCAGGACAGCTGGGTCTGTCTCGGCTCCCAGGGCTCTTGCTTGGGCTGGTTGAGCCTCACAAGAAACCTTTTGCCATCTCTGGCTGCCTGGTGCCCCTCACTGCTTCCCACTGTCCTGTGCCCGGTGTGGCGCGGAGTTACTGACACCTCTCTCTGTTCTTTCTGTCTCTCTGCAGCCTTTACTAGGGAAGGCATGCCTGTAAGTACCTTCTTGCGTCTTATTCCCCCTTCCAACCCTTTTTTCCATGTCTCTTGCCATCCTGCTGGGTTGTTTGGTTGTTGCAAAATCTGGATGGGGTGTGGATTTCTTGGAGTCAATATTTTGCCGTTTTGGGGGAGAGAGATTTATTTTAGGAAAGGTAAAGAGGAGACTGTGGGTGCTGGTTTGTATCCTAGCTTGATGAAATATCCCAATTTTGTTGTGAAATTAAGCAAATTATCACTTTCACTCTGATGATGATGTCTATGGGTGATACTGTTGAGTTTTCCTGGAGTTGTCTCCTCTGTGATAACACATAGTGCTATAGGTGAGGGCTCTGAGTTGTCTGTGAGTGATGACACCAGAGGGGTATCTGAGAAGCTTCTGACCTTCTCAGGGATGTGTTTTCTGGAGCTGGGTGATCCTGGGACCAGCCATCTGCTGTTCTGTAAACTTGGATTTTGGAAACAGTCAGCCTAGATGTTGTGGGCAGAGTGAATGGAAATTGTCCTACTCTATTCTACAAACAGAAACTCTTTTCTGTTAAGAAAGCAGAACATCTTGAGCATTTGATGTGCTAATTATGAATAATCAAGGCTCTGGCAGTTTCGCTCAGTGCTGTTATATCCCTGAGTAACAGGAACATGACAGCTTCTGGATAAATTTGAAGCCTTTAGACTTAATTAATGCTACATTGAGTTGAGAGCAGCAATTGTTGATATGTGCTCAGATGTCTTCTCAAAGATTGGGAAGACTTTGGGGCTGAGCTGATACTGGATAGTGTCCAGGGGATCTTTTTGCCCTCTGAGGACCAGTTCAAATCAGCCTGTGAGCATCCCTGGCTTGGGCTGTTTTGTGGGCTGGAGATGGAGGGATCTGCTCTAACATGGCTAGGCCAAAGCTCAGTCCTGCAGCAGCTGTTGAATCTTGTATTTCTTCCCCTTTTAAAGTAAATGTTTTTGAGAAAAGGGAAGTTAGGACTGTAGCACTTGGCTTTGTTGGTGGATGGGTAGGGTGAGATCCCTGTGCTCCTTGGAGTGTTAAGGTTGAGTTGCTCAGCATGGCTTGCATGCCTCTGATCCTTCCCTTGCTGCTCATGGCCACTAAAGCCCCTGATGAAACCTGATCCTCTTGGGTTGCTCTGAAAGCATTTTAGTTTTTGTCCATCCTTCCCTCCACCATTTTCACATCTGTATTATAACAAAAGGCACTGCATGCCTTGGTGCTGGCTGGGACACTGAAAACACACTCTGGTGTTGAGTTTGGGAGATGGCTGTGTCAGATTTTGCTGGAGCAGGCAGTGATGGTTACCCACGCCATGTGTAGGCTGGCAGCAGCTAGTTGAAAATCTCCAGCTGCTGGGAGCCTGTCTCCACCTCTTAGTGTGGGACTTAAAGGCTGCTTCTTTGGGACCCATGAGGACACCCCAAACCCAAGGTGTGGTGACATTCACACTGCTGTTAGCTCTGGGAAGCTGCTGTCTTGTACATTGGTTTGGTCCCTCACTGTCACCACCAGTATGGGGCTGTGGAGTTGAAAGGTTCCTCCTTCCCAGCTGGCACCATGGGCCTGGGTTGTAATGGGAGCTTCACTGTATCAGCCCTCACTGTTAGGGTCTTGACCCCCATCCTGGAGGACCAGGGGACACCTGGAGAGGCTGGGGACATAGCTGAGTACCTCAGAGTCCTCCTGGCTGTGGGATTGAGCTGACTGGGGGTTGTGGGACCACATGACGTGATGATTTCTTTTCCTTTTGCTTGGTTTGTGATCCAAAGTGCACTTTTGAACAGTCACCTGATCCCCCTCCCTTCTTCTCCCCTTCACTTTTCATGCTTAAAAAAAGAAGACCCGTTTGTCACTTTCTCAAAGTTTTCTCTTTGCTAATATTTCCAAGGTAAATGGCTGTGGTGCATGTGGCTTTTCCTAACCCTCCTCCTGTCTCCTTAGATAACAGAGAGAACAGCTCAGCCTGCTCTGCCTCATATCCTGGCCAGAATTCCTGGTGCTTGTAAAGAGGCAGCTTAGGGAGAAAAAGCATTTAAAAAAAAAAAAAAAAAAAAACAAACAAAAAACCCTCAAAACCCAAAATCCTTCCTAGCTGTTCCTTAGTCCTTTTTTTCCCTACCTTGTTTCATGTAGTTCTGTGAGTTGGGAAATGTCCTTGTGGTCTCCTGGAGCAGATGCTCTCCTGGGGGCTGGTCCTGCTTGTGTTTAGCTGGTTGTCTCTGGTTTTGTGGTCCTCACCACGTGCTGGTGGGTACCTGCTGTCGTCGCTCTGTGCCAGGGCTGTGTCTGGAGCGTCTCTGGGGCCCATGAAATCTCATGGGGAGGTTGTGCTGCTGCTCTACTACTGGTGGTGGCTGGTCCTTGGCATGGCCAGAGGGAGCTGCCTGTTCTTGGCATTGCCAAGGATGGACCAACAAGGACCTCGTCCTTGGCAGGCAGGGTGGGGGGACACTGCCCACCTTCAAGGGAAGCAAGAGACTGATGTTTAATTGAGCTGCTTGCATGAGCATTGTGTTCCTCTGTCACCTTGCCTTTGTCACCAAAGAACAGCCTCAGAAGGGCAGGCAGGGTGGGGTGTGAGGGTTGCCTTGGGTTTAGAGTAGTTTGTAGGGGTATCTAAATTCTGACCCTGTAATTACAGCCGTGCCATGCTTGAGGAGGGGGTGAATAGTGAGTCTGTCACCCTCCTTTCCCCTGGGCTGGGCAGTGTCCTCTCCTCTGTGGTGGGTGCTTTGCAGTGGCCCGTGCGTGGCTTTGTTCCCCCTCTTCCCCGTGTTCCTAGAAGGTTCTGCTGGGCTGGAGCTGACCCTGGCACAGCCCCCAACACCTCTCCTTCCCCTCTCGTTGCAGAACATGAACAACTCCCAGAAGCCATCGTGACTCCGTGGGCACTGTCGCCAGGCTGCCGGCACTGCCACCGGCGCTGCCAGCTTCTCATCCCACCGCCATTCCCGAAGCTTGCTTACAACCTGGTCTCCTCCAGCCATGGCCAGCCCGACCCTCGGCTGGCTCTGCTCACGCTGCCCGTTCATCCGCAAAATCCCACGCTGCTGAGGGGAGTGGGATGCAGGAGAGCCGGGGAGGAGCCCAGCTCCCACCCGGGGTCACCACCAGCTCTTCAGGCTGCAACGTTTGCTCTCCTCTCCAGCATCCTGTTAGGTCGTAGCGAGCTGTAAAGTGCTTCTGTAGTGCACAGGAGTTTAATTTTCTTCTCTTTCAGTGGTTTTGATCTTCTGTATAGATGATTGATACCCATCCATCTCGGGGTGGGGTGTGTATATATGTGGATGGTGCGGGGTTAGCAGAGAAATAGGGAGAAGGGGGGGTGGGTAAAGGGGTTTTGCATTTTATTTTTTAATTATTAATGTTGTTAATTACTTTTGAATAAGCCCCTAACATGCTGTGCTGCAGTCCCTCACCCACACTACAAATGGTCACACATGCCAGCCTGGCTCATGCAGATCTGTGATCACCAGGAAAGCAGCTGTGTGAACTCCTTCACTGCAAGAACTGCTGGGTTTAATAAATAAAGCCGACCCATTCTTTTACTTTTTTTTTTTTAAATCAACATACCTTAAAGGGGTTTGCAGAGAATGTAGAGCTGCTGCTAAAACTGGTTGAGAGGTGCCAGCAGTGCATGAGGTACCATGCCAGCAGGGGTTTGGGTGATGCTTTCATCACCCAATAGCACCCAGGGATGGTCTGAGTTCAGTTATGGGCTGGATTTGGGGGAGGCTGAGCACTGTTTGAGGTGCTGTGCTGGTACTTCAACTCCCCTTTCTTCTTTTTTAGATGGAAGCAGAGGTACTGGGAAAGATTTGAATCCCTAGGTTTAGATGCATTTTGTAGACACACAGGTCTCCTGGAGGTGACCAGAGGTCTGGCTGGGTTGCAGGAGTCCCTGCCTGACTGCAGAAAGCCACAGGAAGGGACAATTTTGTCTGCATTTTTTTTTTAAATTTTATATATACACTCACGCGTGTATGAGTATACTTACAAACTGCTTGGTTTTTGCACTTTATTTGTGGCAGAAGCGTAACTACTTTATTTTTTTTCCTGAGTTGTGCCCCTTAACAGGGGAAGCCTGAATACAGGCTTTTTCTGTTTGTTTTTAATTGTATTTTGCATGGTGGAAAGCTGTGACTACAAAATAATAGGAGTTACAGTGTTTGAGGTGGGGGGAACAGGGTGAGGTCCTGACTGACTCCCAACAGCCAACTCCCAGTGGTTTGATCCATAAGATCCCTTGTTGGCAGCCTGGGCTGGGCTGGGAGACAGGAGTTAAAAATGGCAATTAACCACTATTGCTTTGTGCAAAAGTCTGTGGATTTTGGAATTTTTTTTTTTTTTTTTTTTTTTTTATTTTTATTTTTAGGTTTTTTGGTTGGGTTTGGGGTTTTTTTCCCCTACCTATGTGCACCTTCTCAATGCCTATCTCATGGGTTTTGGTTTTTTTGTTGTTGGGTTTTTTGGGGGTTTTTTTGTTTGTTTTTTTGCTGGAGACAGGAGGTGAAGGCAGCCACCCCTCCTGCAGCACTAGGCTGGGGGAACTGCAGGTGGGGCAACCCTTTGGATTCATCCTTCCCATGGCTTTCCCCACAGTGCCCTGTGTAGGCAACACCATCCCCAGAGGTGGGATCGGAGAGGTTTGGTGGAGAAATATTTTTTTTTGTGACTGTGTGTGTGTGTTTTGGGGGTGGGTTTGGTCTGTTTTTCCTTTGGGAAAAGGTGAACCACAGTGCCTGGCGCTTCGGGCTCGCGCTCGGAGCGGCACCGCCGGTGGCAGGGCACCAGGGCCACGCTCAGCCCGTGTCCCCACGGGGGTGACAGTGCCCTGCCTGTGTGAGCTTGTGCATATGTGTATCATATTCCTGTACAGATAAAACAAACAACACTTTCCGCACCCCCCCTGCTTTATTTTTGTTTTAATAGCCTCACTAAAAGTGGACTTCTCCCTTTGTGCCCTGGGCGGCATTGGCGCTTTCGGTTTCTCTGCCTTTCAGATAAATGAATGTTTTGGGGAGGCCACTCAACTTGGCTCTTTTCAGCTTCCTCCTTCATGGGGAGTTTTATCTCTCTCCTCCTCCTGCTGCACAAAGATAAGCCAGCAAATATAAACATGACGTCTGGCTGCCCCGAGGTGAATCCTGTATGCGTGTAATTGCGCAGATGTTTTGGTGTGTATTTGTGTGTATATATAAATATATATAAATATATATATATATAAAAAAAAAAAACCAACACAAAAAACACAACAACCTCAAAATGGCCCTAAACTTTCATCCTTTAGTAATAGTAGATGTCTCAGTTGGTCCACAAAAACCTGAAATTCAAACATGGTGTTTTTTCCAGCATTGGGAAAACTGCTCTCTTGAGTTCCTCGTGTGCTGGAGGGGTTGGTGGGATGGTGTCAACCCTGTGCCATCACAACCACCCCAAAAAACTTGCTGTCCATCTTTTTGGTTAACAGAGCCAAGGACTGGGCAGTTGATGCCATAGCCAAGGCAGACTGGGAGAGTACATGTCAAACCACACCAATGATTTCTTCCCCACCTTTTTTTTTTCTCTCTGGTTTGTTTTCCTTTGTGATACTTGAATTTATTTTTTTAATTTTTTTTTTTTTAATAGCAAAGCGCTCTTTATTTATTTAATGTATACTGCAAAGCTTGGAGAGAAGGGTTTGGTTACTTGGGGTTTTTTTGGTTTTGTTTTTGTTTTTTGGGTTTTTTTTGATTTGTGGTATGTTAACTGTTCTGTATATACGTCTGGAATGATTGCCTGATATAAAGCTGTGCCAGCTTAAAAACAGGGTATGCCTTTCAGAAATTTGTATATTTTGCAGTTGCTGGACCAATAAAATATCTTGTTGAAATACAGATGTGACCTTGTTTTTTCCTTGTGTTCAGAAATGGCTCTCAGGCCCTAAGGGTCACCATGTGCCACCTCACATGTATTACTCTGCCTCATAAATAAAAATTGTCATAAAAGAGACTGGATATTCCATGCCTGGAAGTGTTCAAGGCTAAGTTGAAGGGGGCTTGGAGCAAGCTGGCCTAGTGGAAGGTGTTTTTCAAACCATTCTATGAATTCTACAAGTGCTAACACCTACTTAGGACAAGTAAATATCTCCCAAGCTCTATGTGTTACATCTTGAGTAGAAAAGTGAGGTATTGGGACTTGTCTTGCCTAGATTTAAATCTAGGCTGCAAATTAGGCAGGACTAAGCATTTATTCAAACCTAGTCTAGTTCTTGAAGTCAAATGCCTGGGTGCTGAATGAAGGGCTGGGCAAGAGCTGTCCCCTGAGATAAGGGCTGTCTTTGCCCTGAAGGCAGGAAAACAGCAGCTGCCATCTGCAAGAAAAGTTCCCTGTAAACTTGTGTGTAGTTTTTTAATTAATTAATTAAATATTAATTTATTGTTCCGGGGAAGAAGTGGAAGAAGGCTGGGAAAGGTGTAATTTGACATGATTTTCTGAAGCACATCTTGGGCAAATGCTTTTTCTGTGATTGGAGGCTTGTCCCACTATAGGAGTTGTATCTCTAAAGGTTTGTGAGGGGCTAAAAGGTGCTGAGTGTTGTGCATCCCAGCTCATCTCAGTGTTTTGGCTCCTGCTGGCTGATGTGCAGCCCTTGCTCTGCTCTCCCCTGGGCTGGCAGTGCTTGTCAGGCATTGCTTTTGGCCAGAGCTCCTTGCACAGGGATAATCTTCCTTCTCCAAAAACTGCTCTGTGCTCCAGGCCCTGTCACCAAGGAAAGTATTCTCTCATTTTAAGCATGATCGCGGCATCTGCAATAAAGATTTCTGGGTGGACATGCTGAGGTGGGATTGTGGCCAGGCTCATCCCTGTGTGCATCCTGAGGGCAGGGAGGACCCTGTGCTCTCCAGGAAATACAGCAGCTACAAGATTTTAATTCTATTTTTAAATATTTTTTTTAAGCTATTCTTTTTATCTCTAGAAACCTGGCTGTCTCCTTGAACCAGGCAGAGACAAAACACTTCTCTTGCTTTAGGGCAAAGCTTGTAGCCTTGCAGCCACCTCACAGGGAGCCCTGCAGGGGCTCTGATAACACCTCCAGCCGGGGTGGGCTGAGGTCACACGAAGCCACAACATCAGTGCTGCTCCCCTGCCTTCCCCAGGGCAGGCAGGGGCTCTTTGGAAGCCCTGATAAAACCTTGTCCTTGTGGGAAGAGCACGGGGAGGAGGTTTTGCCTCCCTGAGATTGGCTTTGGGCAGCATTTCCAAGGCTGCTCTGTAAGAAAAAAAAAAGTAAAAATCTGCCCTCCTCTTTCCATGTGCACGATGGGGCTTGTGTCATGCCACCCCCAAGTGAGGGAGGGGAATCAGTGCCAGCGCCATCCCAGGCAGCATCCTTTAATTTTCTTCCACGTGATGCATTTTGTAGCAGCATCCCAGAGAGGAGAAGCTCCTCGAGGCACTGAGGCTTTAAAGGTTATACTCGACAGCAGGAACATTTCCCTGCTCCCAGTCAAGTCTCATTTTTATTAAAAAAAAAAAAGAAAAAAAAAAAAAAAAGGAATAAACCCCCGTCTCTCTGCGGGCAAACAAGGCGAGAGAACTTGTGATGGCTAAAAAAAAATAGAAAGGACAGAGCAGTCACGCTGGCTGACTCAGCTCTGATTGATGGCTCAGGAATGTGTCTGGGATTAACTAAACCACGGCAAACGTTTACAATGCAACACATTGGATGAAGCACAGCCGGCACCGGCTCACCTGCCTCCGGCTGGGGAGTGACTGCCCACGGGATTGGAGGGGATTTTTCTTCCCTTTTATCCATCTGTGAGTAAAAAAATAAAAAGAAACGGCTATTTTTGGGAATTGCTTTGCAAGGGGCTCTAGTAGGAATCATTTGTGATATTTCCAGGTGCCTAGACACTCTTGTGCAGTTTTGCAGCAGCTAGTCCTAGGAAGGAATATATTTATGTCGAGATATAGAAAATTTATTTGGTAGCTCTGCGTAAATCACAGCTTTGCTGTTCCATGCCTAAACTGTGCCAAATGTCAGGGTCCCTTCCCCATCCCCAGGGGAGCCCGTGTTGCATTTATGGTTTATGGAAAGCTGCATGGATGTGAATATCTGTCCCTCACATTTCCCTTGTCTGTGTGTCCAACTGTGTCCTTTTTGAGGCTGAGTGGTGTGGTGGGTGGAAAAGTGCATGAAAATTAAATTTATTTGTCAGCAATGCTGGAAAACGCTACATCATGTGAATGGAGAAGTAGTGGTAAAAGTCAACACCAAAAGTCTTGACATAACCCTAAAATACCTGATCTAGCTTTCTTGCTGATCTAAGACTCAAATCTAACATGGTCTGAAGGGACAACAGTCAGGATCCCCCAGGCTTTATGAATTTCTTCTCTCTCTAGCAAAAGGTGCAGACTCTGATATTGTATACACTCCTGGTCAGACACCAACAAACATTATTTGGTCTTCAAGAGATATCTGAGCACTCTTTGTACTGATTTGATGTTGGTGGCTCGGATAAGAAGTTAGAGAAGTGGGTGGCAGCAGAGGTTGTGACCAAAAAATGCGGCTGAATTAGCTACAAAGAGAAACAGTAATTAAGACCTAAAGAATAATTACCATGGGGGAGGGCAGCTCAAGAATGAGCACAGCCCCAAATCCAGATATTTCTAGCTGCAGCTCAAACCCCACAATTAAGCTGTGATTTTGGTCATTATGAGGAGGTATTTCCAGAGCTGGGTCTTGCCATTTGCTGTCTTCATCCACCCAAATGACTGCTTGAGCATCACAGAATGAAAACCCAGCATTTTGATAAATGCCATCCAAACCAGACTGGAGAGCCTGCATTGGATGCCTCCACCAAAACTGGATGCCAACCTGTGGGCAGAGTTGGAGATGGAGAGAGGAGAAGGCTTTCTGGCTTAGCAGGGTTGGTTTAGAGGTTGGTGGCACCTAAAAATACCAATGCCCTCCCTTGGGAGCCTCACCACGCGGCAGCACGCAGAAGCAAACGTCACCTTGCATTTCTCTGGTTCTTGGTCCATCTCTACCCACTCATTACTCCAGGGCACTGATCCACCAGTGACAGAGTGGGACAGGAGGCTGTGGCTCTCACACAGGTGCCAGGTCACCCCATCCACTCCGTGCTGTGTCCTTGGGTGTCCCTGCAGGCAGCTCAGATGGATGTCACGGTGATGGCACCAGTGCTCCTGGCTGATTTTCTTCCTGCTTCTCCCACTGGTGGTGCTGCAGCGACTGTGACCTACCCTGGCACTCCAGGGCTGCTCTTTTCCCTTTCAGACAGTGTTAATATCACCATCTCCAATCTGTGACACCACATTGGTGCCCTGACTCACTCACTCCTCCTCCTGCCAGCCTCGATTCACCTGTGACAAGCTCAGATGTGCTCTCCTGCCACACATCCACCTTCTCTCTGCCTGCCATTTGGGCCCGTTCTCAGTGAGATTTTTACACCATCATTGGTGTGGATGAGCCTAACTTTTCGAAGTCACTTCGTACAGGGAGGTTATTACCTGGCTATAAATTACCCAGCAAGGACTGGCTACTGTATAAGCAAGGCATAGGAAAATAATAAAGCATTGATATTCACCCTAATTAGTTTGTAATAATCACTGGATGCCTTTCCAGCCTTGCTAACTGGTTTATGGTGAATATTTCTGAGCATGGCCACTGCACAGAGACAGATTTAAGCCTCTTTTCTGGCACAATTTTTGGGGTCTGTTGCAGAAAGGAAAGAAGTCCACCTGCATCCCTTAAATAAAATCACTTGCAGGAGTCAGCAAACCTTGTGGAGAGTTGGAAATGGGAAGAAAGTGAATTAAGCCAGAAAAGTTGTAATAAAGGGTTTGAAGGACTCATGGTTACAGCTGGCTGAAAACCAAGGATCTCAGTTCACCAGAGATCTTTTTTAAACATAAATAAAGATACCTTCCTGTCCAAATGGGCTGGAAACTGATATTTTTCAAAATTTCTGAAGCTGTTTTTGACCTCATGAACTGACATATCATTTTCCCTGTTTTGCTGAAGATGTTTTTAAAGAAGTGTTGGCCTTTTTTAAAAATAAATTCCCTTGCTGGAAAACACTGCTCTGGAGTGATGCTGGGGAAAGAAGGACCACGTATGGGAGAACAGGGGTGACCCTTTATCACTCACTAAAGATGAAATGGGGTTTTCATTGCCTTTATCTTGCCCACACACCAGGCCACCCCCAGGCACCTCCTGGGCTACCCAGCAGAGAGGAGCAACCTCAGGAACACAGATGTGACTCACCGTGGTGTCACTGGCACCTCACTGTCATCCTTGGAAATGCTCTGTCAGCAGTGCCCCAGACAGGGAGAGAGGCTGGGAGGTCTGGGCTGAAGCACAAAGCCCACCTGTCTGCCCTTGGTGCTTTTACCACGAGTATTAATTACCTTCCTATCTGCTAAGCTGATCTGAGCCTGTCTGCACCTTCCTCCCGAAGCCTAGCAAAGCTCTGCTGCCCTGTGCCTGCACGGCTGCTCCAAGGGTCAGGGAGGACGGGCTGGAGGGTGGGTAAGGGCTGTGAGGGTGTCAGCCATCCCAGGATGGCTTTTTGCCTCAGCTGTGAAGCTGATTTTCCTGCAGGGAGGCTGACTCAGCAGAACTAAGCCAGGCAATCGCAGGGATGTCACGGGGTTAGCCCGTGCACGTGTTGAGCTTGGCTGATGGGCTCCCATTGCCATGGTTTGGTTGTCTGTCTGAGACTGTAATTTGAGTTTTGCAGCTTCTTTAGGAGCCTCTTCAAATTTGTTATTATTTTTTTTAACAAATGCAGTCTGGGGATCTGCCCCTCTGTTACTTCCCGATGGCAGTGCAATGCATTGCAAAGTATTTCTCTTTCTGGGTGCCCTGGAGGGTTTTTGTGCTGACCTGCAGGAGAGGATTTGGTTTCATGGCTTGTCTTTGGCACAGCCAGGATTTTTAGAAAGCATGATATTTGCCAAGAGCATGCAGGAGCCCACACCATGCCAATGTCCAGCCCATCCACTGGCTGTGGATGGAGTTCTCATGTCTGTGCATCTCTTTCAGGCTCTGGATCAAAGCTGTAGAAATGTAGAACATCTCAGGTTGGAAGGGACCCATATGGATCATTACATCCAACTCCTTGCTCCTCACAGAACCACCTAAACTAAACCATCAGTGCCAAAAGAAACATAAGCAACAACTAATAAACACATAAACTGTCCAGAAAATCAGTGTTGAAGTGCTAAATGAACACAAGCAAACTGTTCCTGCTCCAAAAAGGGATGTGTTTGCCCTGGTGCAAAGGCAAAGGGAAATATTAAGCAGCTGCCAAATTCTTCTATTGTTTTGAAGAGCTGATTTGAGATAAACAGCTGTGGAATTCATCTCTGGAAGAGGTCTGGGTCCAGTTTTGAAGGGTGGAGTCCAAGGCCAGGCTGTATGGGAGATCCACTCTCACTCACAATCACCTCATGCCTCAAGAGGCAAATGCCAGAGGTCAAGATACCTCTGGATAAGGAAGCATTTACTGGGAGGACTTAGGAATAAATCCACCCTAGGAAATGGACCTAATGCAGTATCAGAATCAGGCCTGGTGTCCTCGGGTGAACTGGACGTGTTTAAGACAGATCCCTTTAGCTGCTACCCTCTCTGGGTTATCATCATCTCTGCTGAGACAGAGTACAGCACTGAAACCATCAAAAACCTGATATATTCCAGGGTAGAAATCCAGTAGCATCCTCTTCTAGGTAATTAACCAAAGGGCCCAAGCAACTGTGTGCAAAGAGCAAATCAAATCACTGTGTATTGGTCATGCCTGCAGTAACTAAATCTGTCAGGAAGGTCATTCCTGATGCTGGCTGGGATTATTTATAGCCACTGTCTGTAGGAGCTCATCTGGGCAGGCAGGGATCATAGCAGGGCTGTGGCTGCTGGGAGAAATCATCTGAGTTTCAATAAGGCTGGGAATGCAGGCAGAGTCACGCAGGATTCTTCTGGGTGAGCTTTTTTACAAGACGAAAATGTTAGTTTGTCGATAATTGAAGCCCTCTGCATCTACATGCCAGGCTGTGTTTAAACGGGCAAACCAACAGGGTCAGGGCAGGGGTCATCAGTGGAGTTTTGGTATGTCCCTGGTGTGTGGCCTGGACTGACCAGGAGCAGTGCAGGGGATGCCAGGGCTCAGGGATGCAGCCACACCCATCACCCAGTTTGGGTACATGCATCAGCTGTGAGTGTTTACTGTCCAAAGGTATTCTCCCAAAATAAATCCGAGTGCTCAAATCAGCTCCTTATTTGAGAAGGATCTTGACCACAGGTGCAGCCTATGGATCTCAGGGTTGTGTGGATTGTAACTACAGGGTTTGTGAACACAGCTGAAGGCAGCATTCTGCTGTCAGGGGCACAATAACCATGATGGATGAGCTGGGTAGGACTGGGAGCAGCTGCGGCCACATGAGCATGATGCACACCATGGCTACACCATGCGCAGCCCCAGGAAAGTCCCAGCACTCAGAGGGAAGCTCCATCCCAACTGCTTGCCTGTGGAGGGGGAAGAGATGTGGGAATACACCTGGTTTTACACAGTTTTGGGGCAGAGGCACAAAATATTTCCCCTGTTAGCTGCCAGCTCTGGTTGTCCAACCACTGAAAGTTGCTTGTTGTGCAGGTGTCTGTATGTGTGCAAATCACCCCAAGGCAGATCTGGCCTTGATAGACAGAAAACTTGTGTTTTTATTATTGTGATTATCATTGTTGTCTTTGTTACTATCACTGTTATTATGTCTAGGAGTGGCATGAGCTCTTCTGTGCATCTTCAGAGCCAGGAGGTTGGAGAGGGATCCAGAGAGTGGATTCAGGATAGACCTGCTGGAGCTCAAACCCTGTGTTTCATTTATTTGTCCAGGAAGGGTCCAACAGAAGTGGTGAATTGCCTCATTTCTCACTCTCTGTGATCCCCAGGGATCCCTTCAGTGATTTCTGGAGGGATAAATTTCTGTTAGACCCTCTAGGAAGAGGATCTCCAGCAGTTTGATTCATGAACCTGCATGGGGAGAGATCAAAACCATGCCTCAGATGTGGAGCCCGTTGTGCTTTCATAGCCAGGGAATCTCTCAAAAGAGAGACAAGGTGGAAAAACATCCTCTTTGGCCTCCAGAGCCAGCATCCCCCTCCTCCCCCATGGCCCCAGTTTGGATTTTCTACAATCCTGAGACCTGCTATCAGGCAATCCCAAGCAAGCAGTGCTCCCACAGGGTACATCAACCTTGTGCTCTCACCTCACTTTGGTCACTGCCATCTAGTTTAGGATCTGCTGGGGTTGGGGGATTGCAGCAGAAGGGATGTTGTCTAATGGGGCAGATGCTGACAGAATCACAAGGTGGTTTGGGCTGGTAGGAACCTGAAAGGTCATCTTGTTCCAATCCCCCTGTCATGGGCTGGGACACCTTCCATGAGACCAGGTTGCTCCAAACACCATCCAGCCTGGCCTTGAACCCTTCCAGGGATGGGGCAGTCCCAGTTTCTCCAGGCAACTTTCTCCAGTGCCTTACTACTCTTTGAGTGAAGGATTTCTTCATAACATCTAATCCAAATCTTTCCTCTTTTAGTTTAAAACTGGTCCTCCTTGTCCTGTCACTATCTGCTGATGGACCAGAGGAGTCATAAAGCGCAGGAGAACCTCTAACTGATGTTCAAACTGGCAATTTACTTTCTTTAGCTTCTTGACATTGCATTTATTAATCTGATGCTTTGATTTACAACCTGTGCCTGGCCTTGCAGGTGCTGCTGCTGGCAAAATTTGCAGCTCCGTTTGCAGTTCACATCCAGGCATTAATTGTTGTATTCCTAAGTCTCCACCATGTTGGAAGAGGTTAACAGCAACCAGACTAAGCCATAAAACTGCTGGACTTCAGGTGCGTTCTGTCCATCCATTTCTTCAAAGCCCGCAGGAAGCAGGCAGGTTTGGCTCCCTCTGGGGAGGAGAAACCCTGGAGGCAGACAGGGGCTGTGAGTGCAGGGGTGTTTCAGGCAGTGAGTGGTTATTTCTCTAGCAAATGCAGCTCTGTCACACGTGGTGAGTGGAAGAAGTGACTGAGATTTGCATCTTTGCCTGGCACTGGCTCAACTGCTCAAAACCGGAGTCACGGCTGCGTTCACACGGGGGGAGAGAGGAAGCGAGAGGGAGGATATCACCACATGTCCCAGTCAGCCTTTTCCAGTAATTGGCGTGTGCTTAGGCAAAGCTCATGTTTAATTTACCAGCAGGCAGATGGTGGAGAGCCTTCCCACTGCTTGGTCACAGGGCCTGAAGTCTCATTTTTCTTCTCTGCTATTGCTTCAACAGAGACAACCAGAAGCACTGATCCTGTGATCCATCCCTGCGTGTGGCCTCCTGGTGAGAGGGTTCCTTCCAGTTAATTCACTGGAGCTGTGACTGAAGTGCATTCCTGGCTGCATCACAAGAAGTGTGGGCAGCAGGTCAGGGGAGGGGATTCTCCCTCTCTGCCCTTCTCTGGTGAGATCCCACCTGCAGAGCTGCCTCCAGTCCTGGGGCCCCAAGAGCAGAGGGACGTGGAGCTGCTGGAGATAGTCCAGAGGAGGCCATGAAGATGCTCCATGCATCTCTCTGCCCTGGAGACAGGCTGGGAGAGATGGGGATGCTCACCTGGAGAAGAGAAGACTACCAGGAGGGCTTAGAACACCTCCTGGTACCAGAAGGCAGCTTATAAAAGGGTGATTTTCTTAAATAGGCAGATGGTGATAGGACAAGGAGGAAGGGTTTAAAACAAAAAGAGGGGAGATTTAGATTAGATAAAATGAAGAAATTCTTGGCTGGGAAGGTGGTGAGGCCCTGGAACAGGTTGCCCAGAGAAGCTGTTACTGTACCATCCCTGGTAGTGATGGCCCTACCACTGCCCCACATCTAAATTGCAGGAGATGGGGTCAGGTACTTTGGGTTACCTGGGGTGGGGCTTCTGGCACAGCTCCTCCTGGCTTTGCCCATCAGATGGATGTCAGAGGTCCCAAACTGACTCCCTAACTCCAGGGGCACATGGTTTTATGCAGAGCCCAGAGGCTGCACTGGAAAGGCTGGGTGGGAGGGCGGGTGGGCAGGAGATGAGGAAGCAAACCATACCTATTGTATAGGGGCATAAATCTAACAAATTCCTTGCCAACTTGTGTTTGCTTTACAGAATAAGCTGGGAACAGAGTTCATTAGTTATGCAAAGCTGCTTGATTATGAAGACAAAGTCTCAGATAAGCCAAACTTATCTGTCATCAATCATCAACAACAACAACAGAAAAGAAGGTTTGAGAGAGAAGCAAAACCAGCTCTCTGCTGGGAGAAATGGCCTGGTTCCTAGTCCAGGACTGTGCATCAAGTCCTATCTCATCTCCCAGACAATGCACTGGGTCTGCCTCCTCCTCCTCTTGCCCACGGGCTCCAGCACTGAGCAAAGAGAAAGGCATATGTGACCTAAATCAGGTTTTACTTCTGCTCACATCCCTGCAGCTTGAGTAAACAGCAGAGGATGTGACTGAGAGCACATACGGTGCCTTGTCAACGCCTCCTCTGCTCCAGGTCTTCTTCTCCCTTCGCCAGAGGTGAGTTTGACTCACTCTGTGTTTAGGGAGATGCTTCTCCTTTCCCCACACCGCTCATTAAACTTCCCTGATGAGCCGGTCCCCAGCCCACCTCCGCAGCTTTTCTTGTTACACAGAGCAGCACTGTCAGCCTCTGGCTCTCAAACCCCACCAGAGAGCTGAGAAAAGACAGGAAAAGCTCCCCCCCGGAGACCGACAAAACAAACACAAAGGGGACTCACTTGATCAGCCTGAGTGCCAGCCCCACCCTGGGGTGTGGAATAAACACTAGCAGGTATTTATTTATTGCCAGTCAGCATCCAAGTATTTGTTTCTCTGTGTCACGTGGGCACACACTCATTCGTGGATGATGGATGCCTTTGATCCCAGCAAACCTGGGCACACTTTTATCTGCTAAGGCAGGGGAGGAAAGGAGCTGGCAAGGTTTGTTGTGAATATGCTGGGATTTCTAGCAATTTGACATCGAGATGCACAAGATTTCCTTTTGGATATATGAACTTCTCTGCTGCACCACGCATTTGTCTATCCATATCTTGCACTCAGAATTTTTTACATATTCATGTGTGTATGCTGAAGTATTTAATGTTCACGTATCTCCATCCACCCACATTCACCTACGTATGAGTACACAGTGCTGGAAATGATAATCTGGGTGCCTTGGCATTAATAATGCATAAATCAGATGTTTGCATGAGTGAATGCATGACAGATGATGCCATTTCAGTCTTGGCACACACACATGTTCATCTTTTCTCCATCTGTCTAGTTATGAACATTTAGGTGTGCTTAGCACCAGCATGGGCTTTTATAGGAATGTTTCTGGGATGAATTAAGTTAGCACACAGCACTGGTTATCCCAGCCAGAGTAAACCTCAGCAGAAGCAATTAATTAAGAGTCACAGAATAGTTTGGCTTGGAAAGGAACTTAAATTCCATCTCATTCCCTCCCCCTGCCATGGGCTGGGACACCTTCCACTATCTCAGGTTGCTCCAAGCCCCATCCAACCTGGCCTTGGACTTTTCCAGGGATGGGGCAGCCATGGCTTCTTTGGGCAGCCTGTGCCAGGGCCTGCCCACCCTCACAAGGAAGAATTTCTTTGTAATATCTAATTGAAACCTATTCTCTTTCAGTTAAAAGTCATTTCCCCTTGACCTCTCACTACATGCCCTTGTTTTTGTTAATAAAAAAAAATAAAAAAATCATACACCTGTTTTACTTTGCAGAATCAATATGGATCCAGTGCAGGCATCAATGTCCTGATCACCTCAAGGTAAGAAGAATGAAATGTCCTCATGTGACTAAAGAGGGTAAGTTCCTGGCTTGACCACATGACCACTGAAGAGTTCCATCCAAGGTCTCTAATGATTTAATGAGGCTGCAGGTAAAACGTGGTGAAGGTGTTGCAGCTGTGAGAAAAGCTTCCCCTTACTGTGAGCACACACAACCCCGTGATAACTGTCCTTTGATCTGTCCCAGCTTTATGGATGTTAAGGGAAATGTCTTTAGTGCAAGCAAGGTGGAAATATTGACCGAGGAGATTAGATAAGGGGTGTTCATCAAGAAGCTCAATTTCCTGTCTAGAATGGTCACAATGACCTGTGATGTGATGAGTAACCATGGGCTGCTGCAGGTCAGGGAACTGGCCCCAGGGGAAGGTTATTTCCAATGTCTACAAGGGTGTGAAAAGGAGGGAATTTCTCAGCTACCTTGAGTATTTTATGGAGCTGGGGGTTTATTCTGATATGATCCTCATGGTATTTCTCCACTACCCTGGCGAATCTCCTGAATTTGAACAGGTAACTCAAAGAAGCATTAAGGGTAATATGGAGATTCTTGTCTGGCCCAAGTCTGGTTGCTTCCGTCCTCACAAGCAATTAAGAACATATTTTATCCTTATCTACTTTTATAGTTTTTATGACACCAATTTGCCAGGAACATACAGTACTTAACTGAGGTGCCCCAGCAGTGCCAATATTGCAATTTAACTTCAGGGGAAATGTGGTTGATGTCCAGCTCCCAGAGAAAGCAGTACTGTGATGTCCAGTTTAGACTTAGGTGACAAAATGCCCATGTGCTTTTGACTCAATTGATTGGACAGGGAGCCAGGATCAGGCAGATCTGGCCATCTCCTCTGCTCTCTCTGAGGTACAGAAAACACAACTCATATTAGTGACACTAGAAAGTGCTTCAATATGACACATGCTCCACCTGAAGTCATCCTTCCACTGCTCCTTGCTGAGAGCAGATGGAAATGTGCATTTCTTCCACTCACCAGTGGAATAGACAGGAATTTGCATTTTTTTCAGCTAAGAAACCTTTGTGGTCCCAGGTCTGAGTCACCACAAGGTACAGCCTCCTCCAGCCACATCACCACGTGTGTATCACCTACAGAGCAGGCCAAAAGAATACTTTCCTCTGCTTTTTTTTCTTGAAACCATCAGAAGAACAGGCAGGGAAGTCTGGGAGGTCATAGCAGTCGTTTTTCCAATCAGGTGTCAAGTTGCAGCTGAGATACAACGTGTTCTATCTGCTAAGAGGAAGCAGGATGGCTCCTGACCTGGGAGCTGTCACCAGTTCCAGGGGTCTCACGGTGACAGTGGCAGACAGTGCCTTGGAGCCACCTTGCAGCTCTTCTATAATTGGAGACACACTTCTGAGTCTATAAATGTAAATTGCCTCTGGAGAGATTACTGAGATCAGAGCAAGGAGCCATCAGCTGCTCTGTGGCCATGTGGAACCCTCCAAATAGACTGGTAGGGGAAAAGGCACTGTTGACCAAAACCAGGCATCTTCTGTGGTCCCTGGCTTGTTGCCATTTTCATCCTCCCAGTCAGACCCTCTAACCATCATCTACAGCATGTGGTCTCAAAATGTCACAGGTTTCAGTGGCAAGGTCTCCCTGTGTTCTGCTGTGAGAGGGGAACAGAGTGGGGGAAGGTTTTTGGGGGAGCCCTACAAAGTGGGAGTGGGTTGATCAGGGCTCTTTGATGGGCTTCAAGGCCTTCAGCGCCATCTACTGCCATGCCACGTTTTGTGATCCCTCCAGAGGTAGGTTTAAAGGATTCTTCAGGATCCTTGGATTGAATAATTAGTTGCTAGATCCTGGATTTACAGGCTGACTGCAAATAAAAAAAAAAAAAAAAACACCAAAAAAAACCCAAACAAAAAACCCAACCAAAACCAAAGCCAGTGTCTGAAGAGAGAAACCTGGTGTCATTTCCCTTAAAAATTCATAGGAAAGGAAAAAGAAAATACCTAAGGACTATTATCTGAGAATGAGCAAGCTCCAGGCAAAAGATAACTGGGAGCTACAGTGCTGTTCTTACTGATCGGTGTCTGCCTGGAGGATGTTCCCCACTGTCAGCATAAACTTGTGAAGATTGAGCAGATCCTTCAGTGAAGGTCAGAGGAAAACAAAGATATGTTTCCCAGAGAAGCTGTGGCTGCCCCTGGATCCCTGGAAGTGTCCAAGGCCAGGTTGGACAGGACTTGGAGCAACCTGATCTAGTAGAAAGTATGCCTGCCCATGGCAGGGGTTTGGAACTGGATGATCTTAAAAGTCCCTTCCAGCCCAAACCTTTCTGTGATTCTGTAACAGAGAGGTTATCAAATATGGGTTCATTGAGTTACCTGTGACCAGATACAAAGCATCCCTCACATTGAAGAGTGAAGAAACGTTAGAGGGACACATGACAGGACAGGTACAGCTGAAGCAGTGGGTCTGTCTCTATATCACGTTCCAATATCAACCAACTTGAATCAAATCAGTTGAACTTAGTGTAAGATATATTGAATTTCCAGCCCCTGTATTAAGAATGGGACTTGATTGTGCCCTTCCCTGGACAAAATTCCTAGGTATTCAAAACTGTTCCAGGCCTAGGCAAGATCAAATTCATGGAGCAAGGCCACAAGTAACTTCTGACATGTCCCAGGATTTAATCCTTGTAAGCAGAGCCTTGACAGCCAGCCCCAAAATCAATCTCTTCCACCATTTAGGAGCTGGAGTTGTTCCAAGGCATTTTGTGGGTGTGTTCCTGCCCTTCACTGTCAGGTGTAGCAGGGGTTCAAAATACACACGTTCCTCTCTACCTGCTCAAGAATGTTGTTATTAATTTTATGAAATGAAGACCCAAAATGGATTCTGTTCAAAACTTCTGCTCCTGCAGGTGAAGCCAAAGGCTGTGCAGAAGCTTTGGCATCTCCTAGTCCCTAGAAGCCCACCCTCAAGGCAGAGGGGAAGATGAAGTGTGAGTGTTTTAGATCATCTATAAAACCATCAGAGGGCATTAAAAGGGTTTCAGCATAAGGGGAATGAGCAACACTTAGGTCTCCTCTGGTGTGAGCATATATGTTTGGGTCTTCAGAGAAATCATCAATAATTTTTAGCTGAATTTGCCCTTATTTATGGAGTACAAAGCCTTTCAGATGTAAGAACTCATTTCAACTCATTGACTCAATCAATGACTGATTTTATATTCTTGTGTTTCCCAATAGCCAAGATCAGAGAATTCTAGGATGGTTTGTGTCGGGAGGGACCTTAAAGATCATGCAGTTCCAAGCCCCTGCCATGGGCAGGGACACCTTCCACTAGACCAGGTAGCTCAAAGCCCCACACATTTGTTTGCACTTAATTCTTGTGGTTAGTGAAACCATAATTAGGAACTTGGATCAGTTTGACCAAATGAGAGGGTCTGTGGGATGACACCAAAACACAGTTTTGACAAAATGTACACGTTCAACTTTATATTCCTCTCCTGTGATCCACAAACAGGGCAGGGAATCCTACAGATGGCCTGGACTTCACCTAAAATCTTGGTTGAGAGATCTAGAAGCTGACCTCAGCATGCTCCCACAGCAAACAAACAAATGCTTTGCTTTCCCCAAGGTCTCATATGCTGTCAGATTCTATGGATCCTGCAAAATTGAAGGAAGCAGCTTTTTGAGGAGCTTGTAGCCCAAAAGGAGAGTCGATTTTGGAGGATGAACTGAAAATTGGAGATTATTAAAACCAGTTTTCTTGGTGGCACCAACAGCTTTTTAGGAGTGCTTGTGGACCGGGAGTTAAATGCAATGTCAGGACCTCTTGCTTGCTCTTCTGGTGAGGATCTGATCAATCAGGACATCAGTAGATATTAGAAACAGTTGGGAGGCTCCCATTAACAAAGGTTCAGAACATAGCCCAGCATAATTGCAACTTAAAAGATTCTGCTGAGCTCCAGCTGGTGTTGATTCACCACCAGCCTTCTGTTGCAGATGGCTGGGTAAATTAGGAATGCTGTGCATAGCAACCTGTAGGCTTTTTCCAAGGAAAACAAACAAAAAACCTCGGTGTGGTTTCTGCTGGATTGGAACTCCTGTTCAAACATTGGCTTTGTCCCTTTTCTGAAGACCAGTCCTGGAGACCAATTCTAAAAGGGCAGGAGAAATGCAGCCTCCTCCCAATCATGCATAACTCCCTAAAAAACCACGTGGGTTTTGCCAAATCCTGAGTAGCATCTCTTTTAGCTGTCATGCTTGTGCTGCTCCTCCTGGCATGATGAATGTCTGGATAAAGGTACACTTATGCAAACACACCCAAATTCCTCATGGGCATTGCCCAGGTCTCCAGCTGGGGAATTTGACCTGCAAAATGTGACTTTGATCACATGTTGAATGCTCCAAGGATGAGGTGTTGCAAACAGCCTTTCTGGGATGGCTTGTAGGCATGTGATAGGATTAACCTGTGTTCTCAGCCACCTTTGGTGTCTCCCTACATCCCCTTTTGGCAGTCCAGCACCTTGGCTTGAGGAGAGCTGGGTTTCAGGAGTTCACAGTGACCTCTCTGATCCCAGATATGCCTGTGACTGAAAAGAACAGGCCTAGGGTTGAGTGATTTGACTTTCCAGTGCTTCCATTTAACTACCATTCACTGCTTATCAGTGAATTACTGATAAGGAATTCTTGGAGATCTCTGCAAAACTCCATCATGCCTTGCTTATGTAGGAGTTAATTATTCTAATTATTATATTCCTTTTGTTACCAGTGATTCAGCACAAAGGAATCTACCTGAGGTGATGGGACAAGGAGCTTTTGACAGTGCTCTAACAGCAGGACTTGGAGAGGAGACATCTGAGCTCTGTTTTTGAATCTGTGGCTGAGACTCCTCCAAGACCTTGGCCAGGATGTTTAAGCACCTCTGTGGCTCAGGTTACCTGTGTGTTAAACAGGATGAACAATGAGAGCTCTGCAGGAGGGATGAATTCCTCACTGTCTGCAGCTTGACTGGAGAAGCCTTGAGTGCCAGGGAATGCAAAGGTCCTTATCATTTTCAGTTTGTGACCTCAGCAACCTCGCCATGCTCCAGAGTGCCCTGGATGGCCTCCAGTGATGGCAAGTTTGGGGTTTGGCTTATGACAACCAACAGGGACAAAGGGATCCACACCTCTGGTAGAAAATGTTCCAAAATCAGGGGGAAAAAGTAAAATCTTAGATTACACTGCCCTATTCAAGGCCAGGCTAGATGGGCCTTTTCACCTGGTCCAGTGGAAGGTATCCCTGCCTAGGGCAGGGAAGTTGGTCTAGGTGACCATTCTAACATCCCTTCCAACCCAAACCATCCTGTAATTCTGTTCCAAACACACAGTAACAGAGTTTTTTAAAGCTTTGTATATTAATTGGCTCTAATTTGATGAACAAGTGACTCTTCATGAGTAGCCATCACAATCAAATTCTGCTGATGTGGGCTCTGGTCTGAGCTAAAGCTGCCTGTCATGTTGACTCTGCCTGTGGGTGGTTTCCACAGGGAATTTCTCCACTGAGAAGTTGCTTCTCTTTTACTCCAACACAGGTTAAATAAGTCAGATGACAGCTTCGGGCCACCTTCCCAGAGATGTGGTTATTTCCAGATTTACAGAGAGAAACATTTCCATGTAAAGAGTTTAAACCAGTGAAATTTTTCCCAATGGAAGGAAAGGGAGATGTTTACTTTATCCACCACAGGACTATCTCTTACACCTGCCCTTCATCCTTTGCTGTCAGCACTGCTCTAGCAATTTTTTTTCGTTACTTCCTTTTCATTTTATTTTTTCAGCTTCTTGTCTACTCTGAGTTATGTGTGAAAGACATAAAAAGAATATTTTGTAAGAGTAACAAAAGCTCCTGAAGGACATGATTTGCCATGTCTTTCACCCATCCTCAAGGCTGACTTGGGGCAGAATTGCTTTTTCAGTGCCACTTTACACATGGATTGAATGAAATTTTGGTGATTTGCAGTGCTGAGGGGAATCCCACCAAAATCATAGGGAATAAAGGTGAGTCACACATGTAGCACAAAGTTATTCAACACAAAGAGTTTCCATTATTCTCACCACTCCCTCTTGTTTAGAGCCTGCTAACATGGTGATGCTTGAAACAAGAGTGAACAAAAACAGTTCAGGGAGAGACAGGATGTTGAACTTGGACAGAGCCTCCCAGGAGTTCTAAAGCACCTGAAAATTCTTGGAAGAAAAACAGATTGTAAGGGCAATTATTATCAGTTATTATTTATCATTATTATCAGTTTAAATTCTGCTTTCCAGGCACATGAAGTAGCAAGATCCCAAGGTCAGGGTAAAAAAGAGCTGCACACCACATGCAGCAGTGGAACTTGATCCTTGCTGCAGGGTGAGCTGCTATTTGGACTTTGTACCACCTCTGACAACATTTCCAGTTGCAAGTTGCTTACAAGACTTGAAAATGGAGTTTTAAAGCAAACAGATGATTTGTCAGCCCAGTACAAAAACCCTGAGATTTAATTCTGAGACTTTCTCAAAGACACAAGACAGAATAACATTGTTCTTAGCAAATTTTTTAATCTCTTGGTCTGGGAGCTTACCTGCACTTAGACAGCTCCTGGAATGTCGGAAAATTTTATTCTCACTTTTCAGTCATTATTAGCAAAATAATGTATTTTGTGTGTGGCTTCCTTTGTTTATTGTCTTTGCTTTCTTTTCCTTCCACATCAAAAATTTTAAGAAATAAAACCAAAAGCAAAACTGCATTCGGAAAATGAGGAGCTACGTGTACTTGACTCGTGATCATGGAGCAAGGAAGGGCTTAATGTGGGCTGCATTTTGGAGCTCATTGCCTCGACCTGAGGACCTCTGGAGACCTTGGCCAAAAAGTGCTCCAATCCCACATTGCAACTGCCTCTGGCTGAGAAATTAACTAAAAAAATATTTTAAAATTTTGACTCATTGACCAGAAATGCTTCATCTTCAGTAGGAATACTGACGTCAAATGGAATGGCTTTTGGCTCTGGCTTTTTCTCTTGAGCACTGCACAGGACCCTACAGGTGAAAATCAGGTTCTTTGGTCCCAGGCACCACCGTGGTGAGTGCACTGGCAAACTGAGGTGAGAAGTGAAAGTTTGCAAAGCCCAAAGCTCCTTTCTTCTCCCTCTTCAGAGAGTTGGAGCTGGCCCAGCTCCCCAGGCTCTGTGAGATCTCCTGGGCCTAAAGTTCAGGATGGTGGGGAGAGTCAGCTCCTGCCCTGGAGATAACCAACACGTGGAAGGGTGATGGCTCTACCTGGACCTTGTGCGTGCCAAAAGAAGTATTCTAAGAACTCCTGAAATAAAACTGAGGTGTGACTGTGCAGCAACAGCAGGGTGATCTTCCCGTGGACCTGCCATTCCCTTGGGCTCAGCAGAGCTCAGGAGGGAGGCTTTTCCTTTCCAGAACCTCCCATTAAATTGGTGAGAGCAGCACTGGGGATAGAGCTGGTCCTTCCCTGGTGAAACCTTTCAATCCCCCTCCCCAAAACCTCCATAGGAACCCCTCCAGGTGAACATGTGGCTTGATGAAGCCCATATCCCTTCTGAGGAGGAGCAAATCTGTCACCTAGAGAAATTCAGTGGGAGATCTCTTCAAGGATCAACTACAGTGGGCCACTAGGATTTACAGCCCTGCAGAACCAGGGAAGGCTGGAGAAAGCAAGGGACACATGGACCCCAAGTGGATCCTGCAGCCTGGTGGTCTTAAGTTATTGCTACACAGCTGCTTTACCTTGTGCAAGGGCTGCAGATTATTTTGCATAAGAAAATGAGACTACATAAATGAGAATTAGTCCCCAGGCTTTTGCTTTTGGGTTAGTGTCACCCAAAAAACCAAGGCTGGCTTCTGCTTGGCTGAGCCTGAAGGCTGGAGAGGGATTTTTTTTGCAAAGGCAGTGCAGTGATAGGACAAGGAGGGATGGATTTAATAGAATATGTTTGAATTTAATATTAGAAATAAATTTTTCACTTTGAAGGCACAGGTTGTCCAGAGAAGCTGTGGCTGCTCCATCCCTGGAAGTGTCCAAGGCCAGGTTGGACAGGGCTTGGAGCAACCTGGGACAGTGGAAGGTGTCCCTGCCCATGGCAGGGGTTAGAATGAGATAACCTTTAAGGTTCCTTTCCAACAAAACCATGCTGTGGTTCTATAACGATATTTCTGTCACCAAAATTCTTTTGGGACCAGATTGCCACTAAAGCAGCTGGCAAGGACAGCACGGTGCAAGGCAAGTGACAGAGTCATTTTCTCATGTTCTTGTGAGCTGTTTCTGCCCAAAAGGAGAGGGACACAGTAACATCACCTGCTGCAGTCCCAGCCGTTGTGAGGCCTGGGAGGAGGTGTTAATTAGGCTCGTGACTCATGCCTTAGGTTCGAATTTCTGCTCTAACTCTCTGCTAATTAGCGCACACTTCCTGATCAATGGCGGGGTAATTATGAGATTAGGGTTAATGGGTCAGACTCATTGAAGGCTCCCTCCTCTATGTCAGATTACTCCTGCTGACATTAGCTTTAGCTTTCCAGGCTGCTGGATGCAGACAGAAGGAGGCACCCACAGGGACAGTGATGAGGCTCCAGGGACCGAGACACTATCAGGGAGTTTTGCTGCCATGATTGTGCCAAAAACCAAACTTGAAACATACCGAGGTCTTCCAAGTGATGTTTTTCATATACCCATGGAATCCTTTGCTTCTCTGCTAGAAGGCAGGCAAAAACGGCTCCTCTGCAGGATTATTCCAGTGAAGTGGTGTGAGGGGACCTATTTTGCTTCAGCAGGCTCGGTTCAAGTAGGAGCTTGTCTGAGAAAGGGATATTCACCACACAGGCTGTCAGTGTTCATATTTCCCTTGCAACCAGATCTGAACCAAATCTTGACATTACACTGACTGTTTCAATCGTTTAAAGTAATTTTCCCTTTATTTTTACGATTTTAAAAAGAGTTATTTGATCCTGTAATATCACAGAATCACAGTATCATTAAGGTCAGAAAAGCCCTCCAAGACCATTAAGTCCAACCTTCAACCAAGTACCACCATGCCCACTAAGTCATATTGAAAAGTGCCACATCTACAAAGTTTTTTAAACACTGACAGAGATGATGAGTCCACCACTTCCCTGGGGAGCCTGTTCCAGATTCTTTTTCACACTTCCTCAAAATATTTTTCCCACACCATTTAAATTCCAAAATGATTCAGTTGCCTTTAAAGCCTCAGATTTTTTATTTTTTTTTTTTTGGTCAGGAGTCACAGCCACGTTGTGGCCTCTCTTCTGGTTTATTTTCAGCCAAACACTAAAACAACCAACATACCTGGCAGCAAAATCTAAGGTCTGCCCATGAGGATGTACAACATAGATGTGACAACTTTTGGGGAAACAAAGAGTTTTTCATCCAGCTCATCAAACATCTGGATTCACCCTTTGCTGCTCATGCAGCAGGACTATCCTTCACAGAGTTATTCCAGTAACACGGCTCAGGCAAAATCCTATTTATTTGATAGTAGGGGTCCCTTTAGACATCCTCAGGTAACCCAAAGCAGACTATAGAAAAGGAACAGTGGAACATCTGAGGCTTTTCTGTGCTGTGTGCTGCTCTCCTGTTTCCCTGGGATCTTCACCCCTATCCTGGTGCTGCTCTCGGAGCTGCAGCACCTTCATCTCAGTCTTTTTAAAGCACAGGGGATGAAAAAGCAAAGCTCTGTGTATCCACAGATGTTCTCCATTGCCAGGGACATGTTTTCCATCACCAAATATGCCATGGACAGAGTCCTGCTGCTTTCAGGGTTTTGAAAGTTATTTGCACAAATTCACTGGGACAGCATTCAGGAAAAATGTGACCATGTGTTTATCTTGTCATATTTTCCCTTAGATCACTGCTGTAAACCAAAATACTGGGCTAGATGGCCCTTGACTAGTCATTTTTATGTTGTTTTCTACAAATAAGTGCAAGACTTATGTTTCTATTCTCTGTTTCCAGCCCACAGTTCACCGGATGAACACAAGAGTGGGATGAGAGAGGATCAGGCCAATGTCATCCCTGAAATGAAAGGAAACAAACTTGTAAGAACAGGGTGAGAGTGAGAGCAGCTGTACAGGATCACACTGATGGGCCACATGAAGTGCTGCCAGCAGTGACTGAGCAGAATATGGGAACCCTCTCCTAGGACAGCCTTCCAGTGACCTGTGGCCATGAGTCAGAATACGCATGGGAAGGGCTGAGGTCGGAGGGAAAGTCTTGGTCTGAGCTGCTTGGAAAGTGAGGTTCATCAGCCCTGGACAGAGCTGCTGGCTGTTCTGAATCCTGTTTCTTCCACCCTGGGTCTCAGCTGTTCAGTGTAAAGCACTGACCTTAAACATCAGCAAGGAAAACGTGCAGAAATTCATGGGGACCTGTGGGACTGTGAGCAACAGGTGTGGAGGTGGTTGTGTCCACAACAGACACTGGAGAGGATAAACTGAGAGGGCTCAGGGCAGAGAATAGGTTCACCTCTGCAAGCACTGAAGAGGTGTTTTGTTGCCTTCAAGGCCAGGTCCAAAAAAAGTGTGAAGCATCTGGGAGAGGTGCTTCAACCTGCATCCCTGACAGAGGGACAGAGGTGCTGCTGACCCATTTTTGCCATACCTGGCCAATAAACCACCAGGTCTGGAGGAAAAGCCAGCCCAAAATTCCTGCCCTGAAAGTTTGACTTGTCAAAATCTTCCCTTGAAACACCAGGCAAGACTTCCCTACCTGGACATGTCTGCTGTGATGCCTTAACCCCAAATTCCCTGAATAGTTTAGCCATTGAAAAGTGCCTGTTTGCATTTGCTTAGAACATTATTTCTACCTTTTATGAGCAGGGTGGCAGTTTTCACAGAGAAATAATTCCAGACAAAGTTATTAAAAGTTTAAAAAACACACCCAAAAAGGAAAAAAGAAGAAAAAAAAAAAAAAAGAAGAAATCCCAGGCTGAAAAAACAAATATCTCTACCAGAACTCTGGGGCGTTTCTCATAACATCTTGCTTATGTTATGAAGTCTGATTTAGTTTTTTTTTTACAGGGTGAGGTAGATTCAATTACTGCTCTGAAATTCATATGTTCTTCTGATAAACCAGATTAAAAGTCACCTGTTGCAGCCTGGAAGTGCTGCAAGAACCTCCCCAGCTCTGTAATCTCATTGGTCTTGTGCTGACAGGAGATGCCTGGCTCGCCTTTCCAACAGGCTCACGCCTTGTTCTCGTGACAGCTCAGAACTCACCCCTGTGAGGACACGTGTTACCTGTGGCCTGGCAGGTCCCTGGGGCTCGTGACTCCTGGCAAAGCTGAGTCACAGCCCCAGGTAGTGCTTGCAGCTGTGTCACCTTGTCCTGGAAAGAAAAGGTGATGTGGTTATGAGTGGCTCTGTTTGAACTCCTGCTGAGGAATTGAGATATCAAGGAAGTGAACCTAAAAACATTGCAGTGAAAAAAAACCAACCAAACAAAAATAATATAAAAAAATACAGAAAAGTTGTGATTTCAAGTAAATCTCTGTGGAAACTCAGAATCTCTAAAATGATGAAGGATTTTAGGGGCCTTGTGTTAAGGTTGGTGCAAAATCTGCTGTGCTGAAACCCACTATACAGAGTATCAATACTGCAACTTTCCAATTGCAATTGTTCAAGGACAGGAGGGATGGAGCCCTGAGGAAGCTGATCTAGTGGAATGCATCCATGGCAGGGAGTTGCAACTGGATGATTTTTAGGGTCCCTCCAAACCCAAACATTTCTATGGCTCTTTGGCCTTCACATGCTGCCCCAGCACTGCTTCACCTTGCCCATGTAGGACAAAATATTTGCTTCTTTTTAAAGTAAAAAGCGAATGTACAGCATCAGGCAGGGAAAGCAGATGTATTTATAGAGTTCCTGATGTTTTGCTTGAGCCAGCAGATGCTGGGCATGTCTGAAATATCTTTGGTGCTGTTTTGTTTTGTTTCTTTCTTTAAGTCGCTGAGTTTCCTGGAGATGAAGTCACCCTCAGAGGTGACTTCAGGACACGGAAATCACCTCGAAGCTCTGCTGGACTTTTGCCTTATGTCTATACCAGGTGTTCTGCAGCACAGTTTGCTTTACACATACTTCTGTCTCTTGAGACACCCGGGACCAAAACAAAGCCCTGTGCTCCCCTTTCTGTCCTTTGGTCATTAGAACCACGGTGATTCCTTACAGCTGGTGTGCTGCAGCTCAGGTCTAAATATGGTTTTAGAGGAAACTCAACATCCTCACTCGAAAAAAAGCCAAACAACCTCTTCCCCCTGCCTGTGCTGTAATTCCAGTTTGACATAACGAGTGGTGTTTATTAACTTCAGCTCTCAGAGCTGATGTCACTGCCAAGTCGGGGTCCGGGAAGTCTCTGAGTCATGTGGAAGGTGCAGAGCCAGGAAATGTCAGCAGAAGGAACAGGAGTAAATATTAAGGTGAAAGATGTTAGAAGCTGGTTGCAGCTTCCTGTAGGAAGCTGTGGGGAGGTGGGCAGTGCTTGGAGTAAATCATGGCCTTGGCTTAAATGTCAATATTCAGCTTGGTTGACTAAGGCAGAATATTTCCCTATGATAGTTCCCTAAGGATGTAAAGGAAAAGGGAGGCAACATGCTCAAATGTGACCCAAGGTCCTGGATTGTAAACTGTCCTTTTTCTTCACCACTTCAGATAATTGAGAAGGCAATCAGTGCCTCCATGGGGGGGGTGGGGAACACATTTCCATCTCTGTTCATTTTCCTAGCAGACCCAGCTTTGCAAGATGTGGGTTAGGAATGGGGTTTGGTGTCCCAGTAACTTTAAAGGCTCAGAACTTGGGCTGAGAGAGTGGTCTTGGCATGAACCAGAGCTTCAGATGGGCAGAAGCTTGCTGTGGGTTCTGCATGAATTCAGCAAATGATCACAGTGAAGAAGATTTTAGAAACATTTTTTTTTTTTTTTTTTAAATCTGTGGTGCAAGTATCCTTTAACAGTCACTGCCTGCTAAAATCCATGCAGTTTTAATTTTTTTCCTCATTTTTACCCAAATGTAAATGTTGTATTGCTGGGAGATATTTTGTCACTAGATAAGTAGAAGAAAGGGGAAAATCTTGGGGGGAGAATAGAAACCAGGGACCCATGAAACCTTGATGGTCTGCACTGAGTATAAATTCAGACTGATTTGACCCTGTTCCAGGTGGCTGGTGGAGTGTCTGAAAGCACACAGGACTAAGGCAGACTGTGGCTTCTGAAAAAAATTGAAGAAAACCCACAGAACCAAACCACAAACAAAACCCAAAGGCTATTTATTTTTTAAACTTTTTTCTTACTTTTAATTCCTGTTTTCCCTCCTGAGATCATCTTAGTTACAAGAGTGCAGGGCCTTGTATAGACAAGCAGAGGACCAGGGAAGAAGAGTTTTGTCCTGTTCTGCATCAGTGAAGAGAAAACATCTGTCTGACAACTTCAGGTAAGCCTGGTGTGTTTCTGCTTGATCTGGGGGAGAAATCTGAGTTTCACTTCACTGTGGGAACGTTGCCTGTGGTCTGAGTTTGCCATGACTTGCAGCATCACATGTTTTTTGATACAAAACTTTTGTTTGCCTGTGCTGAAGCACAGCAGAATTTAGTCTGATTTCACTTCTGCAACTGCAGCCCTGACTGGGGAAATTGAGTGTGAGCACAGGGAGAGCCCAGGACTTTGGTTCCAACACTGGATGTGCCTGGCCATGGAGCAGAAAGGCCAGATTCACATTTTTTCTAAACCCCTTGTATGTGGCAGCACACTTCAGCCTGCCATGAGGAGGAAGCTGCTGGTTTGTTTCCTTTCAGGTGGATCATTTCACAGTGTGGCTCATTTTGTGCCCATCTTTGCCATGTAATTTTTAACAGCTTTTGTGTCTAAAATAAAAAAAAACAAAAACTCTTCAGCCAGGAAGAACATCTCTGGCCTCTGAGGGATGTGCATGTGCAGTACAGAGGTGATGTGATGGAGTGGTGTGTGAACAAATTTAAGAGGGATGTCCCAATGAGATTGACCTGCACCAGAAATCATGAACCTTTTCTCCAGTTTCTCAAAGTTACTGAGAGAAGCTTTTTATAATCTCCAGTCTCTCAGAAATCCCCAAGCTGATGCTGTGTCTTGGTTGCATGTCTTTTACATGAACTCTGTGGATGTAAATGGGTTGAGGCAGATGGGAATTGCAGGGGTTGTTATCAGAACACGCTCCCCCTGCTCTCCTACTGCCCTTCCTCCATCACATGTGCCTCCATCCCTCACTGAGTCCTGCAGCTGCACAGTCTAGACAACCTGTCCTTCCCCAAGGTTCAGAGTGAGTGGATACAGCTGCACTTCATTGCCTTTCTGCTCAGTCTCATGCATTTGCATTTTTTTATCATGGATGCTTCTTGCCTTTTGTCCTCGTTCTGCTCTTTTGAACTCTTTCTGACCTCCTGTGAGGCTTATCTCTGCCTCATGCCAACTTGTGATATGCTCTGGGAAGCTGGAACAGCTGACTCTGGATAAGGCAGTGAAGGTTGGCATAATCTCTTGTAAATACGTCTGGAAATAAAATCTTTGAATAAAATCAGGAGAATTCAGGTGTTTGCAATTTCCCCTTCTTTGGCTAACTCTGAAGAAAACTTTGTCCTGTTTTAAAGCACAGCGAAAAGGACTGGAGGTGCTGATTCTCTTTAATTCATCATATTTGATAGAATGAAAGTGATTTTAAAATCACTCACAAAGGGCTTTATTCCCCAAAAAGGCTGGGATCAAAGCCTTTTGCAGAGTAATTCTCTTGAGACTCAGATTAATGCTATTTACAAGATGATTAATGATTAAAGGAAAAGTTTAGCATTAAGCTCTCTGGTGCATTAATGCCACATGACTTCATGTTGCTCCAATATTTTGGCCAACACTGCAATACCAGTTTTATCTTTCATTGCTATAGACTAGTTGAAAAAAAAAAAAAAAGAGCCATGGGAGACAGCAACAGCATTTCTGGGTGTTCTTTCTCTAGTAATGAGCCTAAAAATGTGGCACACCCTGTATTAATATGTGGTGGAAAGGTGAAACCAGGATCTGACTGATCATAACTGCTCATCTGCCCTTCTAAAAGGACCAGCCATACACAAGGGGTTTCTCAGTGCTTTTATTTAGCCTGCAGGACGTGCATATTTCTTAGCACGTGATTTCTGAAGTAAAATCAGCACCCATAAAATTGTACTCTCTGCAAAAACAAAGAAAAAACCAAACTCACTGAAGGCTGGGCTCTCCTTCAGCCCCACCAGGTCTTCAGGTCTTTTAGTGGTGGCACAATGTGCATCAAGCCAAATTTAGTTTCTGTTGAACTTTTTCCCCTTGTTTGTTTCCATTATGGGATGTGTCATCCTAAAACTGACATTCCATTATCAGTTTTAAGGAGGTGTTTTAGTGAAGACCTGCCAGGCAGGGAACAGGGTGTCCTGAAGGGGGAATTGGGATGTGGATGGAGGCATGGAATAGCTTTATCCCTGCAGAAAAGGCTGTGTGGTTGGGGAAGGGTAAGAAATTACAGCAGATGTGCAACTCTGTCCTGATTGGAAAGGATATGTGAACACGATGCAGAAAGTGACTGGAAGCTTAAAAGTCAAGGGAAAATGGGTGTCTGATGTGTTTGGGGTGGAGAAATTTGGGGTACAGGCAGGAAGAGCAATAGGGATTCACACTATTTTCATTCTAATGTCTAGGACTTATGAGTCTATCATAGAACTAGTCATATGTTTTAGTGTAGGATTCTGAATTTTTACAAATGGTTGCACCAAAGTGGGACTTCCCACCTTCTTCAAGTGCTCCTGACCTCTCACAGATGATGTGTCACATTTGCAAGTCCTTTCCAGATGTTTCTGATACCCATGGGTGTCTCAAATGGCCCTGGGTGCCTCTGTGCTATTGAAACGACCAACTGCATCAAGCTCCTGGATTTGGTCCCAGCCAACTCCACAAGGCAGGAGGGACCATAAATGGGATTTTTGTGTCTGCATGGAAGAGCTGATTAGTAGGATCTGGATGTGTCAAAAAAGGGAACCTCAAAGCAGTGGGGCCACAGAGCCATGGGTGAGAGCAGAAATAAAGAGCAGGAGGGAAGTGCTTTGGCAGTTAAAACAATTCTCTGTGCCTGTTGTGTGATTCCTTCCTCATTTCACCTGTTTCCTGTTTCAAGCACTGGTGCTGATACCAACATGGACCATGCAGAAAACTGTGTGTTTTGGGCGTAAAGTCTGTGTTGGAATGACAAAATTCCTTCCTGGCAGTCTATGAAAAAGTCAAAGGAGGACAGAGTGCAGAAAACACCGTCAATGGACACCTTCCCTGCTGTAAAGAGTCAACCCTGCTATTTAGTGGTTCTGTAAAAGCCTGGAGGGCCACACTAAAGTGCAAATTATAGCTGTGACACTTAGAGACAGATATGTTGTGCCCTGGATGTTGTTTGAAGGCTGGGAAATGGAGCCTGCAGGGCAGAAAAGTTGAAATCTCACATTTGGAGGGCACAGGAAGGTGAAGATGAGTCACTCAGAGATGAGTCTGAGTCAGTTTGTAGCTTCTTCCTGCCCTGGCTGGGAATTGGGCTTTTCCATCACTGAGAGACATTACGAAGAATTCAAACTAAATTAATATCACACCTTTTTTAGGACCTGTGGGTGAAGATGCCAGCACAGCTGGTGGGGATTGCTGCTGGCAAGGCTTTTGCCTCTACTTTTGCACTCACCAGTTCCAGGTGAATTGCCCAGTTGTTTAGGGATGGGGTTGGCAGTAAACTCACCCCACTTTAGGACCTTGATTCATGAGCTCAAACTCACCCTAGGTGTGACACCCACATGGATATGACCCAGGTGGATATGACCCAGGATCTGCAGGATCACAAGGCTGCCTTTGGGGTTGGCAGCTGGAGGCCAGACAGGTCATGTTGGTTTACACTGGATGTCCCCTTCAAGGGACTTCCCCACAATAAGGGCGGTAAGAGTGGAATTCTAAGGGCTGGATCCACAGGGATAACAAGGAGTGAGTGCTCCCTTAGCGCTCAGCCACCCACAGGTCTTTATAGAGGCTTTATTTGACTCACCTGCACCCAGGGAAAGTGTCTGCTCCAGCTAAAGCTGAGAAAATCTGTCAGAAAATTCTCAGGAAGCTGCCCAGGAAGCCCTGGGGATGTCTGGCACATTAGGAACAAAGTGTGAAAAGGCAGCCTCTGCTCTGAACTGCTGTGCGTGGGGCTTGAACATCAGCTTTGAAGAATGAAGCTCCTGACCTTTGTCTCAGCCATCCCACAAATTTGAAAAAAAAGAAGGAAAGTTACAGCTGTAATTTAATAGAATGAAGCTGCTTTTTTTTCCCCCTTTTTTTCCCCTCCTAGCTAAATTGCTTTACTTATTCATCTCAATTTTCTCAGACTTTTCAATGCAGCAGCTGAGAGTAGTTTTCATATTGAACAATTTCCAGTGACAGTACCTTTCTTCCAGTAAAATCACAGCACGTTCCCTTTGTTTTCAGACTCACAGACAATCACATTTATCTGCTCACTGCCCTTCAATAGCAAGCAGCTTCTAATGGATTTCTGCATGAGGACTGTACCCCCTACCCACTAATTGAAATTCAGTGCACAGAGTCACATCAGTGCACTGGGGTGGTGGAGAATATCAATGCATGCAGCCTGGAGGGGGAACGGGCAGAGGGAATTTTAAAATTTTCAGTGCCCAGCAGCAAATGGGAGTGGGAATTCCAGGGGCATCAAAGCAGTAGGATATGGTCACATGCTTCAAACCTTCCTCTGAGGGCCCCAAAATGTAAATGGGATGGACATCTGTCCTCCAGTTACTTCAGGAGAGAGGCTTAGGGGTTTAGATAAAATGAATGTTTGAGACTTCACTACTTTTCAGCCTCTGGTTACAGGAAAAAAGCAGCCTTCAGCCAGCAGCTGGAGTGCACTGACTCCTGTGCTGGATCTGAGGGTCAGAGGCTGGGATGCAGAGCTACACCTCGTGGTTAGAGGATCTGGACTGATGGTCAAGAGAACTGGGCTTTGTTCCCACCTCTGCCTTCTGAATGTCCACAGGCACATCAGCTCCCCTCTCTGTGCCACACTTCCCTCATCGTGAAACAGATCCTGTGGAAAGTCATTTGGGATGCTGCTGCAAAACAGTCACAAGAACAGACGAGCTCATAAGAAAGATGATGAGAGGTTTTTAAGACCCAGCAGGGAAGGATGCACTGGAAGGAAGGGATTTCTCTCAGAGCATGTGGATACGATTCAGCTTCCCAACAGAAGTGCCCTCTGCCATATGTGAGGACCTCCCACCTTCCAGCTGCCACTCCAAATGGGAATAATTTTCCTGAAGGTCTTATGTCTTTTGTATTTGTGCTGCTTAGATGTTTCAGGAAAGCCAGAACACCTCACCTGACTCTTGGCAGCTCCAAGAGCTTGGGTGGAGCCATCTGCACATAGAGAAGGATCTGCTGCTTAAACAGAGGTGTCTGTTGTCACTTCAGATGTCCCCACATGGGACAGGCAGATGTGACAGAGGTCTGTGAGAGATCCATGCCTTGAGCTGGAGAGCTGCTGGGAAAGTGTGGTGTGGAAAGAATGACACACAATGCTTGTAGTTTACTCAGTTGAATCCTGTCACTGTGTCACCTTAGGCACTGTAGGTCTCCTGTACACCCCCATACCCTAGAAAACAGATGCCTATTTTAAAGCAGTCCCTAAAAAAACCAGCTGGGCTGTGATTGGCATGGAATCCCTACGGAGACCAGCCCAACCAGATTCCCTTAGTGAGTCTCCTTGGAAGCTTGACTTTAAGAGGTGGGTTCTCCTGGGCCACATGGTCCAGGCAGTGACATCTGTAATCAAAACCACCTGTGAACAAACTCCAGTTTAGAAGAAGCCAGGTTTCTGCTCCTCTGAACTAGGAAGGCTGAGCTTAGGGAGATCTTCAAGTAGGTTTTGGGGTGAGTTGCTTTATCTCCTGTGCCTCAGAAGGAGATGGCTGTACTTCACTCTTTCTTATCTACTAGGAGATAAAACTCCTTGATAAGAGGAGCTATCTCTCAGATAGATGACTTAGGCTGCATTTATCAGAATTTTCTTGCATATCCTGAAGTCCCCTCTCCTTGTACACACAGAGCAACCTTGCTGTTACTGAAAAGGAATATTTTTTATCATTTTTGTTTATTTTTGCCCTGGGAGAAGGGACTGTTTCTCACAATATTTGCACACAGCCCTGGCTAAAAGGAGATCTGATCTCAAGCACGGTCTCCAACCAGAACTATAATTCGAGTGGTGATAATAATAATAACAAACACAGCAATAATCATGCCCAAATATAGTGCTTGGCACCACTTTTCCTGTTCAAATCCCAGTTCCTGTGACTGTCACTTTTTGCACGCTCCCCAATGCTGGCATTTGGAAATGGCAGCCGCTTCCAAAAATGCCTTTTTTGTCCCAAAGAGATTATTTCCAGTCGAGTGCTCTGCAAACTGCAATGCTGCACTTCACCCCTCCAAGGTAGGGATGGGGACAGCGTGTGACTCATGCCTCTCATATGATCCTGGAAAGGGAATCGTTGGTGCAGGCATCAGCTGGGCACTCTAATTTCAACTTGTGCTTCCTCCTTTCAGACAGAGACAAGCCCACTCTCATGGTTTCCTCTTTTGGGCTCTATGAGCTCTCCATACATCCTCTTTCCTCTTTTTTTTTTTTTTTTTTTGCAGTGTTTTCCTCAAACTTGCTCCATCTCTTCTTGCACCCACCAGGACAGGAGCCAACCTCCAAAGAGCCTGGGCAAACTGTGTTTCTCATGAAAGATGGGGATTGCCCAGTTCCCAGAAGGTCTGGAGATACTGAATGTGGGGCTGCATTACAGGCAGTCGAAACAAGAGCTGCAGGCCCAGAAAAATGCAATTATTTTTTTCCCAAATTATTCAAAACTCGTCTGAAAAACTCTCATTTCCAGAACAGCTGTTTGTCCTTTCAAACATGTCACTGGAAAGACCTTGTTTTGGTATTTCTAGTCCAAAGGAAACATTTACAAATTCCTGGATTTAATAATGTTTCTGTTTGTTTGGGTTTGGTTTGTTTTTTAATTTATATTTTTGGGGTTTTTTTTAATTACTATTTTTTTGTTGTGGGCGTTGTTATTTTTTTGTGGAGTATTTTTCCATAACAATTAACCTGAATCTTTTTGAGCTGTCAGAGACCATCTGTGTTTGGGTTTAATGACATCAGACTCCTCTCTACCCCCAGCCAGGCACTGCATTCCCCTCTTTTACTGGATGAACATGGACATGGTGCAAGTCAAAGTCTAGGGCATACCAAGGAAAATGTTGTCCATCTTGGAATGTTGCCTCCCAGCAGAAGAAAAAGGTCTAAGACACTGGAAAGCACTTTTGTGAAGTCCCTGTATAATGAAAATAGGCAGAGCATGAGGTCAGCACGACCCAAACAAAATGTTTCGTTTCTGCTTAACAAAACAAAACAAAACAAAACAAATGTGTTCAAGTGATTTTAAGCAGAATTGAAGTGGTTTGTTTTCATTTTCCTCAAGGGAAAAGAGTAAAACTGTGTGTACATGTGGGAATTCAAATTTGCAGGCAAATTATATGAATCTCCAGCTATGCAGAGACTGTATTTTCCATTAACCTAATGCACAGAAATGGGCAGAAAATCCTCAGGCTGATGTAGTGATGGGATTTCTCAGACATGCTTGGTTTCATGAGCATTCAAGAGAAATTAATGAAAATTCAAAAAATTAAAAAGCCTCTTTATCAAGGAAGAAGAGCGGATTGCCAGCCTCCCTTGCAACCTGGAATGCAATTAGGGGAAATAAAATTACGTCAGCAACAAGCTCCTAGATGGGTGGGAATGTGAAGGGCCATGAACAGTAGTGAAAAGGGAGAGGAGAGTCTAAGAGGCTGAAGAAAGAAATGGGAGGGGGTGGACCCAAAGACAAACCAACTTCTCTCTCTACACTGTTTTGGGATGGAAAGGGATAGACAGGGCTGATGAAGTTTTCACCTCTTCTGCCCCACTGTGGCTGGTGTAACTCACACTGACAGCATGGCATGAGAAACCCTGCTCTGGGCTGGATGGAGGGGATGTATGCCTTCCCAGGACTCACAGACATGAACTCCCTGAGGTGTTGTGGCACTGGAGTGCCTTGTGAGGCAAACGGAATCACAGAATAGTTCAGGTTGGAAGTGACCTCAAAAAATCATTTAGTTCCAGCCCCCTACACCTTCCACTATCCCAGGTTGCTCCAAACCCCATCCAACCTAGCCTTGAGGCAACCACAGGTTCTCTGGAAAACTTGTGCCAGGACCTCACCACCTTCACACCATAGAATTTCTTCCTAATACCTAATCCAAACTTGCCCTTTATCAAATTATTTGCCACATCCAGCACACTTGTGACTTCCGGGATTTATTGTCTCCCTTCTCAATCCAAGCATTTTCAGTGCCTAAAACCATTGGGCAGGTTCTGGGCATGATGCTGAAATTGCTATCACCTTCCTTAGATCAAGGGCAAGCAATGGTTTAGATTTTGTTGCTATAACTGATTTTCTTTCTGGATGTCAGGTGAAATAGCAGAGGCTCAGCCATGTTTCTGCACTTCAGCACTGAAAGGCCAAGCCATCAGTGTGGGCTCTCTGACCCCTTTTGGAATGCTGGTTCTTAAATGGTCACAACTTCGTAAGCCAGAAAGGAGCATCATGATTATCTAATCTGGCCTTCACACCTGTCAGAAGACAAGAGATTCCATCCTGCGATTTCAGTCCTGCAACATGGTCTTAGATCAGCATTCCTTGGCATTGCAGTTGAACCTATGGCCTAGAAGAGGAAAGTTCTTCTCTTTCCCCAGACATGGAAGGACCAGATAAGAGATTTGAAGGCTTCTCCTGACCCCTAACCTGGTATATTCCCCTTCCCAGGAGGTGAGAAGGAATTTGGGACCACAAAAGCTGAAGCAAAGAGACAGAGGTTTTCTTTTCCTTCTCTCCCAATCTCTCTGCATCCACGTGGTTCCTGTCCCATCCCAAGAAGAGGGATCCTCACTGAGAAGCCAATGCTGACCACACCTGTTGATTTCACTCACTTTGGGGAGGCTGTGTCCTTACCTGCTGTCCTGGGTGTGGGAAGCCAAGGGATGTGGGGAGCTGGCTGGAAGCAAGGACAAGTTGGACCTGCTTTCCAAAATCTGTGGATCTGTGGGAATCTAATAGGACAGTGCCTGGAACTCAGCTGTCCATCTGTGCTTCCTTCCAGGGGGTCACTTGTGGTGAGCACTTGACTCCCCTGCACCCCCAGGAAACCACACACACCCAGGAAATTATGTGTGAAAATGGAGGGGGACAACATTTACTTGGCTTGTTATCCTCACACAACAGTGTTTAAATTGCACTTTCAGTGTCTGCTGTGCAGATGTCACCTCGAGCTAACCACTGACAGCTTCCTTCTGAATCCCTGGAAGACATCAGACACTTGGAAGTGTGATTCATTTGCCCTATTGAGGTTTAATAACCCTCAATCCAGAAAGCTTCTCCTTATGGATATTGGAAACAACTGACTGAGGTGTTGAGTCCCATCCCTACACCTTAAACCAAGCAGGATATTTTCCTACAGAGTGTCCAGCTCTATCAGGACAGCAGAGCTGAGTCACTGCTAGGCTGATGAGATGGTCACAATGACCCCCTTCGAGCCCCAACCTTTGTGTCTGTGAATAATCACTGCTGAGTGGTAAACTCAGGGTTTTAATGAGATCCAGGGATGCTTTCTTTGGCTCTCAAAGGTCAATTGTCATCCTGCATTTCATCCACCCTGAATCCAAGTTACACTCAATAATTGCAGAGCTGAGTGATCAGACCCGCAGTGGCAAGATCCCTCCTCATTTGTCCCTGCTGTGTTAGATTTACTGTACATATTTACACAGGCAGGGGGAAAACCTCAAATTCTAAGATTTTTACCTTTTTGTGTGTGTATGCTTATATGTGTTATTTTATTCTTGCTGTCAGTTTTTCTGCATTAGGAGATTCCTTTTAAAAACCTCTTTTTCTTGTCTTATCTGCACTGTGGAGTGTTTGATGGTACTGTGTCCATAAGCACCATCAGTGCAGGCCCCATCAAAGGATTTATCTTTCTCTTGCATTATATCCTGGGTCTGACAGTGCCTGATGTTATACACTCTAGCATAAGGTCAACGCAAAACTTGTCATCTCCTTTCCTCACTTGTCCTTCTCTCATCCCTTTTCCTGGCCACTCCAGATGGGTTCAGCTCCATGCTTTGGCACAGGTGTGACTCTGTGCAGGCAGACCTCTTGCTTTGCCTTTCATTCCCCCAGTAAAACACAAAATTTTAAGTCATCCCAGCTCAAATCTTGTTTATCACTGCTGCTGATAAGTTTCCAGTTACCACAAGCTGCGATTCCCACTTTTTTTTTTTTTGCATTTCCATTGCTTTTTATAAAATAACCCAATCAGATGGGGTTGGTTATTGCTCTGCATAAGAAGGCAGTGTCAGGAGTAACAGAGAAGCTAAAGGGGTACTCCAGTGAATTCTCTGCCTGGATTTAGTGAGGAAATCTGGAAGGTCTTCATGGCAGCTGGAAGAAATGTTGGATAACTTGTTCGTTGAGACTTAAAAAAAAGTCTTTCTTAGGGCAAAATGGGGAGTGGCTACAATAATAGAAGAGAAGACAATGATAGAGGAAATGATATTAAGAGTGGCAGAAAAGAAAAACAAGGTTTTCTTCTTGCTCCTTTTATTTTCCAGGCTGCTAAAGCTCCGCTTTAAATTAAGCTTAACCTTTACTTTCAGAGACAGCTGAGGAAATATATTTCCAGCTGAAAAACAGGCAGTTGCTCTCTGAGACAGGCTTCCCCTTTGGGGCTGCCAAATCTCAATGCAGCTCTCAGCACTGTCCTCACTTAACCTCTCCCAGAGCCAGAAAATATCCAAATAACTGTCTGCCTCCTGCCCTGGCCATTAATACAGCTCACACTGATCAGCCGAATTAATTCCAGTGAGTTTAAGCAAAACCCTCCTGTGGCTTTCAGACAGCCAGTGCATTCTCCCAGTTTTTCTGGAAAAGAAGTGGGAAAGGTAAATAATTCCAATCAAAAGTCCTCTCCAAGTGTGTGAGTGTGGCTGTCCTGGGAGTCCTCTGGAGGTGGAGATCCCACAAGCAGGGGGGACTCTGCTGTCCTTGAGGGACACATCCATGCTGACCCTTCCTGTGCCAAAACGACCAGGACACACCTGGATTTCAGTGATATGGCCAGGGATTCTCTTCTGGAATCACAGAATCACTAAGGGTGGAAAAGACTTCCAAGAGCATCAAGTCTTCTTATCATTACAATTATCAGTGTTAGTACACCTGTGATCACAGTGTGAGCTTTTCAGAAAATTGCTTTTTAGCACGTGGCATCTCCTAAGTAGAGATACAAGTAGTAAACACCATTTTTTTTTTTGTATCTATATGTTGTGCAGAAATGGGAAGATGAATCTTGAAATCCCCTAAAGGCTTTTAGGCAAAGAGTTTGAGTAAACCCCAATTAGAATCTCCTTGATATAAGTCAAATCTCCTGAAAAGCAGCGAGATGTCCATGAACATACACACACATATATATATAAATAGATAGATAGATAGACAGATAATTACACACACACACACACACACACACACACACATGCACACACACTCTGCATGGGTGAACATATATAAATAAATCTGATTGTGGTTAAATATCTGCTAAAATATTTAATTTCTGATCAATCTATAAAGTCAGAATAATATTCTAAGCCCCTGATGCAGTAGATTCAGTTTAAAGCACTGGATTCCTAGTAAAATTTGTGTTTTATATAAGTGGTTCCTGAAGACTGATGTCTGGTGTGGCACAGAAAGAAGCATCCATCTCATCTCATCTCATCTCATCTCATCTCACACCCATTCTCATTCATCTCATCTCATCTCATCTCATCGCATTACGCATCCATCTCATCTCATCTCATCTCATCTCAATCTCATCTCATGTCTTTTTAAGGAAGAGGAGGCACTTCACTGAAACTTAAAATGAGGATCTGCCACAGAGGAACATCAGTTCTACAACTTTCAGCAGATGCTGCAAAATGGACAACCTTTCCTCAACTGAGTGTAGAGAGTATAGAAGGGCTTGGTGGCCCTAATTGGTGGCCCTAATTGCAAGGACCTACTTCAGACATAATAAAATGGGAGAGATAAGCTATAACCAACAGAGATAAGGTGGGACAACATTCCCAGGCCCTTGGCACTGGCAAAAATCCATGTACAAACTTGGGTTTGGTATCCCTTACAAGGGCTGAGGGAAACAGGCACTGTGTTCCCCAAGGATATGTTGTCCTCCAACATCTCACTGTGATTACATTGGCCAACCCCACCACACTTTCCCCTTGGTTTTGCTTGGTTTGCTGCCTGCTCAGAGGTCACCACCTGCCCCTGGGACAGAAACCTGGCAGGGCTGAGCAAGTTGCTGCCCCAATCCAGCATCCCTTGGTGAAATGAAGCTGTGGAGTGGCACGGTGCCATCTGCAGCAGATGGGCCCAAACATGTCATCACCCCTAATGCAGGCCCATGTCCCTCCCAGGGGAGCTCTGTGGGAGTGCCAGGCTTTGTCTGGGATGTCACCTTCTGTCCATCCATATGCTGGTTCTACCCTCACTGAGTTAGCCCAGCTCAGAATAAACTGTGTTATGTATTATCTTCCTGAGAGCAAATATTTGCATCCATAGCTCTGTGGAAGAAGTTAAAGGTCCAAGGAGATGGTCTCCAAGGCTGAAGGCAGCTCTGTCTCTTCCTTCAGCTCTGCTCTGATTTAATTTCCTACTCTCTTCTCCAATCCTTCTGACTCACTGATGTCACCTGCAGCTGCGGCCACTCTGGCTCACAGTTTCTGTGGCAATCATGGCTTGAAGAAAAGATGCAACATGGAACTTCAGTCCCAGTGTTTTCCCAGGTGCTCTTTTATCCATACATGTCCTATTCACAAGGACAGGGAGTTCCGTGACAGCTTCTCAGCTAGCCTGGAGAGTGGGGAAATAGATCCTGGCACACACCAGCTTTTAAAAAGGCACTGTAGAAAAGTTAAGGTGGGGATTGGATTATGGAATGACTATGGGATGGACCCTGGAAATGTTTTGTGGCTTCATATTCCTGGAGACATTGAACTTAGGTGTTTAATTGAGCCAAGGCAATAACCGAGCAGGTGCCAGTCAGGAAAGCTGCTGGTTTGGGAATGCTGAACGGGTTAAATTTGTCCAGCAGGAACTGGCGGTTACTGGAAGCCTTTGATTCTCTTTCCCAGCTGCTTTCATAAAGGGTTTGTTGCTGTCTGAGTCTGCCCCAGCCTGACTGTCTGCGGCAAAGTCAACAATTCCGAGTGTGCTCCAGGGGGTTGTGGCTCTGCCATACCTGCCCTGGGCTACACGGGATGAAGTCCCCTCCTGCCTTTGCCCTGCAGCTCTGCACTCTAGCACTGGTCTGGAGTGGCTGTCACACAGCTGTGCTGAAGTTCCTTGGCCGGGTTAGGCTGCAGTGATAAATATTTTTAGTGAATGAGGATGCTATGAATGATCTCACAGTGTTTTGTTAATTTATTCCCTTTCTTGCAGGCTGGTAACACACAGACACACAGACACACACATACACACACAAAGGATGAATTGCGTATTGTTGCCTAATTCTGAATAAAACCGCTGCGAATTTCACAAGATGTGCATAACATAGACTCAAGGGGTCTGTTCTAGCAGATGCCTGAAGCCAAAAGCAGATAAAAAAATTTTAGCAGGGTCTGATTTATAGTCTGGTTTGACAAATATTCATATGGGTGTGAAAAAGCTTCTGAAGAAGTGCCACAGAGCATTGCAAACCCTGTCATCTTCCTCACTGCCTGCTCCCCCTCAAATTAGATTTGGTAATTCAAGTGTTTTCATCTTCAGGCTGATTTTTCTTGCTTCAGTTAAATCTCAGGTTTCAAGCTGATGATGTTTCACACATGGCAGATTGGCACCTGTTATCTAAGGGTCCAGCAATGCTGACCATGATTGAGTTTGGACCAGACAACATGCCGGAATAAATCAACATGATGGGTTGGAAGGGTTGTTTCTGGGCTGTTTTACACCAGGCTGGTTTTACTCTCAGCAGGATTAATAACGGGCAATTTTCTAATGAGCCCATAAAGATCTGCCTCGGTGTAATGCGAGGTCTTTGCCCTTTGCTTTCTCAAAATCCTGCAGCATGGTTCTGTGGCTCCAAATACCACGGGTGACAGAAGACAATCTCAGTTTAATTGTCCAATTGTGCAGGCAGGAGCCACGCAGAAGGTGCATGCCCAGAACAGGCACACGGCAAGAGGAGAAGGCAAAGGAAATGTGTGGTTGTAAAGCAATAGAAAGAAAGTAATGCAAAGATAAACATTTCATGCACACACAAGGCACCTTTGCTGCCTCAAGTAATATCCAAGAGGATGTCAGTTATTTCTGACTGTTCTCTGGAGTGTTTTCCTTTTTTTCTTTTTGGCCTGAAACAATTGGAAACTCTATTTCATTATGTTTTGAAACAAAAGCAAGGCAGCTCTCACAGTCTCTCACGCACTGTGTAAGAGTTCTTTTCCAACCTTAAGGATTCCATGATTCTCTAACAGCAGCAATAGTGGCTGACAATGTTTTCCCAGGAGAAACACCTGAAACTTGGGTAGCAGGTGGAGATAAAAAAATGGAAAACTTGCCCAACAGCTTGTTTTCCTTGTGTGAGTAATTCTGTGCCTGTTCACAGACTGTTGTCCCAAAGAGCTGGGGAATGACTTAAAACAAAATTATGTCTTTGCAGAGCCAAGTTCCCTTGTTTGAATAGGTAAATAATAATGTTGTCAAGGTTTTATGCAGAATTTTCAGCCCCTGAGCTCTAAGATCTCTACAAAGCAAGGGTTGGAGAACCAGATCCTCATTTTACAGAGGATAAAACAGAAGCATAGAGAAGTAAATAGTCTTCTCAAGTTCACCCTGAAGGTTTCCTGCAGCTGATGCTTTGGTTGTGCTGCTTCTAGCAAAGACCAATCTCTTCAAAACCTGAAGAGAGGAGGTTTTCCAAATCCTCTGACCTGACTGAACTCCTTGAATCTCACTTCCAGCCTAAATATCTGAGCTTATTTATGTGAGAAAAAAAAATCTATGCCTACTTTAGGAGCAAAGACCCGATGAAAGACATAGACTCATTTGAAGTCTCATCTTAAAGCCATTTAGTGACACATGCATTTTACCAGAAATGTTTAATGAAGTCTTTCAAATGGACAATTGCCCTGAGCATGTGACAGCTCACACTGAGTTTTTTTTGGAAATGAATACAAGCAACAAGCCAAGACGGGCAGTCTGCAAGAGGCAGGGCCAGGAGTGGGTCACTGGGACACCCGGAGTTGGAGCACAAAATGGGTCTATGAAAATCAGCTCAGGACTTGCAGGAGGATATGTGGATACAGTCTCTCTTTTCAACCACTGCTGTCTGTGTCCTACCTAGGAGGATCAAGAGAAACTCACTCCCTAAGAGCCTCAGAGCACAAAAACCTTCACAAAAGTTCCTGTCACCGATTTTTGTCTCTGTTTGGTTGTGTTACAATTTTGCTCAAAATTCTGAGAAATACTGACTCTGTCTGAGTTTGATTCCAGGCATAGTTACCAACCCCCTTTGTGGTTTGGGACAGGAAATCTTTAGAATGGACAAAGTGGAGCATCTCTTTTTGAAAACCTTTGATACTTTGTCAAATGTATCTGTTGGGTGCAGGAAACAAGGAAACCAGGATGAAGAAGAAAGGAGAAATAACTGGCAGAAGTGCAGCCAGGATACCCCTGGTGCATTTTCCCCTGTTGATATTTTCTCCCGCGCCTGCTGAATCAGCATTTTCCTTCTGCTAGCCTGTAAACAAGAAAATAAAGAGGCTGGTGACCTTGGCCAAACAAGCTCATTCCACTCTCCTGGAAGTCTTGGATCAAGGAGAAAATCTTTGTCCATCTCAGGGCACAAAGCCCAGCCAGGCCTCCTGGAGTGCCCAGCTATTGGTGAAAGGCTTTCCAAGCATGCAGAGCTAAGACCTTTGAATCCCTCAAGGAGGAGAGTGAAGCCAAAATTTCAACAGAAGCTGCCATCCTCAGCTGTCATTGCCACAGTAAAGATTTTGTCTCAATACAAAAGTGGGAAAAAAAAAAAAAAGGAGTAAAAGAAAAGGGTGTTTCAAGACAAGAGAAGGTCTTGGAGGAGAAGTTGCTTTTAAGTTCACCCCGAAGTAAAATGTAACCTTGCAGAACTGAGACTCCTTGGTGCTTTGCCATGTAGGGTTGAAAACAGCTTTTTCTTTGAATTCAGATGCTAAGCAGACCCAGAGCTGCTCAGTGATTGCACATGAAGACACCACAAGCACCACAGAAGAAGTCAGGGTCAGGTGCCCTATTCTGAAAAATGCTGAGATTAAAAAAACCCCAAAACCCTAAACAACCCTAATATACCTAAGAACAGCAACAACAACAACAGCAGCAGCAACAGCAATGTCTTCCCAGCAGCTTTGCTCTGGCAGAGGGGGAATGAGGAGAACTTTGCCATGCTGACTCACAGGGTACAGCCTGCGTGTCGTTGACTTTGCTCTCTGTTTCCAGGGATTTCCCTTCTACCAGCAAAGAAGCAACTGGGCCTTAGCAAAAAGGAGAAACTGATATTTTGGTCACATGTCGGTGGCAAAGACAGGCTTGACAATGAGCTATTTTCTTCTTGTGTTGAACAAGGAGCCTCAGTTACAGGGAGAAAACAATGCCATCTGAAAAACTCTCTGTTTCCTCAGCTGGCAGAGGCTATCAAGGGTCAGGCTGGCTGGGAAGTGTCTGGACAGAATTATTTGCAACTCCCAGATCTCAGATCAAGTGTGTCTAAACTGTGGTGACCATGAAGTTCTGGAGGATGAAAAGGGATGTGGATTTATTGTAACCTCTGTGTGACATATGATCTTGCCATATACTACTAAATTCCCAGAGGTTTTCAAAGTGAATGGCAGGGATTCTCTGCCTCAGAGCAGAGTGAAAACCCTCTGGACCAGACTCAGTCAGCAGGGACACAAGAAATGATGGGGACCTTTATATTTTGGGGGTGAAAAAAGTCATTTCAAGAGACAGGCTGGCTGTGTAGGCTCCCATCTGAGGGGCTCCTGGAAAAACTGCTATGAACACCCTTGAGAACACAAGGAGGGAAGCTGCTCTCCACTGTTTCCTCATCATTGGGTCAAGAAGCCAAGTGGCTCCCAGTTCCACTGGCTTATTCATCATCTGAAGGACGGGTACAAAGTGGCGCCTGCTCAGGGAGCCTTTCCATGGATATGTCATCAGGACTGTGCATTAGCCAAATCTACTTCCCTCATAAAACTGCTTAATTGATGACACATCATTAGTGGAAACTGTTTAGGCCTCTTCTTGTTTCTGCAAAACTGGTCAGAAAAACAGGGCTTAGCATTCCCAGAAGGGTAAAAATTCCCCCTCCCTCTGTGGCTCCTTTTGCAGGAGGGAATATATTTGTGAGTGTATAAACTGCAGTTCACGGCAGATTTACTCAGGCTCCAGGGCTGAAGTGTTTGGCAGCCTCGTGAACTTGGTTCTTCACCAAGAGGACACGTCGGATGTGTCGGGGTCGGGAGGAGGTTTCACATGCTCTGATCCCTCCAGGCTCTGTGGAAGCAGCGCTGTGCTCAGTCAGAGCCAATTTGTGGGACACCTTGTCAAAAGGCAGACAGCAGAGAGCACCCACAGGCTGTTTCCAGTGATGGTCTGGAAGAGCTGAGGTCTCCAGAGAAGCAGACAGGCATCTCTGTGTTGTGTGAGCTGGCTGGAAGTATTGAACCAAGAAATATTTTGGAGCAGATTCTGAAACCCAAGTTCTGTGGCTCCATAAAGATCTTGAGTGGAAGCCACATGGGGTGTTCAGCTGCTGTCCATGGCCCAGCCTAAGCTCCCCAAAGCCACAACACAGTCAGGTCTTATTACCCCAGTGGAGGGGCTGTGAGTGGTTGCATGCATGGCTAGCTCGGGAGAGTTTGGTGGATAGCAGATCCACTTCCCTGGAGAATCCCGCTCCATGTCAAGGGACAGGGAAGGTGGGTGATGTGTCACCTCCTGGTGTTCACACTCTGGAGTTCAGCTGGGGTCCTATGGACGTGTGTGTTCGTGCCCCCATCTAGTGGCTGTCCCCAAGGCTGCACCATCCTCTCCTCTTCCTCAGGACATGCAGCTCCAAGGGAAGAGCGCTGTGACTCTGCTGTTGATGTTTTTGGGGTTCTATCTGGCTTGGGACTGTGACCTGTTGCAACCAGGCTTTATGGCACATTCCCTCCTGGTAAATTATTCGTGCACAAAATTCCTTGGGGCAGGGGCAAAAAAATCAAATTCTGATAAGGTGAAATGCCTGCAAGTGAAACAGGATTTTGTTTCTTACTCCTTTCCACGTTCCCAACAGATGATCTGGTATTGAGGAATGTGTCCTTGAATGGAGCCCACCATCTCAGATAGAGCTTCAAAGAGGGGAAGAAAATATTTTGCTGATGATAAATCGGGTTTTCCCTCACCCTCACGTGTTTGACTTGCTTTTGTGTAAGCAAAATTCTCTTTTCAATGTGGTTACCTAGAAAAAAAGTAACAAAATCATTGAATAGTTTAGGCTGTAAGAGACCTTAAAGACCATCCTGTTCCAACCCTCCTGCCACAGCCAGATTGCTCCAAACCCCATCCAGCCTGGCCTTGGACACTTCCAAGGATCTAAGGCCAGCCACAGCTTCTCTGGGCACCCTGTGCCAGGGCCTCCCCACCCTCACAGGGAACAATTTCTTCATAATTTCTAACCTAAATCTCTTCTCTTTTAGCTAAAAATTGTTCCAGTCTACCATATCACTGCCTGTGACTATTTCCCACTTTTTTTATAAACCCCTAAAATCCCCTAAAACCACCACCAGCAACAGAACAAAGGACTGTGTGTTCAGGTGTGAGCTGTTTCCCCAGGCACGGGGTGAGCTTTCAGACAGTGTCTGAAGTGAAAGTGGAAGTTGTGTGTAAACACTTGGCTGCTCTGCCAGAGGCTGGGAAACAACACGATGTGATTTTGGTGCTAGGTGTAACTGGATTCCCCCAGCGAGCCCGAGACACTGCAGCAGCCGTGTGCCTTTTCCACAAGCTGCATCACATATCAGCTCCAGTGGTGATATAAAGGGACCTCTATTTTCTGTAGGTACTTTTACAGCTCCTATTACAACATTATCTCAGCTCTTTACAACCTTTATTGTATCCCCCACAATTCTTCAGGCAGGTAGCTACAGTTATTTCTGGGAAAATTGAAGTGCACAGAGAGAGGTAATGAAGATCCCAGAGGAAATAACCACCAAAGAATGTAGGGAATTGAACTTAGATCTCTGCTTACCACTGAGCTGCCTTATCTTAAATAAACCCTAAACAAAAGCCACAGAACTTTTACAGCAAGAGCAAGTTCCTATAGATATTAAATTTGTAAATAGATGTCCTCTAGGTGCATCCTTAGGTCTCCCTGGTTGGTTTTTCATAGCGTGCCTTGGATGCTCTTGCAGGCATAAAATAATTTTCAACAGAAGAAAACCATTATCTTTCAGCTGTGCCTGCCTGACTTAGCAAGTGCAATCCCTTGTGAAGAAAAAAACACTTGTCAGGACACATGGATTGGAGACTCTGCCAGTCAGAGTGGCACAGACAAGGCTCAGGGGCTGGAGTTGGTATTCCCTCTGAGTTTTTATCTTTCAGGGCACTCATGATCTTCTAGGCATTTTATTCCACTTGCAACACCCCATTTCTAGCTGAAATGCTTTATTTCTTGAAATGCAAGCCCAGATCTGTATCTCAGCCCTCCTATTGCTCCTCTCTGTATCTCTTCCAGTTTTGCTTGTCTTTTTTTGGAGAACAAGAACTGTGCTTCATATTTTAAATGTGGAGAAGGGTCTGGATATCTGTGGCACCCTGATCTTTCCAGTTACATGCTGGGTTTCATTCCCATTCTTCTAATGTGCTTCTTCACCACTCACCTTGAGCTGTCCCCAAACTTCTCCCCTGTCTCTCTCTCTGGGTTCTCACATGGCAAAGTGGAGAGGGGAGTAGTTTCTGATACAGAACCTCCTCAGGCCTTTTTCTGCCCAAAAGAACAGCAGCACTGAGTAAAGTCTTCAAAAATTAAGTTATTCAGTCAGCACTTTCCTGGAGGCATGGAGGGGAGCAGGATGGTCACGTGAATCTGTTTTTCTGTGCTCTCAACAAAAGGTCACCAATTGGGGAGGTGTCTTGGTGAAAAATGTCCAGTCTAAGGGCTAATAAACAACCCTCTTGGATGCAGTATGGTTTACAGCTGGGCTGGAAGAGAGAGGAAGAAAGTTTTCTTTTCAGACCCTGCAGCGATCCCAGATTTGATAAACCCACTCTTTTCCTTCCCTCTTATTCCCTCACCTCCCAGGGGTACAGCTCCAGTGTTTAAGAATGCAAATGCTACTTGGGTCAAAAGCAGGTCAGAAGATGCTGTGCAAGCAGGATAACACATCCTCTGTTCCACCAGGGCACATGCTGCAACACAGAAAATGCTGCCCATGCCCCTTAAGTGGCTCTGTTCTCACTCCCCTGCTGTGACCTACCCTGTGGAGACTTTGGCTTTCTGAATTCATGAAGGCTGAAAAGATCAATATTAGCCTGATCTGCTGAGCCCTGGGTCTGCGTTTCTAAAAATGGATGGGGTTATATAATTTCTTTGGCGTAGAGGGAAGTAAAGGATGGAAAATCACCATTAAAAGCTAAGGCTTTCTCATCAGCTGCAGGTCACTGCTAAGGCAGAGAGGTTTCTCAGGAAATGCACAAACTTGAGACCTCTGTGGCAACAAGCACTAAGTGCCCATGGGTTTTGGAAGAGAAAAAGATCCTCAGCCTCCCAAGGCACAGGCTTGTGCCCATAGACTGTGGCCTGGGCTGAGCTCTTTGGCAACTTGCTCACCTGCCTAAAAGCCTCCTGAATCCACTAGGGAGAGTTTTGACCCTTATTCCCTGCCCTTTGCTAACTGAGTGTAGAGGAGCAAGGTCTGATCCCTGGCAGGGAGCAGCCCGAGACTCCTTTTCCATCAGTCTCGATCTCCTCAGCTGTGTCAGTTATTCAAGCAGGTTCCTGTGCTGTGTGAAAAGTGCTGTGAACTCTACAAGACGCTTCAGTTTGGCTTTCGCTGAAGCATGAACCCAGAGAAAACCCTGCAGATTCAGCCTCCACAGACAGCTCATCCCTGCTTTGTCCATGTTTCTGCCTGCCTGGGGACATTGGCATCTTATTAACCAATTGGTCCTCATGACAGTCCTGTGCTGTGTCTGTTCCAGGTCAGGGGGAGGGGAAAGCTGATTTCCAATTTCCATCATTGCCTGGGGAGTTGATGGGGAGCACAGATCCACCCTGCCCAGCTGGCATGCACCCAGCTCTCTCCTGTCTGCCCGTGGTGCTTTCAGAGATCCCCTGATGCTCATAACAAGGTCATTTATGAACGCTTGTCGTGCTGAGCCCCCTGCACAGGAAATAGAGGCAGAATCTGAGCGTGACCACAGTATATTTATACACTAGTTATGCTTTTAACCTTGGTCACCATCTGTAAGTCCTGATCTTATTTATACACCGGCTGTCATGCTAAGCAGCGTTGTACTGACCCAGCTGGCCTCCTTCCTGCAGATAATGATGAGATAATCTGACTTATCATTCTACTTCCTGCTTGGAGAGCTAAGAAACATATTTAAACACTGGCAGCTGGGAGGGTAGGGTTAATTGTCACCCTCACTGATGCTCTAAGAACCAGCTTGTAGGTAATCCAAGGAATCTAAATCATCCCTTCTCTGTTCGTTTTCTGCTGAGCAATAGCTGACACAGGTCATGATGTTCACTGAACAATGAGGCCATGTTCAGTGGAGAAGAGGGATGACTCCTGAGATTGTAAAGTCACCTCTGGACAAAATTCAACTCTTGATGTCAGTGGAAAAGCATTTCCAGCATAGGCTGCATACAAGACACTGCCCAGCAAGAAAGGGATCTGTGTGTAAATGAGCCTGGAGTTGCACTGGTTGCTTAGAAAAAGTTGATATGGAAATAATACATAGGACTTTGTGGAACTGATTAGATCATCCTCAAAGGTAAGGCTATCAGGGGAAGGCTATCAGGGGAAGGCCACCCTCCAAAGCAAGTACCTGCTCCCATCACTTTTACTTCATCCCAGTTCTTCCATCCCCAGCAGAACACTGACCCCTCCTTGAAGAGCTGCCCCTCCTGTGCATGGAGAAGAAAGACATTTTGGGGGGAGAAGAAGCTGAAGACAGAGTCCTGGAGTGTGAAGAGGCCAAATTGCAGTTTCCCAAGCATCAATCATCTCTCAGCTTCCAACAGTTTGCCATCACAGCTTGACAGCTCACTTATCTGATGGAACACATCAGAATGTAATCCACAGTCGCGCAGGCACAGATTAACTTCACTAAGAGCACTCATGGCCTTTACAAAGGAAAGACAGCCATACAGAATTCAGTGGATGCATTTCTACTAAAACCCATGTGCCTGCAACTGTCTGGGTTGGAGCACACACGGCCTGGCTGCAATTGCCCTCCGAATGAGGTCATTAGAAATGGTACAGCAAACATTGCTAATGCTGCTGCATCATGCTGGGCTGTCAGACAGATCCCAGGGCTTTAATGCAATGCTATATATATATTTATACAGTTGCCCATACTTATTTAATTAGGAGATGCAAATGCTGGTGAGAGACAAAGCAGAAAATGCCAACAAAGGCAGACCATGCTTCCACTCGCATGGAAGCGTTTGCTGCTGGTAGGATACAGCTGCATCAGCAGCTTCTTTTGGGGCTGTATCTGCCTCTCTTAAATCCTATTGATTAGCAGTAAATTGTCTGGAGTGATGTCATTTTCCAGGGCAGGCAGAGGGGTAAGGGTAAAGGGGTAGGGTTGTTCTTAAGCTGACAGCTCTGTGGGGGGATGGACTAACAGAATAATTAAGATTGGAAGAAGACCTGTTACATCATTGAGTTTAACCATTAACTCAACACTAAAGCACATCCCCGAGTGTTCCAGTGCTTGATAACCCTTTGGCAAAGAAGTTTCCCCTCATATTCAGTATATCCAGTATATAGTAATATAATTCGGGTTGAATTTCCAGCAGCCCAATGTTTTTTACTCCTTTGTTTTCCTTGTAAAATGTGTAAACCCTGAGGTTAATATGTTTGATTCTCCAATCTCAGTGAACTTGGTGTTATTCTCTTGAAACTGTCAGACCCTGAAATGTTCATGTGTACTAAATTCCAGAGAGTTTACTTTGAAGCAATGGTGCTGGGGTAATATTTGGTACCTAAGGGAAGGTTAGGAGAAGACACATTCTTCTGCCAAAATTAAAGTTTATCAAAATTGTTACAACACAGACTCAGAACAGAGTGAAAATTTTTGGAAGATTTTCTTAGCTTTGGCTTTGGCAAACCCTGCTGTTTTGAGCTGCCTCCTATTCCCCAAAGAACCCTGAAAGTAAAAGAGAAAATTGTTTCCAAATAAGAATAATTAAAGCTTGCATAACACAATCTTGCATTCAGTTACAAAGTCAAAGAAACCAATCAGGGCATCTCACTTGTACAAACAATGTCCTAAATTGCATGGAGGAATGTTTTGTGATACCCCCAATTTCAAAAAATATCTGGCTACACTTTGTTCTAAATTTGAAAGTTCAAAAGATTCATAAGACCTAAACAATCCTCATACTTTTCTCCACTCCCTCTTGCTAAAGCCCTGCCCTGAAAACCAATTCTTAGAGTTTTTGATTGAGAATAAACAAGTAAACCCATCAGTTTTGCCCTTGAATTTCTCTGTGCTTGCACCAGGGTCTTAAAAAAAAAAATAAAATTTTGCGCTGTTAAGCACTGGTCTCTTTTCTCTCTTTATTCATTTAATCTTTTTCAGGCTGTACATGCTTTAGGTGATGGATATCTGTGTTTCAAGTGTTTTCTTTCTAGCATGTAGGGAGACAGGGATCTCTCTGCAATACTCTCAATAAACAAATCATGCACAATTCAGTGGTGGTTAGTTCTTTGGGGCAGGACTCTCAAGTGCAGCCCACCCTAAATAACTCTGTCTAGACATGTTTTGGGAATAGGGGCTAATATAATAAATCTGGGGAATTTTTTTTAATGAAAGCAAAGGCATGCAGAGCAGTGCCCTCCTCCTCTGAAGAGCATCTGCCAACACCCAGGGATGCTGCACGGTCATGGCAATTATTGAAAAGATGGAGTAGGCTGGCAGTAGTGCCAGCAAATTCCATCCTGTTGAGAAGGAGGGGTTGCAATCTTGGTAAGAGCTGGATCAGATAAACAGATGGGCTGCTTTTCAATAGCTGGTGCCCAAGGGCTGGTGAACTGTAGCTCTGCCACTTGAACATACCGAAACCCAGCAGACTGCAAACATTTTCCTGGTTAAAGAGATCAGTCCAGGGCAGGGTGTGCAGCTAGGGATGAAATGCAGGTTCTTTTTCTTCAGGTACAAGTTATGGCGTGATGTGCCAGCAGATCTGACAGCAGTTCCCATGGTTATCCACAATCTGGGATGCCTGAGGCACCTGCCTGGTCCTCATTGTCTGTTTAGAAACCAAATGACCATTTCCAACTATCTGGATGTCCCTTGGGAAAATTGTAGCTCTGTTATCAGGCACAGAGTGTCATTTTTGGGGCTGTCCTCTGCAGGGACAGGAGACGGACTCGGTGATCCTTGTGGGTTCTTTCCAGATCAAGACATTCAGTGACTCTACGTAGTTTCACCTCTCCAGACTACACCTCCACCCATTTCCAAGTGAGAGAATATCAAGGAAGGAAATGGTTACTTACACAGTCATGTTGGAATGGCTTAACACAACCTACCATAAAGGTAATCTAGTCTGGTCTAAAAACAGGTTCTATTTTTGCAGTGGTGATGAACCCACTTGTGTCCACAGAACACTGAGAGACCTGCAAACCTCAGGGCCATTGGCAAGGTAGGAGAAATTTCCATTTACCTTTTTTTTCCCTCCTATTCAGTGGGGATCAAAGACCATAGGGGTGTTCCATGCTGTTCTTTCCACCTCACAAAGCTAACAAAAGGATCAGATCCTTCTTACTGACACAGGCACTCAGTGCTTGCATCCAGAGGTGTCTCCTTGTGATTTAGGACCCCAAAGGAGATTTAATCAAAATAGCCAACAGAATCTGGGCAGGGATCCAGCCAGTCACATGCAGGTGCCTGACACAGAGTGAATTATGTCTCTACCCAGATTATCGACTGTGATATTCGATTCAGTTTTCCAAACACAGATGTGTAGCAGATAAATTGTGTGCTAGAAATGTTCCCTGGCTGTGGAGAGAGTCTAACCCTGGTGATTTTTTTGCAGAATACATCTGTGAGACACTGGTCACCACAGTAAGGAGGTGACAGGAGCTAACAACCTCCACTGCATTACTTAGACCAATGTACAGGACAGACAGATGTTTGTCCCTCTCTTCAGATCATGACAGCAAGAGGTTCATCTTCATTCTGCTGCTTAGATAATTAGGGATAAATATCTCCAGTTCTCTTGTCTGTTCCCTCTTTCTCTAAATCCAAGGGGGGGAAAAATGGATTTTGAGCATGCACAGGGAGAATTTTCAAGCAACAAAGCGAGTTTGAGTGGGGAAATCTTCTCTGACAGTGCTCCATTTTCAATTAGTTTTATGAATTTCTGTGGTTTGTGTTTATTTCCAGAAGACATTAAGCCACTGACCTGATCCAACATGAGTTAGACTTAGGTCTTGCAGACACAGGATGGTGTTCAGTACCATTCATGGTTTGCTGGAAGCCCTGGTCACTGCCAACACACCTTTGTTTCCTGTTGCAACATGAGGTTCAGTGTGACACCAAGAGCATGAGACCCTGGCCTGGGCAACGGGAAAACCAGGACTATAGGGCACACAGCTCATCCCCACAGCTAGGGATTCTTCTCATGACCTTCTTAAACTGTCCAGAATCCTTCCAGGACAGAGGGAGCTTTGTGGGCACAAGCTGGATAGCTGGAGAAACCCAAAAAGGGGAAATTGAAGGTAAGACAGGAACATGAACCCAATTGAAATCTCTCCTAAGGGCAGAAGAAACCCTCTGCGACAGCCAGGAGTGTCAACAATGTGGGACAAGCCCTTGTCCATTGTTTTCCATCACCATTTCCTGTATGGGAAGCATTTTACACTGGAGGTTTCCTTAGCTGCAGCGTACTCTGTGCTCGGAGCCAAACACAGGAATTTATTTTGCTTTGGGGCCATGGCTCAGATTAAGAATAAATTGGGTGGACACAGGAAGGGAGAAGGGTACATTGTGTCCTCCTGAGCTCCCCCTTGCCTTCCAGGCTGGGCTCAGGCAAGAACAATAAACAAGATCCAGCCCCAGTGCCCCTCCTGCCTGGATTCCCATGGCACGTGTTGCTCCCACGTGGCTCCTACCTGAGACCGAGGAGCTTCAGAGCGAGTTACAATAGTTCCAGTCAGTGCCTCCCCTCTGCCCCTGCACCCTGTGATCTTATCTGAGGGAGAGAACCACAACTGAGAGCTCTTTCTTGCAGAGGGGAGAACATCAGAGATGTTATGAAATCTGTTCCTGGCACTTGCCTCGCTCCGCGGTGGGTGGAACGATTGAAAAACACCAAAGCTCCCCCTCTCTTACCCAGCTCCTCTCTCCACCAGCATCCAAAACCTCACTGGTGAGCACTGAAAAGTCTCCCAGCTGGAAATGCCTGAGTGTTTTGTAGACTTGTAGCTCCTTCAAAATTGTCTCCATGCTTGGCCCTACTATCTGTCAACAGGGCATAGCACACGTCTGCCAGCTTGCACGATGAGTGCAGCGAAGCTCAGTTCCTTCTGCCCAGTCCCAACATGTTTCAGGTCAGATTAAAAGCTGAAAAGGCAGCCTGATGCTGCCATTTTAATGCAGAGATGTGGGCTGATTACCAGGGAGTGGTCATTTCACTCCTGCTTTCTTGGCAGGGGCAAGGGAAGAGAGGGAGGAATACACCAGAGAAGGGCAATTCGCTCTGCCAGCGTCTCCTTGTCCACAAATCAGAAGCATCTCAGGTATGCAAGCTGAAGCAGACACTCAGGCAACAGTTGCAGCTCTTATCCCAGGAAATGTAATTTTTTTTCCTGGAATTTGTGAAGCCAGTGACACTGACACTTTCATGGGAACTGTCTTGTTTTTGAAGCATATCAATGTCCCACATTTTTCCAGCTGCATCCCAATTTTCTAGCTGTGAGGATGCTGAGGTGAGTCCTTCCATGCCAATAATTTTGGGATGCTACAGATTGTTTAAACTGAATCTGGCAGAGAGAAAGGCTCCAAAAGTACTGATTCCAAGGAGCTTAATGAAAGTAGGTAGCCCGAAGGAAGATAGAGAGTGTAGCAATTCCTTCACTGAAGAAAGGTCTATGCCATGAAATCATTCCTTACAAGGCACCAAAGAATTCAAATTAAAACCTGAGGTAGAGGGAAAGCCCCACTGGATGCTCACAGGCATTGAAAATCCAACCATGAGCTTCCAAACAACAAATCCAGGCAGGCTCTGCCATCCAGGAACAGCTTGTCTAGCCCTGGTTAGAATAAAATGGATTTAGAAATAATAAACAAACTTTCCCTCCTGCCCCACCCAGCTTAGGCTCTGCTAGAGCCTGAGATGCTTTTACATTTTCATGGATGCCTTTCACAACAACCTGAAGGCTCTTGGCTTCAGCTGCTCAGTCTTGCGGAAACGTTGCTGAGGTTTTTGTGATGATAAACAAGGTATTATTAAAATGTCTTTCTGTCATTTGCCTGCCCATAAATAACAAGGTGTTGTGCTTACACAATGATTCACTTTTCGACCACTTCAAGGAAATAATATTCAAAATTATGGCTTCTGTCAGTGTGGGGGAGAGAAAGAAGACTCTCTCTGTTCTTCTTTTGGAGAGAATAAATGAAAACCTGGGAGGAGCAGGTCTGAAGGAGAATGTTGAAGGAATTTATGGGGTCCTGAAGATGAAGCATCAACACATGCCAGGGGAGGTTTTACCCATATAAATTAAAAAAATCTGCAGGACTTAAACTTTTGCATGGGAAAGGAGAAGCCAAGACCTAAGGGTCCCTGGCAGAAAATGGAGGGTCTTCCAGAGCTGGGTGTTGAAGACACAGGTTAATAAAGTCATTTAAGGCAATTAAATGATGAATTCATGGAATTCAATGAAGAACCCCAGCTCTTCCATTGAACAGGAGGGAGTAAATCAGCTCTGGGAGAAGAGTGATGGTCTGAAGGTTGACTGCAGCCAGGCTGTGGAGAAATGCAAACACTTGGATGTGCAACAAACAAGTTCTTTGGTCTTGTTTATTGTTTCTTTTTTGTTTCTTTGGTTTATTATTATTATTACTATTATTATTACTACTACTACTACTACTATTATTATTATTATTATTATTATTAATTATTAATTATCCCCCTTGCCCCTATTTGAGAATTGTTCTAATCTTTTTAAAGGACTAATAAATATCAGTGGTGTTATTAATGACACACGGACACTGAGAGCAGAGGAATTTCCAGCTGTCCAGGAGAAGTCTTGCTCGAGGATGTAACCCGGGGGATTTTCTTCTAGCACACATTACAGTGGATGGGGTGAAGAGGAGTTACAGCTTCCATTGTAAATTATTGGTAAATAAAGCCCTTGGAGAAGTGGGTAATGATCCCAGTCCTGGAAATTTCTTCAGTCTTTCCACCCCTGCTTATTCATCTCCTCTGTCCACTCAGTCTCCTTCTGGATGAAATTTTTGGGGAAGTGATCAGCACAATTCCTTTTCTGGGCTCTCCTGTCTGGAAAAGAACATTATTGAGGATGTAGCTCCATCTACTGCCATAAAGGGAAATGTCAGTCCTCCACCAGCATCTGTGTTGGGTTCTTCTGCGAGTGTATTAAACAAAGTGAACTCAGCATAAAAATGTCCCACTCAGGCTTTTTTTTTTCTAATAAAACTAACCTAAAGCAGAAAGAAGCAAATTGTCATTTCTCAGCTTTCAAAGTTCTAATGAAAACAATTCTTTTAACGTAGAAAATAGCAATATGCAGACTTTTTTGGTGTCTAGACCTACAAAAGCCATTTTACTTGCAGTAGTTATTCAAAATTGAAGAAAGCTCTGAAAAATTTTACTTGAAACACTGTGGCTTAACCTTGTATTTGCCATGGTCAGTGGGATGGGTTTGCTTTCTGTGGATCAGTGTTCCTCTGGATTCTGTCAGTGAAAGTGCAAGGATTTAGTGTAAAATACTGGTTTGGTTCTTTTTGTGGTAAATATGGAGAGAGGACAATTCCAGAGGACAACTCATCCTCCTCTTGAATGCCTGGCTCAGGATTTCATGGCTTTATTTTTTAATTATTATTATTTTTCCCCCCAAATCTGAGAATCTTTCTGATCTTTATCAAGGACCAATTAATACCACCAATGTTATTAATGACACAAAGACAGTGAGAGCAGAGGAGATCCCAGAAGTCCAGGAGGAGCCTTGCTCGAGTATATAATCCGGGGGTTTTGCTTTTAACACAAAAACAGATTCTTGGGTGGTTTAAAACAATTGGCTGATGTTTATTTGCCTGATCCCCCATTTCCCAGCTCAGTTTTTTCACTAGAAAAGGTGTTGCTCTACCCAGATAATGGTTTCACATCATACCAGAAGAACTTCTAGGAGATGTAAGGCTTTCAAAAAGGGTTATGTGGGAATAGGACAAAGGAACACATGATATAAGGAGTCCTTCTGGGAATAAAAGGCACCTAAAATATTAAAAACCTGCTGAAAATCTAAGCCTTTGTCCTGCATTCTCTGAAATATTCAGAAAAAGGCGACCACAGATTTCAGACTCCTGAGGGACACGCACCATGGCCCTGTTTGGATTCAGCAGTGGCCACTGGTAATACTTGTATTGATTTCAACAAAAGCAGGAGCCAGTCTCGTTTTGCAGAATCCAGGGACAGTGCATTGGTCACCAGAGACAATGGCAGCCTTTCTATTGGCTTCACTGGGCTCAGGCTGGGGGCTGTGAAAGCTGGTCTTGTGTTGCACAGAAAGGGAATGGCTTTGGGACTGTATAGCTCCAGGGATTAGTAATAAACAAAGAGCCTTTAACTTCTAGGTCAGTGCTCTGAAGCCCTGCCAAGCTCCTGGCCAGTGAATGCTGCTGCCCTTTGTACAGGGGCAGCTGATGAATGAGTTTGACAGTCCTTGGCATGGTCCTGAACAGAAAATATCCATATCATTGCAAGACCAGCCTTCTGTGCCTTCCTTTAGGATTCGAGGGGACTTGTGAGGTGCATCATTTTGCTGCTGGCAGTGTCCCCAGGTGTGTGGTGCCTAATGACAGGGAGCACAGAAGTGCTTGGCCTTTGAAGAAAGATGCCTTCACTCATTTGTCTGAGCACTGATGTGGTCTGGGCAATTTATTCCTGCTTAGCCTTTGTGATAAACAGAATAAATGAGCAGCTGTAAGGACCTGACCAATCCATGTTGACAGCTCTGTCTCCTCCTGGACAATCCCTGTTGCTGTCTGTCTCCACTCCAACAGGCAGAACCTGAGCTGTGTGTACACCCTTGCAGCTCTAGGTGTGTATTGTATCCCTGAGCTGATGCTCTTTGAGCTGATATTCACTTTTCCCTGCTCAGACATATTGTGCTCTTCCCTGATTCAGCTCTATTTCATAGATTGGATAATTCTGTTGGGCTTGCAGCCTGCTCATCCTCCTCACTGGGAAGGGTTGGGCACAGTGGGAAGACATGATGTACAGTTGTGGTGCTGAGAGGAATTACATCCAGGCTATTTGCCTGTGAGTGACTTTCCACACCACATCCTCATGCAAACCTTATTTATTTTAGAAGTATAGGATGTCACAGAAATAGGGACAAAAGGAGGATGCTTATGTGACAGCAGAAAGGTCTTCCTGGGGTGGGCAGGTCTCTTCAAACAAATGATCCTGAAGATAAATCAGGACATAGAAATAGACTGGTTGCTACAAAGATCAAGGCAATTGCAGGGAAGGGATGGCTAAGTGGGAATCTAAAGATGGACGAGGATTTGATCACAGGATTCAATGCCCTCCCACTGAATTGGTGAACATCTGAGCCATCCTGCAATTTCCAACTGCTTGGTTTATTCACCTCTGACCACCCAGCTATCAATGCTGTCAAATTGCAGGCAAATCTCAGGGCCCAGACTGAAGAATTTCAGGCTGAAAATTTACAGGTACTCCTAGGAGAGGATTGGCTTTTGGTAATGTGTGTCTATGCCTTGGAGGAGGAAACCTGGAGTGGAGACCTCTAGGAATGGCTTCAAACCAGTCTGAGGGGTCTGAGAGGAGAAGGTTGGTTTGGTTCAGGGTTAGAAATACCAATAATAGCTTGTGGGTTTTCCCTGTGTTACTGAAACCCACACGAGTTGCAATTTGGATAATACCAGGATGGCAACTCAAGACACCTCCACAGGGGCTGAGCATCCTTGTGGGTCCCTTCCAACTCAGGATATTCAGAATATTCCAAGATCCAGTGGCATGGCTGTGTGAGGGGGAAACCATTCGGATTTCGACAGGGAAAAAACCCACCTGAGAAAATATTAAAGCCACATCTATATAAACCACAGCCCCTGGTCCTGCCACAGCACCATGAAAATGGGAAACAGATCCCACTCTGGACTGGGAAGCCAAAAAATGAGGGGTGGGACAGGGCTAATGCAGGACGAGTCAGTGAGAGTCCAAAAACCACAGAGCAGGTCTCTCCCTCCTCATGGAAAGAACATCTGCATTATATTTTTAATGTGTGGGAAAGTCTCCCCAGCAAGGAAGGAAATCTCCCTTTAGCCTTGTTTCCTTTGGAAAGAGACTTACTCTGTGCTGTGTGTCCCACCAAGAACCATTGAACCACTTGGCTTATTCCAAACACAGTCAGGAGGGAGGGAGATGTCTCCCAGGAATTGACATGCCCATGGATTTTGCAAGCATGGGGCTGGGTGGAAAGAAGAATCTCTATGAGAGCTTCTAGAAGGGGAGACAAAGTCACAGGGCAAAAAAGGCCCTGTGCAAGAGCAATGAACGTAAATGTGATTCGTAAATGCCTCAGTCATGTGCCTACAGGACTCAGCCACAGAAGCCAAGAGAGGAAAGATTTTGACTTTATGAGGAATTGGTTTCCTCATTTGCATTAAAATTTGCTAGTCTGGCACATCTTTTTCGGAGTGAGCCTCACATAATCACACGACTCTGGGAGCAGGGAGTTGCCATCTGCTCCATCTCCCTGGGAGCTGATGCCTCTTTTCCTCCAGTTCTTTTCAATGTTGGCTCAGTCTTGTCCAGTGGCTCAAGTCTCACACACATCACTCAGAGGATTTCCTTAGAGAGGGGCAAAGAGCTGGGAATTTGCATTGCTTCCACAGTGGATTGAGAAGTCTTTCCCAAATGCTGACTGGGGTGGGAACACTGCAGACACAGCAGCTCTGAATTTGGTTACAGTATAATCCTGGATAGTGCATTTTTTTGTTGCTAGTTTTTGCTCAGCTTGTGTTGCATTTGCCATCTGGCACTTTCTGCTTGGACTAATGAGGATTTTCATAGAATCAGAGCAACATTTAGTTTGGAAAAGATCTCTCATGTCATCGAATCCAACCATTAACCCAGCACTGCCAAGTCTGACACTAATCCATGTCCCTAAGTGCTACATCTACACGTCTTTTAAATCCTTCAGGGATGGTAACTCCACCACTGCCCTAAGCAACCCATTCCAATGCTTGGCAAGCCTTTCAGTGAAGGATTTTTTTCTAATATCCAGTCTTAACCTCCTTTGGTGCAATTTGAGGCACATGCTGGATTTAGATGGACTTCATTTGGGTTATTTGTGGGGGAGAAGCCCTAATTTCTACATGACCATGCTCAGGCATTTCTAGTAACTCTCATTTTAAACATCTCAAGAATTAGAAGTGTAAGGTTACAAGCAAGGCTGGCAACTGGTGGATGGCAGCACCATCTTGTGTTCACTTCTGGAGAAGGGACAGAGGCTTTTTTCTTCACTGAACAGGCTACAGATTCTCAATCGCTTTGGCAGCTTTCCTGAGAAAAATAATAGCTATTGGCAAACACTGGATCAACACAAGACAGAGTCATAAGGTCTAGACCTGACTCCATCTCCATCCCACCCAGGGTCTCCAGGTAGTGCGCTTTTTTTTTTCTTTTTAAATTTTTTTTTAATTTTTTTTTTTTTTTTTTTTTTTTACACATCACAGTTGATTAAAGGTGTGTGCCACTCATATCCCTGGAGGTGCTTCAGCTTTGTGCTCATTCCTATAATAAATGGTCTGGCAAGTCACTACAACCACCCTTTAAAACCAGATATCTGATTATTTTTCCCACCCTGTAAAGTTTCAGTGCATGAAGACTTTGCATTATCTAGTCTGATGAGCTGTATCTAGACTCGATTATTGTGTTATTAAATACAACCAGCAATTCCCTCCTAGAAAAAGTTCTTGACATTATTAGAGACAGTTTGGGCCTCTTCAAAAAGCAGGGCACTGCCAGATTAAATCTTGCCCAGTCAACCTGCATGTACAAAAACAGTTGCTCACAGCACCATTTGTATTTGTCATTCTGTGTAGTTCCTACCATGCTGTCACCTCAGTGCCCAGGTTTTGACCTAGACCTGCACTAGACATTTGCAAGAGAAACCAGGTGACATTTGGCCAGATTTGAAGCAGTGACAGATTTGCTGCTGGTTGCAAAATACGTGTGTGTCACAACTGCTCTTTGGGAAAACTGTGAGATCAGAGACCACGGTTCTGAAGAAGGGATGAGATTGACCATCATTTCCTCGTTTATGTGACCTGCTTTGAGGGATAATTAGGAATTCCCACTGTGGACCAGGTCTCCCTGGACACAACCACACCAATACAGGTACATACCCCACCTATAATTATGCAGATAAAACTGGCCATTACTGCTGAAAATATTATTGGCCACTGTCAATGTTTGTGAAATATTAGAACATTCCCTGGCACAAATTTGGCTTATTTCTACGAAGTTACCTCCAAACCATTCCCACATTTGGCAATTAGTCCAGTCCAGGGACTGTTCCCAGCTGGCAGTTTGCTCACAGCCTTGCTCTGGCTGCTGGGCCAGTGCCACAGAGTCAAGCCATGACATTCAAGGTGGCTCCAGTACATGGGAGCATCCCCTGGCACGTTTATTTCACTCATTAGTGTGAACAGTTTGAACCTCAGTGAAGTTTCATAGTCCAGATGGAAAACAGGAGAGGAAAGGTTGATACAGGGACAGGAAAAATGCAAACAAATACCATGAGTGGGAAGAAGGCTTTGCACTGGCATTTCCTGCCCTGCTGCCCACCAAGCCATACCAGTGTGGGAAAAGATAATACAGCTGGAGAACTTGTGGAAAATTCTTCCCTTTCCTTTCCAGCCACTGAGTTTAATGACACGGGCACCTCGAGAAGAGGGCTAAAGAGTTTGGAAAGATATAAGATGTGATATAAATGGTCATATTTCCCAGCCATGCAGCTCATGCAGCACTCAGGAGGTTCAGAGAGAAAAAAGCCAATTGTGGCCCTCCCTGAGTGCATCATCCCAGAATCATAGGATCATTTAGGCTGAACAAGACCTCACTGAGTCCAACCATTCAATCATAAAACAGTTCAGGGGGCTGTGAGTGCCCTGTTGCCCTGAGCAGGGCTGGCAGCTTTTCCTCCCTCTGAGCTCAGAGGGGGTCTGGGATGGTGCATGATTCCCACCCTGTGGATCTGAGATGTGAGGGTTAGGAATTATTGGTGAGGCCTCTCAGCAGCAGGAAATGAGCTGTGATTGCCAGCTGATTTTATTGTTACCAACAAATGGCTGTCAGATAAAAGTGACTTCCTTTCATACCCGACCTCAACTGGATTCAGCAGCTGTTCAAGTGATGTGGATGTATAGAACAGACTCAGACAACTTCAGTACTCAGGAATCATGGTTCCAGGCATAAAAATGCCCCAGATTTAATACATCATAGCAATTACTGTCAAATCAGGGCAGTGGATATTCACTCTAATTTCTAGACACGCTCACAACTGATAGATACTCTCCTGCATTTACCTTCTATGCACATTTTAGCAAATGAGTTTGCTGGCAGAAAACTCCACTCAAACAGCTAATTAAAGCAACTCATTTGGAGAGCAGATTTCAAATTTACAAGAATCAAACAGGCAAGCTGGAAATGTGCTCTAAGTGCAACACTCACACAGGTTGGTACAATAAAAATGATGTGATCGACCTTGATGGGGCTCACAGTCTCACAAGGATGGGCACAAATCAGCAGGCTTGGTCACCCAGAGCTATAAAATATCTTCTTTAATTCCATGTTTTCCCAGGAAAAATATTTGCTAAAAAGCTCCAGCAGAAGATCATGGTCTTAGAGGTATTTTCAACTCAAGGCATCAGATCCCAATTAATGTGGTCCACACTCAGAGTCAGACTGAGTTTGTGACAGGGAAATGTTGCTTGTGGAAGAATTACAAATAATTCAAGGGAATTGGGCAATGCCTGACCATCAGCTGGGATGTCTGAAGAAAAATACCCATCTGCTGATTCCAAGAACGAGGGAAAAGAAAGAAGCTATTTTAAATTACTGGCCATGTGCTCTCTGTGGAGCTCATACTGTCCTCCACTTTGGAGCAGTTTGGAAAGGATCAGCTTCTTTTAGAGAAGCTCTTCTCTTCCCCCTTGAGAATACTGTGAACCTTTGAGGCTCTAATGAATCAAAAGCAGAGATGTTAAATAATCTGTCAGTACAAAGCTGGTTCCTGACTTGCCATGAACAGGCACCTTTTAATCACATCTGTCTGGTTGTGTCCATAATCATGAAATTGCACAAAACCTGGACTGTAATGGTTCAGTTACTAGAATGATTAAAAAACCTCCCAAAAACTAAACTCTTGCTGGCTGAGGTTCTTCCAGATAAATTCCACCATCCAAAACTTAGCATGGGTCAAAGGGCAATTCAAAAGTCAGTTTTGATGGGACCTTTCTTGAAGGTTAAAAAATTGCACTTGCTGGAGATGAGCAGGTTGTTGTCTAGGACCTCAGGGCTACAGGAAAAGCCCTGACTATCATGACTTGCCTTTTTCTGCTTATTAATTTTGTTTTCAGTAGATCCAGAAGGTGAATGGAGTACAATGCAAAAATATAAGCAAAGAACAAATCAGAGAACAGGGTTGTTAAGTCTTATTTAACTAGAAAAGGAGGAGGAAAATGAAGACTGAAATATTTTCTTTACTGAAATTGGTTTCAATGTAGTGTCTGGGGTGGTATTTTTAGGGGTGCACTGCGTTACATGAAGTCTGCTTCTTAACTCTGGGTTATGTCCTAAATTCAGCTCAGGTGCTTGAACTTTAATTGCTTTTTCCTCTTGTCTGTGCAAGATGGCAGAATTTGTTGGACTTGTGTTTTAGGTGGCCATAATCACTTACTGGAGGTATTAAAAAGCCATGTTGACTGAGTTAGTGTTTAACTCTAGGAGAAAAGTAATTATCCAGGTGATTGAAGTGAGGCTCAGGACCAGGCTGATATCCTGTACTGGAGTCAGAGTTCCACCCCTCTCCTGGCTGCTCTCTGTTACTCCTTCTTTCCTTTGTCAGGAAAGCACTGGCACAAGAGTCTTTTGAGGAGAAAAAGGTGACTACAGATGGCTATTGCTGGATCTGTGCTTTTCTATGCAAAGGGTTTAAGGAGAGAACAATTTAGAGCCAGTACAGTAGCACCAAATATGGTTGAGAGTAGTCCCCTTGAAGTCTTTCTCTGAAATGTGACTGGAAATTGGTTGATTATGAGCCAGCTCTGTCTTGGAGAGCCTTGTTTCATGCCATTGTTTGTGTTTGAACTTGTCTGTTCTTTATTTTTGAGTCTGACTCAAGAATACACAAGGGTGATCAACTTGCAATGTGGTTTTCTGCTTCAGAGAAAAAAAATTCTGTGAACTATGAATAAAAGAAAAGACTGGTGCCATTGCCATGGGAATAAGTTGTAGTTATAAGGAAGAGGGGTTCTGAGAAAATAGGACATTTCTCTGGCACACAAGATCTAAAAAGTTCATAAGAGGTTTTCTGCAAGACCTTCCTTTGCTAACAAGCTCAGACTGGCAATGAACAAATCTCTGCAATTTTAACTTGTTTTATACTTTTAAAATATTTATTTCCCCCTGTTCTCAATCTGAGGAGAACCAATTCAGGAGAGAAAAAATCCACAGATCAAAGTACCAAGCCTAAATCATTATCCACGAGGAGAAGCTTACAGTGGACATGAATCTTGGATTTAGATTTATTTCTCTGCTCAGTCAGGGCTGCAAATAAAACCCAAGGGCTTTAGAAACTAAACACCAGGAATTCATTAGATGAAAACAAAGCATGTAGTTATTCCTGGAAATAGTGTTCCCTGTAACCAGAAGAGTTCCAGGTTTTGGCTAAATAGGGCTGCCTAAAAGTGAGGAGCGTTTTAGACCCAGAACCAGCAAACAAAGGGAAGATTTACAGTGAGACCATCACCCAAGCAGGCTAATTAAATGCAAATAAAGACAGATGTTGCAGAAGAATAAGCTACAAAGATCAGTGATGAGATGGCTGCTCAAAGCACTCCTCAAATAACTGTGAGTGACAAATGAGTTGGTAAAAATTAGAAGTCTGTGCATTGACGATTCTTAATCAGAAGATGCTGTGATTTTTTTTCCTTCCTTTCCACTATTTTGATTTTTAGCTGGCTCCAGAGCTCCAACACCCAGATGTGGATGTACAGTTCTGGAGCTTCTGCCTTTGCATATATTAATTACTATGTATGGAGAAGTGAAAAACATTTTTCTTAAGTTCCAGTTATGTCTAGAGAGTCCATCCAAGTCTATTTCGAGTTTTTATAGATGTACAGAGAGGGAGAGAGTAGATCTGTGCCAGAAAGCTTGGTGTAATTACATTCTGCCGTGTCATCTGATTGACTTCAAATTTCCAGTTTCTTAAATGAAGTTAAGCATCTCAGTATCCTGAAAATATAAAACAGTTAGCTACAGCTGATATTGAAATTATACCTAATTATGTGAAATCAGTCTTTCTAAGTAGACAGCATCTCTGAAGGCTTTGAATACCAGACTTCCAGACAAAATTCCCAGTTCTGGGAAACACAGAACACATGGATTTAGTTGAACTTGGTTTTCTTCCCATCTTGAGTAAATTTGATGCTATTTTACCTCGGGGCCTGGATATCTAGAGGGTTCAGTAAGGGGTTTTGTGGATCACAGGCCCTTCCATTCTCTAAGCACTGCTGGAAACACATCTGCAACAAACCATCCATGCATGGGGAAGGCAAGACACGTATGAGAAGGGTTGAAGAAGTCAGATGGCATTTTGAGCTCTCACGTGTGATTCCTTCATTGAGCTAACATGTGGCTGTGCTCCTTGTGCACCTAAAAGTTGTCAGTTCTGTTTCTTCTCCATCACTGCACATGGATTTTTGCTAGTCTGATTTTCTCTGCATCTTCAGAATTTGTTTACAGACATCCACATTTAACGAGATTAAAAAGAAATACTGAATAATTCATTCAAACGAAGAATTGAACTGTAGTGACCTTTATGTTAATAAAAGTGCCCCTTTCCTCTGTTCAAACACTTTAGCCTTTGCAAAGCAGGGAATTCACTGCATCTGTTGAATTCACAAGTGGCTTTTTTTTTGTTTCTGTTTGTTTTGTTTTAAATAACTGCCTAATAGCTGGAACCAGCATTGTGTTCCTCCTGCTGACTCACTGGTTTGCAAAAGCTCTGCGACGAGTGTCACATCTTTAAACACCACAGAATATACTGTTTCCTTTCAGCCAGGCATAATCTGCAACGATTCAACTTCTGTAAAAGAACCATGTGGGGAAAAGTATCCCAGCTGAATACATCACCCTCCATACCTCCAGCCCCTGTGCCTTGCACCCGATGTGCTGCTGTGCCTTTCAGCTGCTCCTCACCATGGCAATCCATGAAAGGATTCTGCCTTTGTTTCAAAAATCGTGCAATGGGCGCAGAATTTGGCTGAGGCAAAAGAGTCCGTGCTCATTAAAGTGGGTAATTCCAGTTCTTGCCTCTGCTAGGGTGTACTGACACTAACTGCAAAGTGCTTTTATAGGGGATGTGATCCAGAGGGAGCCGGGCAGGCTGGAGAGGTGGGTCTCTGAAAATCTGGGGAGGTTCCAAAGGGCCAAGTGCAAGATCCTGCACCTGGATTGAGGCAATCACAAACTCAAACACAGGCTGGGGGGAGAATCGATTGAGAGCAGCCCTGAGGAGAGGGGCATGGGGTGTTGGTGGCTGAGAAGCTCAGAATGTCTGGGCAATGTGCACTCACAGACTGAAAGCTCAGCCACAACCTGGGCTGCATCTCAAGTGTGACCAGCAGGTTCGTGGGAGGGGATTCTGCCCCTCTGTTCTGCCCTGGTGAAACTCCATCCTCAGTGCTGCTTCCAGCTCTGGAGCCCCCAGCACAGGAAGGACGTGGAGCTGTTGGAGTGAGTCCAGAGAAGGTCATGAAGATGCTCCAAGGGCTGAAGCCTGTCTGGAGCCAGGCTGGGAGAGCTGGGGGTGCTCACCTGGAGAAGAGAAGGCTCCAGACAAACCTCAGAGCCCCTTCCAGTGCCTAAAGGGGCTCCAGGAAAGCTGGAGAGGGTCTGGGGACAAAAGCATGAAGTGACAGGACAAGGGGGAATGGCTTTAAACTAAAAGAGAGTGGGTTTACATTAGATATTAGAAAAAAATTCTTTATTGTGAGGGTGGTGAGGCCCTGGCACAGGGTGCCCAGAGAAGTTGTGGCTGCCCCTGGATACCTGGAAGTGTCCAAGGCCAGGCTGGATGGGACTTGGATCATCCTGGACTGGTGGAAAGTGTCCCTGCCCATGGCAGGGAATGGAACAAAATGGTCTTTAAGATCCTTTCCAACATGACTCTGAGATTTTACTTCGAGAACCCTTTATAGTGTTCATTGTCTGTTCATTATAGCACATTTTCTGGAGTTATCAAAGAGTGAAAGGTCAAAAATCCACACCCTAAAAAACCCCTAAATCACTGCCTGGCAAAAAACATCTAGATCTAAACCTTGTACATGGCTGCATATTCAGGGAGAGCAGAGGCTAATTTTGTGATTTTTTTTTTTTTTTTTGTATTTGCTGTGTAATTTAGGAGAGGTCTCCTCTGTGGTCAGCATCAGCCCCATGTTTGGAAAATGAGGACAGTATTGGATCCTCCTTTTTTTGTGGACTTAGACTAAACTTTCCAATAAGGAGGTAATTTCTCATCTGTGCCTCTACAGAAGTGAACACAAGAGGGCTTTTCTTCTGGGTGAGATTTCAACATACCGCTGCAAAATAAAGGATCTGTGAGTTTTCTTGTGTTTATGTGCAAAACCTTTTTATTTGCTTTTTGGAGACTGTTTGAATGTTTGCTTGCAAGAATGTCTGCAGAAAGTTAAGTTGTCAGGAGAATTGGTGAGAATAAATATTCATGAGAATACTCTCGCTTCAAACACTTTTGTGGCCATCTGTAAAAGCTTTTTTTATTATTCAAACAATGCTGAGCTTTTTGCAGATAATTTGCCAACAAAAAAAAAAAAAAAAAAAAAAAAAAAAGGAAAGAAAAGGATATTTTTTCTCTTTTTTTTTTTTTTTTATTTTTGGGAGGCAGCTGATGCTGTAGTGGCAAAATCATAATTTCTGATGTGTGATTTAATATCCAACAGTGACACAAATAGCCAGGAAGGACTAATGAGAACACTACTGATGTGCTATCAGAGAGACAAAAAATATGTTTAAACCAACTATTTTGAACAGAGAACAAATTAGTAAAAATACCACCTGTTTGTGAATAATTAAGGCAAACAACATTCTCAATATATCAAATAACTTGTTTATAGCAGCAATTCTCTTTAATGTTGCTGCGATGCCTTAGTGTTGTTACACAGAAACCTTCTGCTCATAAGGAGAATTCTTCACTCTGGGAATTTTTTTTTTTTTTTCATGTGAATCAGGAGTAAAACAACTTAAACAACTTTTCCTTTATTGGTCTTTTATCTAATATCTGTGGGTTTTATAACCATATCAGTAGATAATCTCCAAAGTGCTCTGGTTATGTATTACCAACCTGCTTTTTAAAGAACACTATAAATCTCTTTTTCATAGGAAAGCAAGTGTGCAGAGGTAAGATTTGCCCTTTGCTAAAGGCAAATCTGGAAAATGGGATCATACCCAAATCTCTTCTGTATTGCCAATTACACAAAATTATATTTTCTGTTGTTATTCTATTCCTTCTTCACATTAAGTTTGGAGCTGAAAGAGAGGGGAAATTAGGAGAAACCTTTTTTTTCTCTTAGATTTTCCCTGCACAAGGACTTCTCACCAAGGTTGGGGAGCTGATTGTCCACCATGAGTTCTATTGATCTGAGCCAGCTGTGTGTTTTCTCTTTTTGTTCCTTTCCTATCCCACAAGTTTTTTTTGTTCAAGATTACTAAAACATTTGGAGTGCTGTTAAATGTGGAAACTCCACATTATCCTTCAGCAATGATTTCCACAAGTTAATTATTCATTGCATGTAGCTGTTTCAAAATCTTTAATTGATTTGTCTTTTTTTGTTATGAGGCCATGTAAGAAATTTTGCTTCCCTGCAGTGCTGGGTATTCCAGTGTGCCCATATCTCAAATTCCTAGGCAGTCACTTCTGCTGAAAGTCCTGGGGCCAGATATTTTATTTGTCACTACATTGAGAGGTGAAATCTGCTTTGAAAATTGTTGAGATCTCTCACTTTTTCTTTAAATGGGGATTTTTCCAAAGCACCTTGAATCTGTAAGAAATTTTACCTGAAAACATCCCAGTGGAATCCATTCAGGGCATTTCAATTTTTCTGAAATCAGTCACTGAAAACTTTGAACAAGCCATAGGTGCAAAGGGGAGAGTTTCCTCCTGGTCCATTGCACCAGGGTGGGAAGAAAGCAGGGACCCACTCCTTGGTGCCCACCCCACATCGTGGGTGAAATTCAGGGCTCTGGGGATGAAGGCAGTGAGATTCCAGCATTTCCTTCTGCAGCAGCACTGATGAACACTTGAGGGAAGCAATGTCCTTCCAGAGGAGCCATCTCCAGCATTTCAGGGGCCAGGGCCAGCTCTGCCATCAGTGTGGGGGCACCATGTCCTTGTGCACCTTCTCAGGTGAAACAGGTCAGTGGGACAGAAACAGGGAATGGCTCCACAGGAAAATCCTCTTTTCTCGCTAACAAATAACTTTCAAGAATTTTTTTCCTTTCTTTTTCCCCCTCTCGCTTCTTTTTTTTTTTTAACAGCCTGTCCCTCATCTTGAGCTATTATTATAATTTTGAACACTTCTCCTCAAGTGACTCTGCTGCAGATTTTGTCCTGATTCTGATTGATCAGCAGAGACATGGATCAGGAAAACATGGCATTTGTATGAGGGAGAATAGCAGCCCAAGCTCAAAATTATTTTTTTTCCTCCGGATCTCCTCTTTGATACATAACCTTAGAATTTTAATCTGGTTTTATATCTACCATGATAATTGGGAGTCACAACCAGCTGGGTACTGTGTGGTTTGTGGATGGAGGAACAGATGGATTTTCAGCACGGACTTCACAAAGCTCTCAATTCTGAAGGATTTTGTACATATCAAACCTGAACCAAAATCAATAAGGATACATCTCATCCATGGTTTTATACCATGCCCTGCCTGAGACCCCAATTTGGATGTCACACACAGCAGTGAGTTTGGGCCCAGACTCTGAATTTATGATGAAAAATAAATTTCCCTCCCCACTCCAAACAAAACTGGCTCACACTCTGCAGCTCCTGTCCTCCTGCTCTCTCTCCCTCATCAATTCTCTTTTCCCTTTCACACATCAGCTGCAAACATCTCATTTGGCTGGGATGCTGAAGGCAGGCTCATCTCTGGCAGTTCCAGACTGTTGATTCAATCAGCTCTTACATCAGCACTAACATAAGTAAGTGAAACAGACTCTTGAATTTCCTCACCTTGCTAAAAAACTTGGATGGATTTCTGTAAGGATTATTCGATTTGCTTCACTAGGTTTTATAAAGGTTTGTACACAGCATTTAAACTATTATTATTTACTTTTAACAAGCTATTTATGTCCTACTCTCAACTGCCTAATCAATACTGCTCTCCCATCTGTTCCGAGATCCCGACATCAGCAAATTTCACTTCTCTGCTGAGTGAGTAAAAATGAAGGAATAATTTAAACACAGTGAGTGAATGAGAGAACAAGAGCCTGAGAGAGACTGAGATGAACTAAATCTCCATGTCCAAAGATGGCCAGATATGCAGGAATTGTGGATCCAAGTCCACAACTTGCTAAGGACATCGCTGAGAGCATTGAAGGAAGATGCTAGGATTCAGAATAGATAAAAGTAGTTTCTTTCCCTCACAGGAAGAATATTTTGATACTCATTAAAGCTACTTGAATAAATTTTATTTCTAGTTAATTTGCTGAGGCTTCTGGATTTTTCTTTACTTTGCTCTGGAACAGACCCAGAGGCTTCACCCAGGCATTTCCCAGTGCACAACTAGCACGAAGTAACTTCTGAAATAATTCTGGAGAGATAAAATCCCCCTTTGTGAGCTGAAAAATGGGAGAAAGATGAATATCTGCATGTGCAGAGGGGTGCAGAAGAGCAGAGGGTTGATCCGAAGGGAAGAGGTCTCAGCTCATTGCTGCCCTGCCATTGTCAAGGACTCAGGAGATACCTAGAATGTTTTACAGTGATGTAAATCTGGAATGATAACATTGAAAAATAACATTTTGGATGAGGTCTTTCAGCATGATTTTTCCTTGTTTGGAGATGGCAGGTCTAGGAAGGGAGGGATCAGGGCACTATCTTCAGCCTCTTGGCATTATCACCAGGAACTTAGCCAGGATATTTCACAGATCACACCTGGGTTTACTTCACAGCATTTTTGGTGCTTGCTATCAAGGTAATAAACACTTAGCACTCCAGGGGCAGGCTATAAGAGGGTTATAAGTTTCTCTGACAGTAATAATAAGTTCTTAGTGATTCTTAGTGACTGTAGAGGGAGCTGAGGTTGTGCTTACTCAGGTACAAACACCTACACTATACACACTCTAGTACAGTTATAAATCCCATACCAGGTTTCTACAGCACTTTAATGTTACCTGGGCTGCAAATGTGTCACAGACACAATATTGGCTTAGTCCTGGTGTTGATCTTACAGGCAGCTGGAGAGTGCTTCATTGGACTTGTTGATCCCCTGTTTGGGGTGGGATCAACCTTCCTCTCTGTGTGCCTCTGCTGATTGTGTAGGAAAACTCCCTGCCTTGTTGAGCTGGGACTTTGGAGTAGCTGGCAGTGTTGGATTAATGGCTGGAATCCATGGTATTAGAGGTCTTTTTCAATCTAAACAATCCTATGATTTCATGATACCTATAGCTAAAGCCAGATGAAAAAGATAAGGCTTGTCCTATCATGGAAAATAGATTCCAAACTTAAAATCCAACTCAGGTCTACAGACCATGAAGACAAAGGGATCCTTACCACATGAAGTAAGGTTTATGTCATTTGCAGAAACAAACTCAAAAATAAAAACACTTTCCAGAACTGTCCTCTGTAGCAGCAGCAGAAGCACAAGGTTAATCCAAAATCTCTAATCAAATGAACAGGGAGATGTTTGGGGCTGATTCCCTAGTGTAAATCAGGCATTGTGCTGGGGACACTGAGCTACACCTGTGGTAAGTCATGGTGGAAACCTACCTCCCCTGGAATGCTGAGTTATTTCTTCTGAAATGAAGAGCTTGGTCATAGTTTCACCACTCTTCAGCGTCAGTGTTTGGTTGAGCACTGATGGTGAGGAAGAAATGCGCATTTCAGAGAGTCACTCCACAGCAACCAGTCTTTATTATTTCTTTATACCAAGAAAAAATGCACATTTTCTCCTTCAGTGGCCCTCTGCAGCCCCAGCCTTGAATTCTCCTTGTCACCTTCTCAGTTATGTCTAGACATAAAATTTTGGAAGACTTTGGAAGGACGAGATCTTAATCTCCCATATGCTCCTGTGCTGATAAAGAACCACATCACAGTTCCCCACAGTTCCATTGGAGACCTTCCATTTGGAATGTGGGAACTGTTGCAAGGTGGTTTCTGCTGTTAAATGCAGTGTCTTGAGCTGTTACAGCTGTCTCTCTTTAGTGGTTATTCCACATAAGTCTGTGAAAGTGTTGCTGATCCTCAACAAGGTATTTAATTGAAATATTAAGGCAGTCCTCATTTCAGAATGTTTAAGCCCTGCTTTTGGCTGGTTTTCAGCCAAAGCTGCTGTGGTCTTTTGTGGAGGTTTTCTATTTATTCCTTTCTTTTCAGTACACCCAAAGAAAAAGAAGCAAGTCTGTGGTTTGGTGTAGCCCAGCACAAAGGAAAAACTAGCATTCCTCTTCCCAGCTGAATTCCAGTGTCACTTGGACCTCCAGAAGAACCAAACCACATTATTAAGCTTCAACATCTTTACAAGAAAGGTCACTCGGTGTCACTGCTGACCTCTACCTCACTATCTCAAAAATGCCACTGTGCCTAGGGATTTATTATCCCCATGATGATTGTGTGCTCCATTTCCCCCATTTTGTCACGTTTTTTCATTCTTTTCATTCTGCCCAGAATGACCAGAACTGAGTTGATTTGCTGGGTGGATTATTGTTCCTTTTCAATGAGCATTGCTATTTTGTCCCTTTTTCTCCACTGCTTTGGCCCCATGACATTTTTTGGGCAGGAAGAGGGGAGGCAATGAGAGGTTGTATCTTGAACAATTTCACCCTGGTGGAAAATACCAATAACTTAAAATAAATATGCTCACTGAGGTATCACATTATCCTGCTGAGCTCATGTACAGCAGAGATATAATAGCTTTTTTAGAACAGATTTTTCTTTTTCCACCAGCTGAATGGAATATCAAAACACAATTTAAAGTAACTGTTAGAAAAAAGGTTACACACGATGCTATCAACAGAAGGGAGCTGAAAATTAAATGGAAATGATTACCAAAGAACTCATTTCCTTTGCTACTGGGAGGCTAACAACAATAATAAAGTAGAATTTAGAAGTGAAAGCTGAGATTCTTCCTTTGATGTCTGAATATTTTCGGTTTATGTTCCTTTAAAATAAAAGGCCACATCATAAATTAAATGTGATACTTAATTTTTATTTTCTCTCCACTCAAGCAGCATGTTTTCCTCTAGGTGATTATTAAAATAATGATTCACCTCCCCAGCTGCTGTGCACTGGCAGGTTTTTGTTTAGGCAGAGGAGCAGCATGAGTTGGGTGATCGCTGGGTCCCAGACAGGCAGTATCCAGGTGACTCTTGAAACAGAGACTAAGGGTTGTTTTCTTTTTTTAATTCAATATGTGAAAATGCAGAATGAGAAACAGCTGATGCCCTTGAGCTTAATTGTAACTGAGCATCTCCTATGATGTATCTCCTGTGATTCAATCACAGAATGGTTTGGGTTGGAAAGGACCATAAAGTCCATTTCATTTCACCCCCTGCCATGGGCAGGGACACCGTCCACTGTCACAGGTTGCTCCAAGTCCTGTCCAGCCTGGCCTTTGACATTTCCAGGGATCCAGAGACAGCCACAGCTTCTCTGGGCACCCTGTGCCAGGGCCTCACTGCTGTCTGAGTAAAAAAAAATAAAAAATTCTTAACATCTGATCTAAATCTACCTTATTTAAGCTTAAAAGTGTTTCCCTTCAAGAGTAAAGACAGTTCTCAAAACACCATAACTACTGAGCTTGTTGTCTCATTATCACTGCCTTAGTATGGGAGAAGGGAATATGCCTGCCAGTGAAAATGGGAATGCAGTGCCCTCTGGTCCCCTTTAATGAGGATATACCAGAAGGATAGAGGATTTCCTTCATGACGTTTCTTTAGCAACTGCAGAAAACATGTTGATAACTGATTTTTGTTGTTTCTTCTTACAAGATTTGCCTGGTTGAGTGTAGGTCCCTGCTGGAGGGTGAACTCTAGGCCTGATTCCGCTTACAGAGAGGTGTGCATGGCTGTTGGGAGCATTTTGGGGAAATAGGGCTGTGGGATAAGTCATACGTTGTAGGACAGACCCATATTTAGCAAAAGTCCTCAGAGATGCTACTTGACTAAAAGCAGGCAGTTAAACTGCATTCCTCTACTATAGACAGCCTAATTAAAATACTTGAATTGGGACCTGAACCCAGATTCAAAGCAGAAATATTTGGATTTCTAGGGGAGATGTCAGAGCACGAGTGGCAGCTCTGTGCAAATGCGAGGCCAGATCAGAGCCACTCTAGTCTCAGGATGCCCCATCCTCTGAAATCTCCAAAAGCTGTAGTTCCTTTGCTACAAAAGCAACTCTAGGATGGTACTGATGGCTTTGAAGGAAAACAGCAGAGCTCTAATTGAAAACAATGGATGAAGGGAAGTGTTTCATGACATTACACCATCCTGTTTCCCTCTTTTCTTCCTTACTTGTCTTTTCTGCGTTTGCTTCACCTTCCACAACTGTTTTCTTTTCAAATGCTGTTTTTTTCCTTTGTTTCATATCCCATCTATTTTTCAATTCTATCTTTGTTTACATGAACACTGAGGTGATGTAGGAGATAAAGGACTCCAAAGTGCCTGTTACCAACAGTGGAATGGACCCCACTACAGTGGGTACAGTCACTGGGTTGCACCCAGCGCCAGTTACAGAAGAGCTAAAAATACACTTATTTCCTGTATTTCACCAGCTCTGCTTGTGCTGTGATGTACCAGAGATAAAATTTCTGTGCAAGCAAGGAAGGTAGAAAAGCTTCCTGAGCTCTGCACTGAAACCTCCGCTGGCTTCGCAGCACAAGACATACTTTAGCCACACACTGATGATGATCTAGTGGCTGCAAGTGATGTGGCATCCCTGGAGTGAGGGAGCAGGTTAGGTCACAGTTGTGATCTCAAATGTAGGCTTTAGATGTCTAATGTAGAAATATAATTACAAAGGGAGGAGCGTTTCAACTGCCAGGACCCACTTCAGGGTTGTGTGTGAGAGAGGGACTTTTGGTGACACCTCTGCACTGCAAGAGTGTCTTGTAACAACTGGGCAAAGTTGTCCTTCCTTTCAGCACAGGCTGCATGGAACATAGTGGGGTGCAGGACAGAGGTTGGTTTTCTCTTCTGAATGCTGAGGAGCGGTGAGACCAACCCACCTCCTCTCTGCTGAAATCAGGGCTGTCATTGACAGGTGACTCCCACTCCTCCTGATTTGCCTGGATGCCAACAAGCAGGAATTCATACATCCATCAAGTGAGGCAGCAAGACTGAGGAAGGAGCCCTTGGGTTCTGGGGATTCCCAAAACTTGAGTTGAAGCAGGTGGTGCTGGAGGTCAGACCCTGATGTTTGCTGGTGCCATGGTCCTGCAGTAGTGCTGATCCCACAGGGCTCTAGAACAGGATTGAGCCTTCAGCAAACGAATATCCAAACCCCATCTACTATCCCATAAAATGAACATTTTATGGAGGAGGGAAGAGAAAGAAACAGAAATGGGATGGGAATGGAAGTGCCAAGTTCAGCTAAGGCAAAGGAGCATCTCTGTGGGTACCTGAGCTCCTGCTCATTTCTGCATGAGTTTGGTTTTCAGCCCTCCCTGGCTGTTATCTCTCAATCACTGTCACCACAGGAAAGCATTTGCTGTTTCCCACGTCACTCTTCACACCCCACAGGCACAGCTGGGACACACAGCGAGCACGTTTGTGGTGACTCGTACCCATCTGCCTGCCCCCATCCTCAGTAGGTTTTACTGGGTTTTCAAGCTGAAGATGCCTTGCAGAGAGAAGCGGGTGCTTCTTCTTGTGGTCTGCATCAAAAGCTTCTCACTAATCCTAATGCTGTGCCTGCTCTAGCAGTTACTCAACGAGTTCCTTCACAAATCATGCTTACTTGTGGTTTTATGGGACCATAGTTGGAGTGCAGAGAACCCTCCTTCTGATCAGAGAGGTGTTAAAACCTGTTTCTCTTCAGTGACTGAACCACAAGAGGTGAACCAATACCCTTCTTCCTTAGTCTATGCTCTTGGGTTGTCCCTGCATTGGTGTCAAGACCAAACTGCTGTGCTGCTGCAAAGAGAACATCCCTAAGAATCCTTCAGGGATAATGCCAGTCTTCAAATGCTTAGAAATACAATCTCTAGTCTGCATCAGGCTGGCCAGACTCCATCAGAGTCATGGACACACTCAGGCCCTCACAGGACTTGGATGACCCAGCCTTATTTGGTGTCAAAGGAAGATGTCCTAAGTCACCCTCTTTTAATAACGACCTCTGCACATCTCCTCTGCAACCCCTCTGAGATACCAGACCCCATTCAGAGCTGTGTCACCTTCTGGTAGTAAAAAGGGACATTTCACTCTCTTCCTGGATACCTCTGCACAGCACTAAATCCTTGGTTTAGATACTGCCCCATGGAGTTGTTACAGTTGTACAAGTGCTTGCTGCTGCTGTGCATTTACAGGTCGAAACTCCCCTGGGGAATGTTCCCCAGACAGCACAGAGCCATTTTAATGGCTTTTCTAAGCACCTCTGTTCTTTGACCCTATTTAATCACTTCAGTGCCCATTTCCCAATTATACACAACATTTTATTAAACTGTGTAAACAGCACTGGCATTTAAAAAATTCACATTAACCATCCAATTAAACATGATGACCAGCTCCACAAACTGCGAGCACACAGATGCCCCCTCCTGCATTTCATACAGCACAAACAAGGATTTCATCAGAGTCACTGGACTGAAACCTTTCTCAGGGTGTTCTGCTCTTCTGGTTGACTTCAGGCACTTCAGCCCTTGCTCCTGCTGGGTTCTGAGCCTGCAGTCACTGTCAGTGATACCCCAGCACTGCCTGCAAGGCTGCATTCATCCTGTTGGGAGGTCCAAATTGACAGCAGGTCTCTGAAGAGAACATGATTTTGGGATAACTCATCTTCTAGAGCTTTTCTTCTCCATGGACTGGAGGTTGATCCAACAAAGCTCCAAATGTATGTTTTTCAAATAGATCCCAACACCAGATTGATTGTCTAAGCCTAAGTTGTTACAAAATCTTCTTTTTAGGCTCTGACTTGGTTTTGACCCAGCTTTTCATGGGTATTTCAGTGACCAGCAGTAACTGGCTGGTTTCACAAATCTTCCACCTCAGAAAACAGAGCACCTTTATTTAAAAGGATCCCAGGACAAAAGGATCACAGAAAAGACTTGTTTTTTAAAACCCACTTACATTCCCACAGACTGCAAAGGGATAGAACACACAGGAAAATGTCACAAGGTGGAGATGGAGGCCACCCTCACCTGATGTGCCTCCTGCCTTGCGACCATCGTGTGCAGCTCATTGACCTGTGCCAAAGAGCTGGGACATTATTTAGAGAAATAGAGAGAAAATCAGCCTTTGCAGGACCAGTTAGGACCTTTCAAGTGAAATAACCCAAGTCTGTGACTGTAAGGACACTTTTACAATGCTTAAATAATGGTTTGAGGAAACATGTTGCATTTTTCTCATGTGGTTTTAGGTTAAAAAGCCAGAAAGCCCCATGGAGATCTTGCCCTGAGTCTGGTGTGTGAAAAGAAAGTTAAAGCTTTAGAATGGGGTTCTCGAAGCATTCTGCAACTTCCCATCCTTCCTGCTCAGGCACTAAAGTGTAAACCTCTGATTTTCTGTACTATCTTGGCACTTCCTTTGGTAGTGATCCATTGAGATGTGCAGATGGTGGACTGAGCACCTGAAAAAAGTCTCCTTGTCCCATGGAGAAAAACTGAGTCCCAACACCTGTCAACAGCATTTTTAAAGGGTGTAGGGAGCAAATTTCTTCCTCAAATCTGTGCACACTTGGGCAATTCTGCACATGTTCAAGTGGAGATTACCAAAGCATCCAACCTGAGTCTTCCCTGATACCTTCAGGCCTTGAGCAAACCACTTTTCCTTCAGAAGAAGGTGGGTCTGGGTCAGAGTTGCAGAAATTGGCACTGACATCACCAAAAGCACAAATATACTCATTCTTCCTTACAGAGAAACCTGTTGGCTGTGTACAAGTAGTGGGGAAACAGGTTTTGGCACCTCCTCATTTTCAGATGCTCTAAACTTCAAGAACATTGGGAAGAGAGAGAAGAGAGACCAAAAAATACCACAAAGAACCTTTATCATCAATGAAGAGTGGGCTGGCACTTGCTATGGACTGGAATCAGTCAGAAGCCTCCAGGCTTGGTACAAACTTTCACTGAGGTGCTTTCTTTCTGGAGGGTTCTTGATAAAAATAACCATGCACAGTCTTCAGTTGACAAAGTGCTACTCAAACCATTATAGAGAATTCCTTCAGTAAGGCAGATCCTCAGGAAAATATTTTCTCCATTTTAGGGTTCACGAAAGAGAAGTTGCTGAACATATTTTGGTCCATGCTGTTAATCAGTGCTCTGTCAGCACAGGACAGTCTGGGTTTTTCATTTAGGAATTCCTTGTCGAAGTTGCTACAGTCACTTGGAGATTTCTTCAAGAAAAGGAAAAAAAATTTGATGTCAAACCACTAATAGTCAGATCTTTATTAGCATGGTACTGGCCCTATCAGGCTGTTCCCTATGGGCTCAGCTCAACTTTTAGCTGGGAGCCAGTAAATATAAATATTAGAAAGGAGGCACTGAGCCTGTGGTTCAGGAATTCTGCCAAGCAGGGATGTTACAGTTTGGTAACATGGCAGCCTGAACTCACCAATTGTATAACAGTTGTGGAAGACTGTAAAATGAAAGTATGATGTGGTGACAAATTAAACTCTATTATTGTTACTAATAAGGCTTTAATAATTTAATGAGACAGTTATTAATAGTCAGAATTATTGTGATTTAGCCAAACACCTGGTTCCTGAACTGCTTCACCTTCTACAGTGCAATGAAAAATAATCCCTTCAGAATGGGCTGCAGTTATGTGGTGAAGGGAAGGAGTTACCCTGCTGCAGTAACTGAGAAAGTGATGAGTAATTTGTGGTTTCTCAGGTGTGGGCATGCCAGACCTGGGCTTGAAGCCACCACAAAGCAGTATGGTGAGGATCAGGTCAGGCAACCAGTAGAAATGCCCAGTTTAGAAGACCTGAGATGGGTGGAACTGAAAGAAGATCCATCCTTACCACTCTTGGTTTGAAAGGAGGCTCCATCCTTCTCTCCTCTAAAGCTTCCCAGTTGATTTCCCGGAAAAAGGCGTGCTGGCGGATGTTCCCTCTCGCTCCCAGTCTCCTCTCAGGCTCTCTTACAAAAAGCTGGAATGTCGATTCCATAGGTTAAATTCTCTGATGGTAATACAGGCATAAAGCAGGGTGGAATGTGTAATTATCCAGAGTCAGTGCAATGAGAAGAGGTCATAATGGTGAAAATGTTGGGACTTTTTTTTCCTAAACAAGGACATCTACTGATTAGTATAAAGATGATTACCTCTAATCCTGACAGAACTACAGGATGTTTGGGCAGAAAGATGGCAGCATATGCCCCAAAAAGAGATGTTCAACATCTCAGTCTGGTGTAACCCTTAGTTTGAAGTATTTTTTCCCAGGAGTTAACGAGCCTTGCACCTTAGGGCCTGCTCTGCAAAGAAACTGATCTCTGTGAGGAGCCACCATCACAAATCAGGAGAGGGAAGACACAAAAATCTTTTGGGAGAGGTGTGGTTTGATGCCCACAGGAAAGACACTGACTAAACTAAATCTGTTCCTCTCTACAACAGCTGAAGATAAACAAATTGAAGACAATAATTCTGGCGGAAAGATTTTCATTTGATGGGTGGTGATTCTTACCTTCACCAAAATGTCTTTTGCATCCTTGTCCAGCCAGCGAGGGTAGAAGGGGTTATCCATACGGATGGACTGGAAAAGCTCCTCTTCATCTTGGCCGTGGAAAGGGGATTGGCCAATGAGCATCTCATACAGGAGGACACCAAAGGACCACCAGTCAACAGAGGTGTTGTACTTCTGCCCCAGCAGGATCTGCCCAGAAAGAGGAGCCATGAAGGCAGAATGAAAATATCTGACATGAGTTTTTCAAATTCAGGAGGGTGGCCAGACCGTGGCCTCACAACAGCTGCTCTGCAGAGTGGGCTATCAGAGGTGTTTCCCCCTGCCTGCAACAAGAGCCAGAATCTGCCAGTGATGCAGGGCCTGTGGCTCCTGGAGCAACGAGGCACAGCCACCTCTGGATGCCAAAACAGTCACTGGCACTACAGTCAACAGGCTGCATGAAACTCTTAACTTACTTGAACAAATCCTTGGCTACCAGAGAGATCTCAAAAAAAAAAGATGAGACAAGTCATCTTTAGCCTGCTCTTCAAGGGTTCAAATCAGGCTGGTGAATTCCAAGAAGACAAATGGTGACAGGTATTAGCATTTTGGGATTGAATCCAGTGACACAAGCTGAGTTTTAGCATTACAAACGTGGCAGCATAAAGGTACTTCAGGACAATCAGTCATTTAAAACAACGTGACTCTACCCCAGTAAAAGCTTCCCCAGGAAAAACATGAAAGGGGTTGCTGATCTGTCCTCTAGAGACCAATTGGGTTTTAGATGGAGAAATGGGAATTTGCCCTCCGTCAGTCCCTTGGTTTGTGCCTTTCAGTGTCACCTATAAAGTGACATCCAGCTGGAGTGACGACCTCCACAGGGTCTAAAGGACCATCACCAAGTTCTTAAAATTCCTCTTGAAGCAAAATTAATCTCACCTGCATTTAGAGGAGGCACCTAGAGCTGAACCAGTTACCACTAGCTCCTTTTATAGCCAAGGAAGGGAATTCACCCAATTTTAAACATCCAGATCAATATGTACCTGCCGTAAAATACAACCTCTGTTTGCCTGCTTTGGTTCTCAAAGAGATTTAAAAACTTGATCATATATAGATTTTTACATTGTAGATATCTAAAGTTCACATGGTGACTGTGGCGTGTAGGATCCTTATCAGAATTTTAGAGCTGTAGGGGGAGAAATTTAATTTTGATACACAATCTTTACTCTTGAACCACCTTCTTGGTTGCAATGGGAGGATTAGGATGCTACATCTGTCTCCAAAAGAGGAGATGCCAAAAGGACGAAAAAGAGATTTGAATATATGATGTAATATGTACAACGAGTTCCACTCAGAGCCAAAAAAACCCCAACAAATCAGCAAGACTCCTTAATATATTTTTTTCTGGATCACTTACAAACAAAATCATCCCAACCTTTCCTTCTGAAGAGAGAAATTATTTTTATAAGGCTTTATCTTTTAAAGTCTAAAGTATCTGGAAATTGAAATTGAAGTGTTTTATGGCAGTCAGAAAGAAAAAGGTTTATTTTGTTTGAAATTCTCTGTGTAAAAAATAAACTCAGTAATTTAATTTCAGGCTTTTTTTTTTGTCAGGTAGTTTTTGAAGAGAAAAAAAAATTGCTTGTCTACTGACCCAAATCCCCCTTATTTGCATGGCTGTGGCCAAGGTGCTGGGTCTGCAACAAATTACAGTGGTAGCAGCTGCAGTGAAATACTGACAGAGTCCAGTGCTCCTGCCTGTGGCAGGAGAGATGATCCATAAACTAGAAGTGCTTTCAATTTAGTGGTAAAATGTTTTATATGCACTCATTGAATCTCTAAAATAAACATGGTACAGAAATAAAACTCTGAGCTATTTCAGTTTCTCTCTTTTCTGTAAAATAAAATCACAGAAAATGGATCAACACTTGGCTATCTTTTTTTTAGGAGCAAAAAATAGCTTTTCTTTTTTTTTTCTTAAATAAAGGCATACTGAAGTGGAATAAAAGACAATTGCAGCTTGATTGCAGAGCACACTTGCACCCATTCTTAGGCAATAGAAATCCAATTGATTTGAAGAGACCCTTGAGCCAGCAGTGATGCAACCTCGGACAGAATCAAGCCCTTAGTGCACAGTGAAGAACCAATGAATTATAGTAGAGGGAAAAAAACACCCTAAAGGCTTTGACAGCTCTTTGGAAAGTACCAATATCCATCATGAAAACACTAAAATTACGAAATGGGATCTTGAAAGGTAAATAAATGGATTTGAGACTGATGGTAGACATGATGCATGGATGACTTGCAGGTTTCTCTCTGAGCTAAAAAATATTTTCTTTGGCCACCTATTTAGTCAAAATCTCTCCTAAGATCTATCATTGTGTGAAGTCATCAGGTTAAGGAAACTTTCTCTTTTCTGGAGGCATCTAGTTCAAAACACCTAAATTTTCTAGGGGAAAAGGGAAAAAAAAATGCAAGTTTCTCTCTGGCTAAAAATTGAAATAAACAAGGGAAAGGGCACAGCCAGCATTCCTCATGCTGTGTCCTTCAATTGCAGGAGCTCTTGGAGTTTTCTTCTGCCATGGCCCAAAAAGAATTTCCATTAAGCATTCTCCTTCTTGGTTTAAGCCAAGTTCCACTTGCACCAAAAAATGAATTAGCCTCAAAAACAAGCAATGCCAAATAGCAACACAGACTCCGAGCCGTGTTGAAATCCAGTTTCTGGCCTGGAGCTGCTCCAAACCAAGTTATTACTCTTTGCAACCTCCACTGCACAACAGCCATGCCTGAAGATGTGTTTCCTGTCCCACAGCACTTGCTGGCCTCCCGTTCCCCTCACCTACCTCAGGGGCAATATAGTCAGGAGTCCCACAGAAAGTGCTTGTCTTTGCATCTCCAAACATGTTCTCCTTGCACATCCCAAAGTCAGCAATTTTGATGTGCCCCTCATTGTCCAGGAGGACATTGTCCAGCTTCAAGTCTCTGTGGAGGAGAAGAAACCCCGTTTGTCAAAGTGTAAAGCACACGTTATTTTAGCAGCTTACATTTATTACACTTGTTCTCTGCCTCTGTGTAGTGCCTACATGCTGGAAATACAAAGGAAGGCTGAGGGATAAATGAGGAACTGCTCTCTTGGGCTGCAGCATTCCTCTTCCTCATTTCTCTTGTCCCAGCATGGAATTATCTGCTGGAGAAGACACAGAATCATGGAATCACAGAATGATTTGACTTGGAAGGGACATTAAGGATCACCCAGTTCCAATCCCCTGCCATGGAGATGACACTTCCCCCTAGACCAGGTTGCTCCAAAGCACATCCAGCCTGGCCTTGAACACTTCCAGGGATCACATCACCCAAGAACATCACATCTTCTGAAATCTGTTCCCTTCAAGGATGCAGAATAGTAAAGCTAAGAAAGGCTTTGTCCAGCTGGTGCTTCTTCCAACACAGCCTGGAGAATGACAGCAGGTAATCTCACTGTCTCCTCCCCTGGGAATCTCAATATTCTCTCTGAAGCTGCTGCCAGATCATAGTGCAGGCTCACAGGAGGAAAGGACCCATGAGTCCTGCAGAGGGTCAGAGTAATCCCAGACATCAGCAGAGCCCCCACCACTGCTGGCCTGCACCATCTGAACCCCAGGATTTACAAATCCTTTCATACTCTGCTGCCAGGCTGTTGTCTGAGTTTTCAGGATCTGAGCTGCTCTGATGTAAAGAGCCCAGAGAGAGGAAGAAAACAGAAGTGCACAGAGAAGGAAATAAAAGCAAACGAGCTGATGAATCATGACCAATGGTGGAGAACAAAGAGTTCCTCAAGTGGGAACTAACTCTGAAAGGAGAGAAAAGCTTGTAAAGAACAAAACAAAAAGGCAGAAAGGAAGGCTGACATGGTTTCTATGTCAATATTCTTAAATCTTACCTAAAGGTTTTGGTTTTATTTGAGATAATCACCCAGATATAGATATTTGAATCAGTGATGCTACACTTAACCGGGGATGTGGGAAGAATTTGGGTCATCTTTCTATGAGCAAACACATTCCTGCACTGCCTGGCTTGTGCTATCAATCACTGCTCCTTCTCAGGGCTCCCAAGACATCCAGACACATTTGCTTGTACCCCACAGCTGAGGGTGTAACTATTATTTTTTCACATTAACTCACGGCCTACACATATTTTGGCCAGAAGACCAAGTTGAATGGGGCCTGATCCAGTGGATGGGGGGCTGGAACTAGGTGATCTTTAATGTTCCTTCCAACCCAAACAGCTCTGTGAATCTGTGATTTTCCACATCTCAGACAAGAGGCCTAACTATGAGGCTACTGCATAGACACCCTCCTGCTAACAACTGCTTTACAATGCGGGTTTGTTTTTTTTTTTTTTTTTCAGAAATGCTCCTCAAAGAAGGTAATTTCTAATGTTTGATGCCCCTGGGATGATGGCCTGCAATTGCAGGGAAGATGATTCTTCAGCCTCCCTCTGTGCAAAGCTCCTTGTCTTGCTTGCATCAGGGTGGGGGACACTGTAGTGTTTACACACTAAACTGTTGTCACAGGGCAATTGTTTGCTGCTGCAAGAATATGACCCAAGACAAAATGGGAGTCATCAATCAAAGATAAATACAGAGAAAACCCAGACATTTGCCTTCCAAGTGGCAGACACTCATGTTGTCACAATTTCCAGCTGGAATGACTTATTTTAGTTACAATGTTGAGATCAATCTCAGACTGCCAGAACTGCTTTTATTCATCCGGTAGATCGAAGCAAAACAAAAAAAAAACCCATCACCTACAGTTCGCTTTCATTATTTTGATGAGTCTTGAACTCATTGGCTCCAGGGACTGGAGTTTCTGCCAAAAAATGCCTCGGCTCATTTGTTAAAATTTAAGCCAATGTTTCCAAACGTGGGTGCATGAGACAGAACAGCTGTATTCGTTATTCTTACAACATCGCAAGAGATGTAGTTTCAAAAATTATTTCTATTCACTTTCCTAAGTGCTTAGTTTGCTCTGACAGAGATACTGATGACTCTGTGTTCTCAGCTGACCTTGGTGTCATTGTCTTCAGTGAAAAAGGGTAAAGAGAGTAGGACTGGTTAAATCTTTTCTCTCAATGCTCGATTTCCAAAGCAGTATCACCAACTCCTGGGAATGAAATATTTCTTCCTATCCACATGCTACCCAGTGCCCAGGTGTCCCAATTTCCCCTCAGTTCCCAAAGCTCCAGACTCTAAACACCCCTCTCCTTTCAGGAGGAAATGAAAACCCCAACACAGCACTGGCACATTGATTCCAAGTAAAAGTGTGTATTATAAATAAAATGTCAGCATCAGCAGTCCTGCCATAGTCACCATGTCCTGCAGATATTTTTTACATATTTTTTCAGATTTTCTGAGAAGACTGACTAAAAATAACAGACATGGCCAAGTGATTTGGGCACTTGAGAAAATTTTTCCCTTCACTCATGGAGAATAATAATTAAGGACAGAAAAATTGCTGAGGCCCCAGAGATTATCTTAGCTTAATGCCACTGATATTGATCTCATGTTTATGCAATCACCATCATCAGTCAATAAAGACTATAAATGGCTCCCATATGAGTACTAATAAGAATCAAATCTCGTGTTTTAAAGGGGGAATGGATTGTGAGCAAGTCATCCACTTTCAGCATTTGCTCTAATGTTCCCACTACATGACAAACACTGAAAAAAGCTCATTTTGGGTTCAACAAACATCGTTGCTGTGGGGTGCGTTCTCATTTATTTGTGACAAGTTATTTGTTTTCTGCTTTTAAAGAAGGCTGCAATGTAGTAACTGAATTTTGCCATGAAGTTGAGCTTAATCAGAGTTCCCCAGAAATTCCGTTCCTCCTTTTGCCCATGGAAATCAGACAGTGGCCTAATTTCTGGTAGAACTGGACACTTCCCATATACACTTTAACACAGGCTTGGTGAACCCAAAAATGCCCTCTGCCCTCTGCTTATTACAAGAAGAACTTAACAGACAACTCAGATTCGTGATGGTGAGATGACTCCCACCTCCCCATTGTGCACAAAATTAATCCAAAATTAAGATATATCACTGTCTCTCTGCTTTTGTTACTTGAGTTGAGCTTGTCACCATTGTCCCAAGGTAACCAGCACAGCAGATGTACCAAATTTCTTGTGTCTGACTTGACCTTAATATACTTTGATATGTTGAAAGCTTAAGCAAGGTGCCTATACTGGGTTGTGTGTGAATGGCTCTGTGTAAATGCATCCAAGGGTTTGTTTTAATGTTAACTGAAATAGGACTGGGTTCTGAAAGAAGGATCAAAACTGCCTTTTCTACATTTCTCTTCAAAATAAAACACCCAAACTCTCTAAAAGGGGAACCTGCAGAGAAATGCAATGCCAGTAAGCACAGCCAAGAAAAAGCCTCTCCATTGCCACTGGTGCTTGCAGGAAAAAAAAGCAGAAAAGGTTTTATTTTTAACATATTAATTAAAGAGTAAACTTACCTGTATATTATGCCCTTGGAATGGAGGAACTGGAGCCCACAAATTATTTCAGCAGCATAAAACCTGAATGACAGAACACACAGGTTAGAACAAGAGCTTCCCAAAGGCCTTTTCAACTAGACCCAAAAAGATGGAAACCCTGGAGGAAAACCTCCAGAAAAGCCAAAATTTCCTTGGGTTCCCAGAAGGTTTGGAGTGTCTCCAGAAGGCTTGGGGTGACTGTGCTTTACTGATGGGTAACATGAGATTCCCAAAAGCAGGTGGGAATGTGGGATGGGGAGCATAGACAGACTCCCTGCCTTGTCAAACTGCCCTCCTTCCTGCCCAGATTTATGACCTGCTTTTCAAAGAATCCTGGAATTCTGGAATTATTTAGGTTGGAAACCCCTCTAGCATCAAGTCCAACCATTAACCCAGCACTGCTAAAACCACCCCTAAACCATGTCCAGAAGTGCCACATCCACATTTCTGGAACACTTACCGGGACAATGATTCCTGCTCTTCTCTGGACAGCCTGTCCCAAATACTGACCACACTTTCATTGAAGAATTTTTTTCCTGATTTTGAAAGCTTATCCATAATATGGGCTATCCAGCAGGTTGGTGGCCTTTCTCTGGAGTTTTTTTGAGCTTGAAGTCACTGCTCTCAGCACATTTTTACCCAAATGACACCACCACATCCTGCTGCAAAGAGGCAGCATCAGTGCGAAGAATAAAAGTGCTGTCCCAGAAGGGAATGAAACCAGGGGATCATATCCCCTTCCAGTGTGGCACAGCTCTGCTCCCTCAGTCTTCAATGCATTAGCCCTTAATTCTGGACATTCAAATGCATTTGAAAAAAATCATCAAACACTGATTTAAATGATGGTGTGGGGGTTTTATTATTAAATTATTAAATAAAGGTAATTCCTGTAGCAGTTTCAATATTGACTTTCAAAATACCTTTTGCTTGCAGAAGGATCAAAAGCACCTTTCATTTATTCTAATTCTTCTATTTACTTTAATCAAAGCTAAATACATTTTTAATTCTCTGGTGGTATATTAATTTTTTGTTTAAATTTACCTTTTGTGCTTTTGATAGGTTTTCACCCCACCCCCTTGATCCTTAAGGAGAAAAAAGGGGAAATCCCATCACTTCTGACAAACAACAGCTTCACCTCTGACCACTGGGCTGGGAACCAAAGCCTAAGCAGGTCCTGCTGCTTGGCTACAGAGAGCTGTAAAGAAGCAAGGTCATGTCTGAGTGAAACCAGCTGTGTGGATGGAGTCTAAAAGTTCTGTGGGAGGGAAAATAAGATGGGAAGTGACTCACTCCAAGTCCTTCACTGAGCTGGGAGCATGGCCTGTCTGGTTTTGTTGAGTTTAAAGACAGCTGGGACAGAGAGGACAAGACAGCACAAGCATCATCCCCACTTTGCAGCTGGGCAAGGTGAAAAGAGGTCAAATAATTTGACCAAGATTTCTTCTACAGGGCAGTATCAGAGCTGGGATTAAAATCAATTCCCCAGTTTGCTCCTCTCTCATGTGCACCCTGCATGCCCAAAGGCAATGACAAACATCTTACGTTGCTCTGGGAAGGTCAAACTTATGGCAGCTCTGGATATGGAACATGAGGTCTCCTCCATTGAGGTATTCCATCACAAAAAAGAGGTTTTCCTAGAGAAGGAGACAAGGTGAGAATAAATAAGGGTTGTTAAAGAGCAAGGCAAAACTTAAAATATTTTTTTTTTTAAAACCAAACTGCTCAGAAAGCAGTTCCTCAAAAAGATGAAGGAAAGTATTACTATGAGGGTTTTGGAAAGAAAGCAGCTTCTTTTCAAGATTCCTCATTTCTCCTCTTGGTTCCCTAAGCCCATACTCACACTGCCTGTTCTGATCTCGATAAACAGCATTAGCAAACACTGCAAACCCAATTCATAACCAGCTGGGGCCATGAATTTTTACCAGCAGAGCTCCAGACTCACAGAAAGGGGTCAATAACTTTACAGTGCCTGTATAGCAGGACAGATGCACAAGCTTCTCAGGGGACTAGTGGAAAAGGCAAAAATCACTCCCAGCTCTCCTCTGATTCCCATCCCAGTATAGTACCCATCCAGGGGTGTGACTTCAAGCTGGTGTCACCTGCATTCCTGCACAGCTTCTGTGGAGGCACCTGGGTCTGAGTTTTTCAGGTTATCAGAGACACTGACCAGACACAGTACTCTGTTTTAAGCACATGCTCAATTTTAAGCCTGAAAGCTGCTCTATGTAACTTGCTGGTGGGGAAAGTAATGAATTGATCATATTTCTAGATACCCATGGAGCAATTGCATGTCATTGAAGCCTGGAAAAATCTAGTTCTTGTCCCCAGTTGCTTACAACCATCAGTTGTTCGACCAGGGCAGTGAAAAACTCTCCTCCTGGTACACAGAAATGATGGAATCTCTCTTTATATAATGAGCACAACTATCACTGAGTTTTCTTTTCCAATCCTTGATACAGAACCATGGAATCACAGAATGGTTTGGGTTGGAAGGGCCCTTAAAGACCCCTGAAGTTCCAACCCCCTGCCACTAGACCAGGTTGCTCATGTACACAACACTGATCATGTCAAAGTTTCATCAGCCAAAGCTTCACCACCAGGACCATGCAGAAGCTGGCTTAGATTTATCCCTTCCACACTGAATTGTCTCTACAAAGCAGAAAGGACACCTTTATCTGGAGGAAAAGATTCTGCACACTGAGTTATGGTCCCAGTTTAAACTTCTCTTTTGGGAATCTCACCTTTTTTGCATAAATGCAGCAATAAACCAAAATGGATGTGGTATTTTTACCCCCTCAAAAGCCTCACTCTGTTCTGTACACACCCAAAGTCAGTCATCTCTAGGCTATGCTATAAAGTTTATGAATATCATCCTTGCGTTGCCTATTGCCCATTACATTTTTTCTAGGGGGAATAGAGTTATTTTCAGTTTTATTTTTAGCAGTTGAAGGTTTTTATCCATAAGATCTAATGTAAGTATCTCTGGCAGCAAGCCAAGAGCTGGCTATGTTAAAAAAACACAAAAGTGCTTGTTCCTTTCAAACAACAGCTGTCTGCTCTAATTTGTGCAATTTCTTTAGCCAGATCCTCTTAATTACAGCACTCTTATTTAAATGGACTCACTGGAAACCCCACCTGTCATCCAACAAGCTCAAAGCCAGATCTGGCCTCCTGGGGAAAAAATACAAATTCCATCACTGAACCAAATGGGTGCAGGTTTTCAGTGTTTCTTGCATCTGCAGGGGGCTGTGCATGTAAATGAGTTCCAGCGAGCAAAAAGGCCAAAAGAAGGTGGAAAATATAGTGAAGAAATGTATAAATCTTGGAGGCAACATGAGCTCAGATACCCATTCAGGAAAATACTTGAACAGATGCTCTTTGGGAAGGTACACAGGGAGGTGATGGGATTTAGCCAACAACACACCAGAAACCATGTGTGTCCTGCTGGGACTGAAGAAACCTCATGGATCTTGAAATGGGCCAGACTCAGCTTTAGTGGGCTGGGAAGGAGAAAACCCTTCTGTTCCCTGTAAAATCCACTGATTTTGGCTACACCTTATCACATATCTCTAAGTGTAACTTGAAATCCATATTTATCTAGCAGAATGAGCAGTCACGCTCTGATTGCTCATGGATTTGAGCAACCATCTGATGTACCTGTTTAACAGAACCCAGGGACTCTGACTTGAATCTGGGGGCTCTGGAAGCATCTTTGAGGGGAGAAAAGGTGGAGAAATCCCTCAAATTAATTTACATCCACATATACAAACCCTGTTGCTCAAGTTGCCTTAAGCTGTGAGGCTGGAGAGTACAAACTTTACTTTGGAATGTTTAGTACTGAAGTTTATGATATATCAGGTCCTATGGAGTGGTACATAAACCCTACTGGAAAGACAGACAGGGTCACTCTGACTTTCCTGCTCTGGGGCTTGGAAGTTCCCATTGCCTCTTAAGAAGCCTGGAATAGCTCATGGAGGAAAACTGACGTAGGAGAACCCTATGTCATTATGAGTGGTGAGGTAAGAAGGGCAAAGTGAGTCAGCTTCCTAGGTCTGAGATCTACAGAGCCACAGAACACATTAAATATGGGAAGTGGCAAAACCCATTCTTGAAAACCACCAAAAATTTGCAAGAGTTCTAGAGGTCAAAGGGTCAGAGTGGTGCAGAGGATGTTCTTGCAGACAGGCTCCAGCTTCCTCTTGTCCTGGGAAAGTTAACTGATGGTTCCTGCCTGCTGCTGAGAGGCTCTGGAGTCTGTCAGCACTTGGAGCAGGCAAGGGGAGGTTAAGGGGGTATTATCTGGTTGAAAATTTCCCTGCCCATTGCAGGGCTAGATGACCTTTAAAGTTCCTTTCTAACCCAAACCATTCTTCAATTCTCAAGGCTCTGTCATTCCCTTATGCCCTGCAAAGTTCCTGCCTGTGAATGTTGAGCAAACAGGCAGGAACGCTGTTCCTCAGTGGTGAGACCCACACAGCTCTGCAGGAGGCTTGGAAAGAGTGCCCTGCCCCTCTGCCCTGCAGGCAGGTGACAGACAACATGCTGACCACCTGCAGGAACATCCCTGGGTAGAAAATGCTCAAGCCAAACTTTTGGTCATGGTTCTCAACTCACGCAACAGAAAATGTTTGGTCTCACGGTGCACCTCAGGACCATCTTTTAGAACCACAGAGCTCAAGGAAGACTGCAAAGGCCCTTCCTGCACTCAGGGATGGGCACTGCACCAGAGTAGTTATAAAATCATAGAAATTCTGAGTTGGAAGGGACCAACAAGGATCATCAAATTCCAACTCCTGGCCCTGCACAGGACACCCCTGAGATTTCCTCTGTGTATGCCTGGAAGCATTGTCCAAACTCTTCCTGATGTATTTGACACCAGATATCTCAAGAATATCCATGTATCAGCCATTCCCTACTTCTAGACCATTTCCCAGAGGCTTTCTTCATGGCAGCACTGGGAACAGGACAAACCCTTGCATGGGGGGGTGAAGTGCTGCTCCTACAACATGAGGTTGTACAACACACAGACATTGCAGCTGTGTCCTGCACAAAACAACACAGTTCCTGCACACAAAATAACACTGTTCTCCAGCCCAGACAGTCCTGCCAGGTGCTGAAAGCCTGGATTACTGCAAGAACTCAATTTCCTGCCCTCTCAATCCCTCAGTGCCTGTGCTGAGCTGGGCTCCTCCCCACAGAGCCACCTGCTTCCTCTGCCTCTCCAGGACACGGCAGGGATGGAGTTAAACCAACCTGCTCCTGCTTTGCTATGACTGCTGTGAGAATGAATAGTCACTATCAGAGATGCTTTCAACTTTATAAACAATAAGTATAAAGCAGGCAGCATTTAAATTGATCTTCTGAAGGTACATCCTTTAACAGGCTCTTAAAATCCTTTAACCAGCTGGAAGCCCTCCAGAGCCCTTTTCTGCAGAGATTTTCAGATTTTGTTTTCTTTGCATTTTGAAAGCGCTTGCATACATACAAATACACAATTTAACACCATTTACTGAGGAACAAAAATTCTCCTTCCCAGGGCTTCCAGGAGGATGAATGTCAGAATAATTAATGCTGCAGGACAGTGTGACTTCACCTGTATTTAGAGCAATTCTCTAACAAATGTCTCTGCGTGGAGAAGGCTCCAGATTAAGTGACCTAATCCTGCTGCATTCCCATTGAATTAAGCTGTCCCTGGACAAGAGAAAGGCTGGACATGATACAATTCCTGCAGCTGGTTCTGGTCTCACCTTTTCAGGCAGCTCAGCACAGTCTGGGTGCTGATCCACACTTCAGATCTGTTTTATTTCATGGGACAGTTGGCAGCCAAAAGCCTCTCAAGCCTTTTCCACCACATCACCCAGTGTTGCAATCCTATCAGAGCATCCCATCCAGTGGGAAAGAGGGCAATGCAGTCCTCACTGTGTCTACTGTCACGAGGAACAGTTAACACAGAGTCACTCCTTGCTTGGGGGTGACTACAGGCATTCACCTGCACTGGAATTATCTGGAATTTGCGTCAGAGCAAAGCTTTAATTCTGTTCTCTGGTTTAAAGACCTTTTCCCCCCTCTTGTGTAATATCAGCCTGTCTTCTGGAGATGGCAGCATTTCTTACAGCTGCCCAATAATCCAGTCCAGTCCCTGCTCTCACTGTTTATTTCTCCTTCTAATCCTTGCACTGTCAGCATTTCTAGCTGTGTGTTAAGCTGCTCATTTGGGATTCTCAGCATGGTGTGCCCATCTGCTTGGTGCAAAGCATAGGAATATATTTATACACATAAATAAAATACATTTGCAGAGATAAAGGTGCAGACTTGGCTTCCACTTGAGCTCTGAGATCCCAAAACATTTACTCACTCTCAGAGCAGACAGGGTCCATCATTCCCTGGTAATCTGAGGCACTATCAGCTCATGTCTTGTAAGAGGAAGTGATTTTCCTTACCAGTGTCCAGCAGAATCTTGGAGAGAGAGTAATTTTCTCAAAACTGGAGAAAGATTTGTCTGAAGTTTCATGGATTAAAAAAAAATAAATAAAAATCACAAGAACAAAAACTAAACAAGAAGTAGCCAAATCCACGAAACATATTTTAGCAGTTGAAAAACAGAAAAAAAATTTAATGTTTTTATTTCAGGATAAAGTGCAGCTAGACTGCAGATTTTTGGAAATCTCAGACAAAGCTGAAAGCATTTTGGGCTGATTTTCCTCAGGCTGGACCATGGCAAGGCAATGACAATATGTGAATTGAATATGGCAATCATCTATCACCTAAAACACCCCACTTGTGAACTGTCCTCCTCTTTTCCTGGCCAGTGCCTTCCCTCTGTTCACACCACATGGGCTGACACCACTAAAAAGTGTCTTTCAAAAACTTCATATACTTGATGTTATAATTGCAGCTGCTCACACCTTCTCTGGCACAACGCTGTAGAAATCCCAAAGCTCTGCTGAGATGCTGTTATTCTGCTAAACCACGTTGAAATTTTGGCCAGGATTGAACAAGACCTTGCCAATTTTCCTGTCTGTTGGTTGCAAGAGGCAAAATCCTCAAAGCTTCCCTAAACTTTCCCATCAGATGCTTCAAATTTGGCCTTGAATTAGATTTTTTTCCAAGCTCAAAGTACTCAAAATACAAGGATGGACAGATGTTTCCAAGCTGATGTTATCACCCCCCATAAAAGTGTAGAAGGACAGAGCTAGGGATGTTCAGGAGGTCCATGGCACAACCAGGCAGAGGAGTTGAACATCCAAAAGGTGTGAAATGCTCACATGCCGACCCCGTGCTCTGATCCAGGGCAAAGAAATCAGCCCTGCCCCTCAACAGGCAGCCAGAGAGAGAAGAAAACCAAAATCAAGCTCGGAAAAAAAAAAATAAAAAAAATCAGGAATTGAAGTAACCTCTGAGGAGATATTTTAAGGAAAAATCTGAAAATACTCAGAGAAATAATATAATATAAGTACAATATACTATAAAATACTCAGAAAACAGAGACTAAGAATTTTCAAATTAGGACCACACTCCTGTTTAAGAATTCTTTTCTCCTTCCTCCCAGTATAAGATATTTTTCAGTCAGTATTAAGCACAAGAAGGCAACAGAGCATATGAAAAAGGCTCACCACCAGGAGAAAACATATAATACAACAGTAAAGCAGAAAATAAATGTTTCTGTAATATTTTCTTTTAAATTGCAATAATTATTACTTCTCTTTTGGGTTGAGTTAGTCTTCTCTGTTGCTATTTTGTGCTACAAGTAAAAATAAATGAAGATTTAATTTGCATTTAGGTAAAGGGTGTTAATAAAACTTGGTAAATGCAGTAAAGAAACAGAAATAAAAGTGACTTTCAAAAAGGGAAAGACAATTTTTATGGCAGAAAATCAGTGAAATGTAAAGAAGAATAAAACAAGCTCTGGGATGCTACTCACTGTTTTGGCATTACTGATTTGGGGATTTCACAGAATTATAAACATGTTTTTCTTCATCTTTAATATAACAGTGTCCCTTTAAATCTAATACAGCAGAATAGCTCTTGGAGCTTATTGTTAAAATTCATATTATGTAATTATGTCAGCTGAATACCTGGATACAAAGATGACTGCAGTAAAATAAAACAAAAAACCTCAAAAAGACATTGGACAAAAAAAACCCCAAACACTATCGGCTTGCATTTATTCTCATGCAATTAAACAAGGAAAGTATTCTGAGTTTTGAAAGCACTGATCATTCAGACTCCACTGGAATAGAAAGGGACATTAAGTGCCTGGTGCCATCTAAAACCTGTCTGAAGGGCTATCCAGCTTTATGTAATTGAGCAGTCACTCAGCACCTGGGTGGAGGTGAGAAAGAATCTTATCTCAGAGCTTAGAAAACTGTCGACAGATTAAATGACTTCTTTCCCTCCCCTGTTGAGGTCCTTGTTTTGGAGGTATTGTTTTGGCATAGGAATATTCCTGTTTTAACTGTCCTTTGCAGATACACTCAGCACCTGGAACAGCTCAGGTAAGCCAAAGCATGAGGGATTCAGAAAGGCATTGGCACATATATTTCTGTTTGAAACTACTTATCTATCCAGTGAAATGTCAAGAAACCAAAAAATGTCAAATTTTCAATATTAAAATCCATAGAGGGACTCGACACAGCAGTGTCATGGTTTCTGGCTATGGCAGGGTGGTTGGAAATAGGTGATCCTTAAGGTCCCTTCCAACCCAAACCATTCCATGATCCTAAAATGATTGCCATAAAAGACATTCTGACAGCCACACTCTCCTTTGAGCTGTGGAAGAACATCCAAGGTTGTCAGAGCTCCCCTGCTTTGTGTGACTTTCCCACACTGAGTGATTGCTGCTGGCTTGCCAAGATCAGAGGAGGAAAAACAGGAGCTGAAAACCAATCAGAGCCCAGAGCAGCTTTGACCTGGGCAGCCCCATTCCATCTTCTATCGCTGTGAAGCCAAGATGGAGAGATCACTCAGCTTTAAAGTGGCAGTGATGGTTTGGGATGAGATCGATTGAGATTCTTCCTCCATGACAGGAGGGAAATTCTGGGCTGCTGCCCAGAAGTGTAGAAAAAAAATCATCTGGCTTTTCAAGCCTGGCACCCATTAATTTTTCAGGCACCCATTGCTTTTCCATCCTTCATGTTTTCCATGGCTGGAAGCATCCCTTTAAACAGACAATAAATCCCACCTGGATCCTGACACAACTCCATTTGGTCTCTCGTCTTTTTGCCATGGTCTCATGCAGGAAGGGGACACTTGCATGCCAGCACTGCCTGAAAGCAGAGCTGCAGACTGTCCCTGCTGTGTCATCCTGAACCTGACCTACAGCTTCCAGACCAGGCTGGAGCAGGCTGGAGCACAGAAAACATGGTTCTGCTGCTGGCTTCAGTCATCATCCCTCTGGAGATCCAGGCATCCCTCTTTTACTCCAACATTACCTGGAGTAAAAGCTCCCTCCTAGAGCTGTGACCGTTGTGAATGTTTTATCTCTTCATTTAAATCTTGATTTTCTTTGCTTTTGGAGTTGTGGCATTTATATTTTCCTCTGAAAACCAGCCCCCTCAAGTAGGGAGTTAATTCCTTTCCTTGTCAGGCAAGGATCCATTCCCAGGAAATATTATCCTCACTGTCAGTCCCAAAGGGGTTAAACATGAATGCCTGGGCTCAGTGCCACATCACCTACAGCAGCTCCCAGACACTCCCTGTTATAAATTTAACCTGTCTTTAAACAGGTGCCACATCCCAGAGATGACTGGGGTGTACCACAGAGGTTGAATTTGTTTCTCCTAGCCCTGCAGAAGAACCCTCCACTGAGCAGGTCCTAACCTTACACTAAGCAGTTCTTGCGCCACTAAATTCTGTGTCTGAGCAAGGACTTGGGAACATCCTAAAAAAACCCTGAACGAGCAGCCGTGAGACAGTGTTGCTCTGAATTTGAGCTAAGAGATACCAATCATCTCTCAGGAATGGTTTGAGTAGGTTGGACAGAGAAGACAAACTCTCAAACTTCCACTGTTTCTTTCTAGGCCTTGCATGTGCTTTGGTGTTAAGGCTATTGGTTGTGGCTCTGGGAATCTAAGTAGTTGGTGATTGTTGGCATGCAGAGCCATGAAAATACGTGTATTACTCAAATTATATATAATATATATAATTTGATACATAATACTCAGCTTTGGTTTGGAGCCAGAAGTGAGATTCCAGGTGATGCTCTGTGCTGCCCCCCTGCACTGCAGAACCACCAGTGTCTGATGCCACTGAACAGTAACTGGGGCCAAAGAAGTGAATGACAGCATGTTTATCCTCCAAAACCAGGGTTTCTGGAGTTGCTTTGATCCAAGCTAACTACAGCACAATGCTTCATGGTCCAAGAGGCTCAGACAATCCATCAGCATGGGCACATCCTTACCCTGGCTGTGGGTGTGACCTCTTCACAGCCCTGACCCAGGATACCAGGATGCAGATTTTAACAGCAAATTTTACCTCAATGAGTCTTGGATGCCATAATCCTCAAATACAACATCCAATTCCTAGACTGATGTGGGGAAAGTAGATTAAATTTCTGGAGCCATTTCCAGAGTGCTTGATTTGAAGACCTCTTTCCTTAGCACTACTTCATGTCCCAAGTGGACCCCGCAGGTTGAAGCCCTTCACCAAGCATTTGTATTTCAGTAAAGACTTCTCAGCCTGTGGAAGAAAGTGGCAGATCCTTGTCTTACCTTGGTCTGGAACGTGCAGAAGACATGAGTGAGGAATGGGTGCTCCCAAGCCAAGGAGAGGACTCTCTTCTCCACCATCGTACACTCAACATCATCATCCATCAGCACCACGTCCTTCTTCAGGGCTTTCACAGCAAAATACTGGTCTGTGCTCTTCAGCTCGGCCAGGAACACCTAAAATGGAAACAGCTGCTCAGAAAGAGGGATTATCTCCTCTCAGAACAGCCATGTGAAGGTGGGAGTTGAGCTCCTGGGAATACACTGGGGTACACTTTAAAAACCTTGATGCTTAAGGCCCCATTCTGCCATTTAAAAACTTTGAGTCTGCTCCCCACACCCAGAATAGTTTTATGAAGTTGAGCTCTGGAGAAGGGATGAGAAGTTCTTGGCAATTACAGGAGCAGGGTCCTACATGTCTGGATCAACAGGACATGCCGGAGAGCCAAACACCTCTGATAACAGAAACCATCCTCATGCAAATGCTCCTGAGATACATTTCCTGTTTTCTGACTTCAAATAACAAAACACAGAATATTGCTTTGTCAGCATTTGAAATTCAAATACCCCACACCAGATCTTCAGCAGGTTGAAAATGATGTCCACCAGTAGTTAGACTGGTTTTATATCAGATGTCTTTCCCTCATTCCTCCCAGTTTTCAGGTCTGAGCACACAGGCTTGGTCTCCCATGCTTTTGCAGGAGTTCTTTTCTGAAAATGGGGAAACCATCCCAGAGGAGTTACAACCTCTGTCTATTTTTATAGGCAGGGAAAATGAGACCTGGAGCAGCAGAGAAGGGTTTTCTAGAGACCACAGAGCAAAGAAGTCTCTGCTGGAAGGCACTGACAGTCCTGATCTTCACACTAACAGCCTGTTGACCCTGTTTCTATAGACTGAATAAATGTGTAAGATTCATCAAAGAGGTCTTTGAAGTTCTCTACCAGACGCTATTTACTGAGTAAGCTCGGACATGTTTTAGCCCTGACAAAAGTTTTATTTACCCTTTTGGCTACTACTGCATTTCACTTTGTAGCACCAGACAGAGAGTAGAGCCTAGAGCCTCCCTCTGTCTCTGCACTGAATGACCAGAAATGCTCACACTGCTGATGCTGCAGGCACCCTTTTTACCCTCATGTTTGTGCTGGGCACTGCTCTCGTGGGGAAATTGGGGAATGTGCTCCATTTGTGACCTGTGCTGTGACTTCCAAGGAGCAGGTAGGTAATGCCAGACCACATACAGAGCTGGTAGTGGGAGATATCCTCATGGATCTGCTCCTCAACCTCCCAGGATCACGCAGAGCTGGGGAGACCCCTTGGGCACTGAGATCTGTCCCCTCTATGGGGAAGAGAACCTTGCTCCAAGCAAATGAGAGCACCAGGAGTGACACCAACACAGGAAATTTGTGGGTGAGTTTTTGTTGCAGAAAGGCACGAAATGGCCCATCCTCTCCACACCCACAATGTGCACTTCAGAGAGATGCAGAAGCTTGCAGGCATGGAGAGTCCATCTCAGTATGAGGGCTAAAACAAGGTACAGAATGAGCTTCAATGGAGGCATTCAAGACTTGAACAGAAGAACACCTGAGCAACCTCATCTCATTAGACCTGTTTTGAGGAATGGTTTAGATTAGAAGACCTCCAGAGATCCTTTCCTTCCAATAAAAATGTTTCTATTGTATCCACACTCTTGATTTCAGGTTAGTCTGGAATGTGGGTTTGGGATATTCTGGTTTAGCTGTGAGATGCCTCAGCTCTGGTTCCCATGCAAACTGTGGACATGACAAGTAGACACAACACTTTCCAGTGGAAAATTTCCTTGTCCATTGAGGTGGAACTAGATGGTCTTTAAGGTCCCTTTCAACCCAAACCATTCTATGATTCTATTACTTTCAAGTATGAAAGGCCATCACAGGAAATATTTCAGTAATTGAGGAACTGGCTGCAGCAATTTCTCCAGATCATTTATCAGGCAAAAAGCAGCCCTTTATCAAGGCACAATTTCCCCCTTGGAAAGATGTGGGATGTGAACAATTTGATCCATATTCCCTCTCCCTACTGGCTGTGAAAACACAATGGGGAGTCCCTCTGAAATTGGTTTCATAGCTTTGTGCTGGCCCTGAGTCCCCTCCCAGGGGATATCTGCAATGGAGAAGAACGATCCACAATCCATCAGGATTAACAAATCCACTGCAAACAGGTGGTTTGTGTTTCAAAAGCACAAATTCTTGGCTGTTGCAAAATTTGCTTCTGACTGCAGGGCGGATCAGAGCTGGGACAGAGCAATCACTGCTCCCAGCTGGGGACCTGCTGCTCTGGAGAGCAGAGATCATCTACACTCAGCTTCTCAGCTCATGCCTCCACCTCCCTATGAAGAGGGACAGCACAGAGACTTTTCCCACCAGCTCTCTGGGGACATCCAGGATCCATCAACCTGCACAGAAGGGGAAGCTGAAGCCCTACCTGAGGCATTCCTGTCCTGTCATGGGCAGTCATGAGAGAGCAACTAATGGGACAGGGAGAAGGACGAGGCAAGGAGATGGGGTTCAGGATTCAGCCATGCTAGAGCAAAGATTTTTTAAAGACTTGAGATTTCTCAGCCATCCTGTGGCAGCAGAACCAGGGCAGTGACATGTCCTGGGCACTGGTGAGGCCACACCTCAAATCCTGCATTCAGTTTTGGGTCCATCGCTAGAAGAAAGACACTGAGGGGCTGGAGCACGTACAGAGAAGGGAATGGAGATGGGGAAGGCTCTGGAGCCTCAGGAGCAGCTGAGAGAGCTGAGAAAGGGTCTCAGCCTGGAGAAAAGGAGGCTCAGGGGGGACCTTCTGGCTCTCCACTCTCTGGCTCTCCTTCTGTCTGTCTCTTCTTCCCTGACAGAAGGGGCAGCTGGGTGGGGGGCGTCAGGTTCTGCTGCCAGGGAACAGGGACAGGACAAGGAGAAATGGCCTCCAGTTCTTCCAAGGGAGGTTGAGATGGGATATTAGAAAAAAAATTTCATTGCTGGAAGATTGGTCAGACATTGGAAGGGGCTGTCCAGGGAAGTCGTGGAGTCACCACCCCTGAAAGTGTTCAAAAAACACACAGATGTGGCACTTGGGCACACAGTTTAGTGATGGACCTTGCAGTGCTGGATTAGCTCTTGGATGAAATTACCTCAGAGGTCTTTTCCAACCAAAGTGATTCCATATTTTTTCCTAAGAATCCCTTCAAAGCAGATATTATTTCATGCCACACAAAGCAATGCACAAATGCTCACAGTGGTGTCCCAGTCCCAATGCTTACCTTGCCAAAACTGCCCTTCCCCAGCATCTTGTGCAGGACAAAATCTTCGATGGTCAGTTTTAACTGCACTTGGTGCTCCTGCTGTTCGTGGGATTGTTCTCCCAAGTCTGACTCTATGAGAGACTCGCCCTTCACTGTGCCCTCCACTGGAGTCTCCCAGGAGATGCCTTGTGGCTCTGCAACACACATCAAAGCACTCAAATAAATTCCTAGACAGGAGCAGAAAATCTCCAGAATATTCACAGGTATTCTGCTTAGAGGTTTAAAAGGGTATTTCAGACAAATGGAACTGTGGTGGCCATCTGTAAGTAGATTGGCTGTGCTCCCACACTGCTTTCTCTCCAGAGGAAACTTTACTCCAGTGGAAACTTCATCTTCTTCAGTAGCTTTTTAAAAAATTTGCAAACCACTTTACAAGCTCGTTCATCTGTCTTTCTGTTTTGTGGCACCAAATCCTTCATTTCTGGCCACCTGTCTTCTCCAGAGTCCTTCTTGCTGCTTGCCATTACAATGGCGATTCCATTTTTTCGAGGTCTTTTCTAAACCATAGGCAAAGCTAGATGGTTCCTGCTCTGGATTTGAAACATTCCAGATCAACCATTCCAGCCAGCCTGGAGTGGAATCACTCAGAGTTCTTTCAATACTCTACTCATCTGGATTTATAAGAACTTGTAAGAGATTTTGTCCCTGAGTGGATTTAACCCATTGTAACTGCTCTAAAATGCTGAACACTACTCAGCAGACACACAGACCCACATGTGAAACAGACATGAAACACCTGAGGCTTTACCATTTCCCATCAGCATAGCCAGTTCTATTTGTAGAACAGAACAAAAATAAACACAGATGGGGACATAATTTATTTCTCTTTGGGCTCCAAATAGCACAGTCTCTCATTTACCCTCCTAAACGTCTGTTCTTGTAGCATAGAGGGCTGTGACACCTAGATCAGCTCCTGGATGAGTGAAGGTCTATCAGTAGTTTTCAAAGCTACAGGAAGTCCACCTTCACCCAAAAATATGAAATCAGACAGAAAATTTGCCATGGTGATCAGAAGGATTCCAATTATCCTGTTTAGAACTTGGTAATAAATTCCCCACTTGTCCCACCTCCAATTAACTACATACCAACCAAACAACAACAAAGCTGCTGCTCCACATCACCAGGAGGAATTACCCTCTTTTCCTGTTGTAGATGCTGGCAAGGCCTGAAGTGGTGTCACATCCTTCACAGGAACAGGGAAGCCGATTTCCAGAGGTCCATCCCTGGAGATCTGTTCACTGTCACGCTGGCAGCGAGCCTGCGGCACAGAAAACAGTGAATTTTTGAGCCAAAAATCACGTGCCGAGCTTATAAACAGCCCCATGACTTCTTGAGTGTGACTCACAACAGCCAAGATCTAGAGGAGATCTTTGCTTATGAGCAGAGCATCTAAAAATGCTTAAACAATTTACCTGCTGGGTGCTCTCTATCATTGCCAGAGCTTCAGCCATTAGTTTCTGGTTCACTCCACAAAGATTTGCTACTTTTGTCTGGCACTTGTGGTGGACGTTCATGCCACAGGCTGAAAGAAAAAACATGAGGTGTCAGGACAATGAAGGCTGTAAAGGGTGGGGCAGGAGCAAGCACTGCTGTTGGCCAGGGGCAGAGATCAGCCACCTAAAGAGTTGTTGAGATGGCACTCAGGTAGTTTTCTGGTTCCCTATGGAGACTATTTTTCTATTTTCTTCTGGCCAGAGGTTGCATTTCCACATCCATCAACTTTTGCAGATACAGGCTACTAAAACTACAAGAGATTATCTCAGAGACAAACTCTAATTACAGAAGAGGATCCTCCTATTGGTTTAGGATTATGAAGACAGTGAAATGTCTTGGGTCTGATAGTGGAAATAGAGCTTGCAGGTTCATACTGGGGGTGATTTGGGAAGATCAGCAGTGACACTGATGTTCTTTGTCTCTTTGGGAAGCAACTCATCATCCTTCTGGATCAAATATCTCAGTACATGGACAGCTGTCCTCATTCTTGAAGAATGATCCTCCTTGAAGGACAGTCCTGTAGACCACTCCTTCACCCTCCTGGGTGCCACCTCATACTGGTTGCAGAGAAGAGCAATAAATGAGATTTGGATTTTCAGACTGCCACCCTCCAGTGACAATGACCCCTCCCATGCTCAGCTGGTACCACCTTGTCCTGGGTTAATGCTGAATTGTATCCCCATTTGTCTATTTAGCGCAGAAATAAGTTTTGCACCTTTAAAACTGGATCTGAGAATGAAGGAGAAGCAGTGGAATGTCTGAGGTGGTTGTTTTCAAAACTTAAGAGTTTTCAGCTTTCCTTCACACAGCCTGTGTTGTCTGCAGCACGGAAGGCAGGACAGAGCTCTTTTTTGTTTTTCATTAGTTTTTGGCTAGATGAGGCAAAGAAGTTCTATGGACTGTGGGGTTTTTTTCACCCCTCCTTTTCCTTGGAACTGTTTGAACCTGGACTAAAAACCCAGATGAGCCCAAGGAGCTCAGACCTGTTCTGGGCCTGGCATTTCCCAGCACTGGGGGGATTGACAACAGCGGAGTGAGCCGAGCTACAACCCATGAGAGAGACTTTCTGAATTCATCATCTCTTTGGAGCAGCAAGAGGTTTTGTTGTTTAGTATTGTTCATTTGTTGTGCTGGGGAGTGCCTTGCTTGTTAAACAAACCATTTTTTTCTACTTTCCTCCAAGGAAATATTTTTCCCGAACCAGCTGGGATTTGCTTTCTAGAGGGATCCCACTTGGAGGTTTCTCCCCAAGATTTAGATTTAGATTTGACCTAAACCAGGACAAATAAATTATTGTTATATTATATTGTTACGTGGTTGGTCAAACTACCACCCACCTTCACCAGGGACTCACCATCACACTTCAGCCCCTGCCGTGCCAGGCCCCAGAGGAGGGTGCCACAGTGCTCACAGAAGGTGGGGCTCTTGTAGTTGTAGACTTTGAAGCGGTGGGGCATGTCGATCTTGAACCTCTCCTTATGGAACTGCAAGACAAATTCAGCCAGGCTGAAAACCCACTCCTCATTTCCACCTCAGCTCCATGTGGGAGACCAATGGTGCACCACAGAAATTGGTTTGCCAGTTGGTATGACTGCCAAGCAGAGACTATCAGGCACACAAACCCAAATTTTAATACATAGTAACTGCAATTCAGAGGAAATTGGGTGATTTCATCCCTGGCCTTAAGACTGGGATGTCCAGACCAAAAGACTGCTTGTGCCTCATTTACACACCCAGACTCCCCTAATGCTCAGCAGGAAAATATTGGTACTTTTAAAAATTATTCACCTCATCCTGCAATGGATGTCTACTTTTGTCGCTTTGATTCACCCCTGGAAGAGTCTGTTGTAATTCTTTTAGTATGAAAGGTGATGACAAAGTTGGTTACATCTACCCAGGAGATGTTGGAAGAGAAATGAGAGCAATCTCATCTATAAAAATTGTAGAAGGAGAACAAGAGCCAGGGTGGGACTAAGAGTAAACAAAAGTTGTAGGATACAGGGTAAAGGCATAGTTCTATCAGGAGTTTAAGATCTGCTCTTGCCTACCAAAAAAAAAGTCTAGAATAGACTGACATGAGAAAAATAAAGCAAATAATAGCGGATATAACAGATCTCTCACTGATTGTTTCAGATAACACAGAATGGGATGTTCAAGCACAAATCTGAAAATTCAGCCTGATGTCCAGCCTAACATTGGGTAGTGAAGAGTTTTCTCCAGTACATCTTCATCTCATGTCCATGACTTCTCTCTGAGTTATACTTTATGCATTAGAAAAATGTCAGTTCTGACTCAGCAACTGCTTATTCTGCAGGTACATCTGAGTAAATCCTAAGCAGGAGTTAATGAAATCACTGGGAACATAAATAGCAAAGGGCACAGATCAGATCACAGAGTCCTTAGCTCAGTAGGACCCTTTGCTTCATCAGAAGTTGCTTTGCAGTGATGTAGGAGAGATCTGAATGACACTCAAGTTGTTTTAAAAGAAAACATAATAAAATAAAGTAAAATAAAATAAAATAAAATAAAATAAAATAAAATAAAATAAAATAAAATAGCAACAACAATAATAATGATAATGTAATAGTAATGATACCACCTACCATTGTTTCTCTGCTATTGATTGCTGATCCTGTACACTTGGCTATTACTTTATCAATGCACTTCTTATGAATGGCAGCATTACATTCTGCAACAGCAAGAGTGTCATGGTGTTAATAAAGAAATTCCTTGAGAAAAGATTAAGCAAATAATGATAATAAAAAAATTTAAAAAGTGTTTCTTACGTCTGCATTGATAGCCTTGTTTATTCAGACCCCTGAAATGAACAGAGCAGTGGTTAATTCTGAGTTGTCTGAAATCCTCAGTAGAAGAAAGGAGAGCAATAATTATCAAAGAAGGAGAATAAAATCGCTTTGCTTTTTATCACTGTAGAGATTATTTAATTTCATTATCTTCATTCAATCTAACGGTGGAGTGATTCTCTGTGGTTCTCACAGCCTTTTCAGCACACATTTACACCCTGAATTCCATGATATCCAAACAGCAAACTGGACCAATGAGAAATGACTGTGCATTTCACAAAACTCCCAAATATTTGTAAACTATAAATTAAAAATGGAGGGGAATTTTCACAGCTGGAATTACAACTGCAAACTACATCCTTAAAGTGATGCAATAACCGTACACGTAAGATGCCAAGGGTCTTACAGGAGGAGCACAGATATTCTTCAGGGAATCATGGAATCTTTTATGGAATTATGGAACCTTTTTAGTTTGGAAAAGACCTTTAAAATCATTGAGTCCAACCATTGACCCAGATCTGCCACGTCCAACGCTAAACCATGCTCCAAAATGCCACACTGACACCAGAACTGTCTCCCAGGGTAAAAAGGAGAAGAAGCACAGATCCTTTTCCATTTACCATACAAACTCATGGCACACAGAGCAGAAGGTGGGTTGTGGAAAGAAGGTGGCTGTGAACTCGTGGCACTTGACATTGTGGATTTTGGCCTGTTTGATGGCTCCCCTGCGCTGGTGTAAGGAGAAGAAGCCTTCAGACTCACAGTCAGCCAGGTCCTTTGCATCTGGGAGGAGAGGAAAGATATTTAAGTGTACCCTGTTCTGATCAGGTGCCTTGAGAAAATGCAGTTGCGCAAATACTGCGTGACTGAAGCTGATGAATCACTCATGGTAATGAATACTCTAAGAAATATCATTTTATGAAGCCCACAAAAGTCTCATTTGGATGGTTTTTATCGACCATTCCTACACTAAAATGACTTAAGACTTGAGAGCTCCCTTGATTATTCATAATGCTGTTTTTGAAATGTAGAAAAATTTCCCAAAGAGAGGTAATTTAAACATAAAACTCTAACTCTGTAAGGCACTGAAGAAGTATGTCCTAAATAGGATGAAATTACATAAAAATTAATAATCACTGATATATGGACATAAACACACCTGTATATGTGCATATATATACATATATATATTCACATGTATATGTATGTATTTAACAGAATCATTTCTGCGTACATATACATGTGTCAGTAAACAGATATTTATGTCCCTAGGACATTCTTCTTGTTATTTTTCCATGCCAACACCTGCTTTGCTGTTTGCTGTGCCCTTGCTGGTATTCACAGTTATTTAAACTTTTTGGGACAGCAAACAAACCAATTCTGACTTCATGTGCACTTCCACACGTGCTTGTGCCTACAAATCTGATATTCACACAGGAAATCAATTTCTGTTTTGTTTCACTCCTGCACTGCCCAGTGAGTCACACAGGTAACCTGTGGGAACTGGCCCCCTGTCTGATCTGATGCTGATCTTGATATTTGTAATAGAATCACAACTTGCATTTTCTACACTTTGGCCTCTCTGACACCTTGTAACACAAACAGCAGTTCAATCTATATTAAAGGTAGGGACGGTTAAGAAAATATCAGCATGGCCATGGCTGCTTTCAGTGCTTCTCTGTTTCTATTAATGGAAGAGCTTTCCAGATATCTGCACCTCACAGCTTCACCCTGCACCTGAAGATACGAGAATTTTGGCAACAAAGCTGGGAGAATAAGACCAAGTACAAACCCAATTTCTTCAACAAAGCAGAATGCAGCCCTTTCAAGGAAAAATTTTCTCTAATATCCAACCTAAACTTCCCCTGGCCCAGCCTGAGGCTGTTCCCTCTCCTGCTGTCCCTGTTCTCTGGGAGCAGAGCCTGACCCCCCTTGGTTGTCCCCTCCTGGCAGGGAGTTGTGCAGAGCCACAAGGTCCCCCCTGAGCCTCCTTTTCTCCAGGCTGAGCCCCTTTCCCAGCTCTGTCAGCCCTCCTGGTGCTCCAGAGCCTTCCCCATCTCCATTCCCTGCTTTGGACATGCTCCAGCCCCTCCGTGTATTTCTTGTAGTACATAAAGCAGAATGATTTCAGAGAGAGCTGGCTCCTTATGTATCTGTTCTGTCTTGTATAGCATAATGAGAATATCTACCATTTAGTGGTAAACCAGCCAAAAAATCTGCCTTGCAAATCACAGAGGAATAGTCACCACACAATAAAAATTACTTTTCTGGAGTTTTTGCTTCAGACAGTTGTGTTTGTTGTTATGGATCAGTCAGTAATAACATAGGCACTGCTTTTAGTGAAGACACCATGTCTGCCCCCCAGCCCAGAAATCACAACTGTAAATTAACAAACAGAATCACTTGCCACTTATTTCCAGAAAGTATCTTGCATTCATCAGCATTCGCCCTTGAGGCTTCAGTTCTAGCTGGTTGAGATAAGTGAAAAACAAGGAAAAAAGTCCATTAAACAGTCATTCAAAGAAGGAAAAATCATTTCAGATGACTTTCAAGCGATCTGCTTTTCCCAGTGGGAGCTGATGAATAGCAATGAATGCTAATTTTCAGGTTGCTCATACCCATGTGAGGCAACAAGGAAGGGTAGGAGCAACTACAGAGAGAGGAGGGCTGGTCACCTCATATCAAACACTCAGAGCAGCATGATATGAGAGATGAATGTGATTAAACCACAGAAGAATGTAGGCAGCTTTTTAGGCACCAAATTAGGACCAGCACTATCTAAAGAGAAAACTTGTTCCCAATGGATCCTTCAAGCAGAAAGTGGGAACAGTTCAAAAAACCCAGCCAGCTTCAGACAGGTGATTGCTGAAATGTTTTAGCACTCAGTTCCACAAGTCTAACTTCTTTACAGTCAACCTGAGGGATGCTACAAGCTCATTCAGTCATTTTTTGGGACCTTCCCACCGGACTTGGCAATTTCCACCTGCCTGACTCATCATCCATAAGTGCCTTTGGAAATCTGAATCCACTGGACTATGTATAATCTGGATTCTACATTTTAAAGATTTCTGCCTAGGTCTTTCTTGCTTGGACTACCAGGGAACACGACCTTACATTTAGCATTCTTGTGATGACTGTTCAAATTTACGCCACCGTAACTTCAGTGATTTTTAAGGAGTTGCTCTGACATAACTCTGAACTCAGGCAGTGTGAATCAGCTACTTGATATTAGATAAAAATTTTAAAGCTGTTTCCCCAGAGAACATAAAATAACTCATGTTCAGCCAGTCATACTAACATTTGTTCCCAGTGGGTTTCCTCAGCAAAGACTAATACATGGGAACAGCTCACCCGAAGCAGGATCCTCACTAGCACCAGGCAGGTTTCAATTAAAATAAAAGTGCCAAACTCTTCTCTTCTGACAAGTCTCTCCCTCAAATTACACCCAAGTAGCCTCAAAACATTACTCCAGCCTGGCACAGACACAAGGACACATCACCTTACCCTGCAGCAGCTCCCCTGCACATCCTGCAGGAGAAGAGAGTGATGCTCACCCATATCTCTGTCTTCCCATTGCTCTTTTTGCACCTCTCTGCCAGCACCTTGAGCTCCACTGTGGTCTCTGAGACCATTTCAGCACTTTTGTCCTTGACCACGATGTGCATGACACGGCCATTGTTGATGTGGGCATCAAAAGTGCTGTTCCAGGGTGGGTACATGGTGGGCTTCTTCTGCACATACACTTGGCCATTCTCTGTAAAGAGGGAGAATACAAATCCATGCAGTGAGGGAAGTTAATGAGACCAAACACAGACACCTACCCTAAAAAAGGTAATTTTCACCCTTGACTCTATCAGTTCTGTTGAGGAGATCTCTAATGGTGACTCCAACACTATCAATACCCACCTCTAATCAGCTGAATCTCATCCCAGACAGCTGCCTTGTTTATCATCTGTCCCAAGGCACTGCAAAATGAGACAGATTTGCTTCAAACTGCCCAAAAGCTGGGTGCACTTTGGGATTAATGTCCAGCCCAGCAGCCAACTATGGGATGTTAAAACTTGAACTGTCTTGCATACCTGTAACCATCCCACAAGGATGTAAAGTTTTCAATGAAGCAAACTTTCCCTAATGCTTTAATTTCTCTTCCTTCACAGCATCTTAATATGGTGATGGGCAAAAAATTTGGTATCTCTGAGGTTTGCAGAGGCTTCTGTCTAACTGGTCCCTCTGAAAAGAATCTCAGCCAGATTTATTTATCTCACAGAGACAGTTTTACTTCACACAGCCCTGTAAAAGCCTTGGATGCTTACTCAGCGTAAATTTTACATCACAGTTACTCTCTGCAAATGTTCAACCCATCAAATGCTGAAGCTGAAGGAATAAGGAAAAAAAGCAGCAGACCTGTGACCCATTTAAAGACCCTGCTCCTATTTCCAATAATCCCAGATGGAAAGGAACATGCAGCTGATAGCCTGGAAGGTGACAGTGCTGAAGAAAGTTTTTCCTTAAATGAGAGGACTAATTCACAAAAAAATCACAGAAAAAAATGAGACTAAACTTCCCAGCATCCCAGAAAACTGGAATCTCAGTAAAGGACCATTATTTCTTTGCTGCATCAGTGAAAAAGCCACAGATGTGAAACACAGCACTTGCAAAACAAGTGCTTTCATTTGTGTTGCACTCCAGGACACCAGGCTTAAATAAACAAACCCTGGCATGTGAATGAACTGCCTGATACATGGGATCAGACAGTCACCCCTGGTGCGTCCCCGCTGACGCTGACGGCTGTGGAATTCTGCCAGGGATTAATCTAACCCCGGGTTCCTGAAAAATGGAACAGCAACTGTCTTTCCTGGGGAGTAGCTTCCACTGTAGCTGGGAGCACTTTTCCTGGAGGCTTTGCTGAGTTCAAACATGGAGCAGGATCCTTCATGAAGCAAATGTCACCAAGGCAGGTGGCAAAATGGCACCCAGCCAGGTGGCTTGTCAAGGCAGAAGCCACTTTTAAAGGGCAGACTCTTTTTATATCTCAGAGGCACATATAATTTCTGGAATATTTTGTCATCAATTATAAATTTCTGCAACACTTCTAACTGTATGGAGGTGTGGTTTAGTTTTTTTTGGATGGGGTTTCTTTTTTTTTTTTTTTTTTTTTTTCAGATTGTATTATAATGTGACAGGGTCTCTTTTATAAAATAAGCAAGTGAAAAAATGTAAAAGGCTGCCCAAGATCTAACCAGAACTTCTGAAATTCTTCACTGTGGTCTTGCTGTGACATCCCTGTGTCCATAGAGGATGTTCATCGGTCCCAGATCCCTGGGGACCTCTGTGCCAAAGACCTTTTTGTTATGGCTGGTTGACAAGGGACAGCTTCTGTCATGAACCCAAAGTCAAACTCCTTGTTTTTGGAAACCAAACATACTTATCATCTACCACTGTTCTGTCTGCAAAAGCCCAACCAACCAACCAACCACCCAAAAACAAAACCAAAAAACCCCACACTTTGCCAGTGCTACACATAGAACCACAGAATGGCTTAGGTTGGAAGGGACCTTAAAAACCATCCAGTTCAATTCCCCTGCCATGGGCAGGGATACCTTCCACTGCACCAGGCTGCTCCAAGCCCTGTCCAACCTGGCCTTGAACACTTAGACATGTCCCGCCCTGCTCAGCAATCATTTCTGCCCTGAAAAACTTCTCCATGGCCAAGTGTCAGGGCACAAGGCTGGGGGTCAGGATGATGTGTATCTCTCACCAGCTGTGCAGCTGGTCCAATCCTACTCCTTGGCTGTGCCAAAATTTTAGCCAAATTTTGCATATCAGGCATATATATATACATATAAAAATACATATATATTTAATTTATATATATATATATATTTATATTCATACTTAATTCGTATCCCATTACAGCTGAGTAACAAGTGCTTTGTCAAACCAGGGAGCTTGAGAGAAAATTACAACCAAAAGAAAAATAATCATGAAGCAGAGATAAGACAAGAGTTTCGTGGTGGAACCAGCAGTTTTGGATTAACAGCTGGACTTGATGTTCTTGGAGGCCTTTCCCAATCTTAATGATTCCATGATTCTACCTCAAATATATTTAGTTAATGTTTGTCTGGAGACCTTTTGCCTTCTGGAAGCCTGTTAGAACATGACAGCTCCTTGGGATGGCCACACTGAAAGCATTCCTGGCATTCAGAGTCAGGCTCATCTCCCCGCACGTCAGACAGAGACCTTGGGGTGGTCTGTCTGGGCAGGGCAGAGCATGGGGCTTTTCCAGGGTGTGATTCACCACACTCATCATGGACGTGCTCCTCAGGCTGGGATTGCTCACACATCAGTACCTGGGTCTCGGGTTTCTGTGTGGTTTTGTTCTTCCCAAGAATGCAAAAGTCTTTTTGTCCAGCACCGAGATCGAAGAAAAGACCGAGAGTCGTCTCCTCTCCTTTTTCAAGGTTGTTTATTTTTTCTTATCTATACAATTCCTTCTCTGACCCACAGAGATTTGTTCAGCAGGTCAGCTCACGGGGAATAACACTACCACAAAGGTGACAAGCATCTTAATACTAAAAATTACGTATAATATGCTTACAAAAGATTCCCAATACCTATCTCTTATGTTAGGAAGTCAGGCTCTACTCTAAACCAACCAAAGATGCCCACACCACAGCAGAAAACAGAGAAGGTGAAGAAGAAAGAAGAAACCCCAAAGCCATGTGGAGACTCCATTTTGTATTTTTCTGCTTATCAACCTAGAAACTCTATAAATCTATTTTTCACCTGTGTCTAACTATCACCCTGTTTAACCTCTCATGGTTTGTAAATCTTCACACAGAGGTGGTAATTTCTCCCAGGGGCTAAAATCAAAGGCACAGGAGTTTTTGACTTCTTGCCAAGGTTTCCCAGCCCCCTGTCTGGGTCTGGAATCACCCAGGACAGTCAGAGGCATGTTCTGGACTCCGACATCTGGGAATTACAGGGCGGACGGATTCCGTGGTGGCCTCGCTTTTCTCAATCCCCCTAAGGTAAGGTTGGCCATCCACACTTTTAAACACCCTCCAGCAGCAGCAGATTAACACCTCCCACGTGTGCTTCAGCCCACCCCAGGAGGGGACTCTGAGGTGAATCAGTCCCAGGAGATTCACTGATGAGATGAGTCCCTCTGGCTGTCCCACCATGCTCTGAGCCATCACCAGATGAAATTACATCCCAGCAAACAGAAATCTCCTAATAGCAGAAAGTCACATTTCCTACGCTCAGTGCTGACTAATGGAGAAAAGTTCCCCCAAACACAATTTTTTATTTCTTGTTGGTAGAGGATTTACTTTTATAATAAATAAAACAATCATAATTATTACACTAATAATTAAAGTCACTATAATGATTGTAATAATTATTACTATTGACTCTGAGGAGCACAAAAATTATATCCCTTAGAAAATACTTTTGTGTTTACTGGATACCAGAAAACACTTCCAGTTCTGTGTCAGACAAATAAATATAGGTCTGTTCTGGCCAAATTGATTTTATTCACTTTTGAACTGACACAGATTTCAATTTGAGTTATGGCTTTCAGAAGCCTCATTAAAGCAAACAGCCAAGCTCTGTACATAGCCAAAATAGAATGCATTTTCTGATAAAAGTGAGATCTTAGGAATATCTTGTCATGCAGTATTTTCTTTCCTTTTGAATTTACTATTTACCACATCTTCCATTACCATTTAGAGGATCACTTAAGGCAAGACAAAGTTCAATGTGATAAATGCTGACTCTTAAACAAAAACTGAACCCCAGTGTAATACTGAACTATTTTAAAATTATAATTTTTTTAAACTACTTTAAAATCCTCTGGGGATTACAGTCATGGGGATTCTCAATAAATAGGGATTTGTGAGTGGATTTTATTTTTCAAAGAATCACAGCAGTCAAATCAGAAATTTATCAAAGATTTAAGCTAAATATCAACCAGTATGAGTAATTCCCTAACATCGAAGGTCTTGCTCTTCATGATTCTTCAAAAGCCCAACTGGAGAACTTTTCATCCTTTCACTGGAATTATTTTCATGCATAAGACAGATAATAAATGTTTTCTGAAGGACTCATCAGTGCTGTTCAATCAGGATAAACGTGCAACAATCCATAGATCCTGACACAGCAAAGCTTCTCATGAGGTTTCATTTCTGCACCTTTTACACAGCACAGCAATTATACAGAGAAATTAACTCTCTCTGCAGAGACTGGGCTGTTTGAGTGCCTTATTTTTTTTAATTGTGGAAGTGGCTGAGTCTGTCAGTTTCCCCAAAAAAAGTGATTAACAAAGATGCCCCTGCCAGAAAATTTTAGCACACTCAGATTTCACCTGTCTGGAGTCCCACTGACAAACTAACAACTGCTAGTGGAAGGGTGAAACCAAATACAGCTCAGCTCATCTGCTCTGTCACATGCTGGGGCTTGTAATGCAGCTGGTAATAGCCTCAAATTGAAGATACAGATTTATTTGGCATCATCTCAAAATCAGATTGCCTTGCAGACCACGCCAAACCCAAACTTTCATTGTGCTGTGACACACAAGGGGCTTCACAAATCTTTATAAGGTGGGGTTAGAAATGGATGATCTTTGAGGTCTCTTCCAAGCCAACCTATTTTATGGTTCATTCTATGATTTACCAGCCTGTTATCTACACACAGAAAACAACACAGAAAAGCACAGACATGACTTATAGAAGCCCCCATCCACCCTTGACCCCTCCCCACTTACCTGACTCCACGGCTTCTTTAACCATCACGGCGCAGTAGGGGTTAATCACCTCCCCCTGGGACGGCAGGTAAGGGCCACTGTCATAGTTGGACAAACCAATACGCAGGAAGGGAGACATGACAAGCCCTGTGCCAAACAAAAGACAGGCGACACTTGGGAGAAAGTCTAAAAATTCCCCTGGTTTTAACCAGCCCCTTATCTCTGTCGGACAGCGGGACGCCGGCCACTAGTTATCCATCCAGCTGGAGCCTCTCCGACTTCCTTCCACCAACTGACGACGTGCCCAAGGTACTGAAACTCAGCTGTCGGCTTAACCACGGAGCTGAACTCATCACAGGGCTGGAAAAACCCACAAGAGCAGCCCTGAGCACCGATGACTTCACGCTGACCGTCGGGAACGAGGAGGACAATGCACAGGAGTCACAAATCAGAGCTTGCTTGGCTTGGGATAAACCTCTGCTGTAAATTATGTTGAGTCACATCAAGAACCTGAATGCTATGGGAATAGAGAGGGGGTTTGGGAATACTGTTGGAAGCCTGCAAGCTGAACATGAAACTGTGAAATAACTGTGCACTATTTATATACAGCATGGAGAGGAGCTCAGGCATTCCTGGGTGCTTAACCATATTCACCAGTGAAGCTATAAAGAGAAAGTTCTGCTCATATGAACCACACTGTATAGAAGTGAAACAAAATACCCCACCAGAAAAAACAGCACCTCAGGGTTTATTTTAAGCAGCTGAAAACAGACACAAATACAATCAAGATGCCAGGAAACACTACAAAACCTTTGGGTTGAAACACTACAAAACTTTCTCTGCAAGGTCCTTCAAAACCTTCAGAGAGAAGATTTAGTGAAACCAGAAATTATTAACTGCTGTAGATAGTGCCCATCATTCTACCATCTGGGCTCAAAACTGGGATTTACCACCCAAATTCTGTCTCATCATCTGAGCTTGTCGTTCCTGGCTTCTCTTCCAGTCAATGGGGAGCAACAGACACTTTGAACTCAGCTGCAGATGTCTGTCTTGGACCTCCAGAGTTAAAAGACATCAGTGCTATCACCAGCTGTTACCTGTCAAATATATTGACAATGACACATTGTTCAAACACAACAGCAAAAGGATGAATGAATTGTGGTGTGGGATGCAGCCAAGTCTCTTCTGCATTTTACACATAAAAATGATCTTCCTGAAGGGAAACTTCTCTAGCCTCACATGGAAGAAGTGCCAGGTTCTTTGCTGGGAATAGCATTTTCTTACCTGTAAGTGGTACTTTCCTGAGAGATAAGTTCAGTCTCTGAAAAGGGCTTCTCTTTTCATCACTGTTGTGGACGACATGGAAAGGTTTTTCTTAGCTGAAGCAGTAACTGCTCCTCTGGCCAGGCTGACTTCAAAACCTGCCTCCCTATTCAAGGACACAGGAGGCAAGACCATCAAGGAGAGAGGAAAACTTGAGGAACCAAGGTGCAGCCCTTTGCTTGAGTGTCTTCTCTCTTCCCCAGCAGTGTGGAGTGATGAGTTTCCATCAGCCCCCTGTACAAAGATTTTTGTCAGCACATGGACAGGTTGCAGCAGGTTGTTGTTCCACTTGTATCCTGGATCTGATGAGATCTTCTCCTTCCTCCTGTTTTATAAAACAAAGACAAACAGCTGCTGTTATTGCTGGGACTGGAACACCAAATCTTCTGGTTGAGTATTCACAAGCACTGAGCACTCACATCCCAACATTTTCCAACACAGATGCTCATGAAGCCAACTGTCCGTGTTCTCTGACAAAGAATTTGCCTTCCCAGAAGGTTTCCCTAAATTTACTGCTCTACATCAGGCCAACTTATACAATAAACAGCATCTGAACATTCTTGTTCCCATTTGAGCTCCTGGGGGTATTAGCCAATAACCAGGCTGAGTTTTCAGGGAGAGAGTAAAAAGTTACAAACTCTCTTGGATACTGCATTTAGAAGAAAACCAGCAGGTTTCTGGGGAAGAAAGGATGGGGCAGAGAAATAGAAAAATGTCCTGTGACTCCTGTCTGCTGTGTATCTCTAGAAATGCAGAGGTCATGGATCTGTGTATGTGGCATTGCCCTCGATCAGGAAAACATCAGGGCTTCTGCAAATTCCCAGAAGCTGGTGGGAAAGGCAAAGCACCAGGTGGGGCTGCATATAGGCAATCAGGACAATCCTGTTCTCCTCTAGAGGAGGGCAGCATCTCTGAAGGGTGTTTCACATTAGACAAGTGCCTGATGAAGCTGCTCTGGAAAACCACTTGCATTTAGATAGATCCACAAGCACAGACATACCTGTGGCACTGCAGACAAAGTGGTTTGTGAGTGCTCCATGGCAAGAAAAGGCTAAAAGTTCAGGTGTCTCTGCTTCTGCCTCAACTGTCAGAAGCAGAGACACCTGATTAATTAAGACAGGAATATTCTCTTCAGTGGAAAGAAATATATGTATATATATTTTCCCTCTCTGGGTGATGGAGACATTTATTATTACTTAGACATTTCCTTTGTTTCAAAACACTAGAAGCCTATGAAGTCTAAAGACAAAAGGAAAAACAAATCAAAGGGTCTCTGACAGCAGAGGAAATCCAAGGAGCTGTATATTCTTTAGTATCAGTGTGGAAAGCTAAAGGTGGCCAGAGACTAAAATCAACAGTCAAGACATCTTCATTGAACTTCAGCCTGTGAACAGAATTGTCCTCTCTGCTTCTACTATACTCCATCAATTCTGGTCACTGCTGGACAAGAGAAAATTATAATCCTGTTCCAAACCCCTAGTTCCTACACCTCTGGCTTTAGGAACCTGTTGTTCCACAAGCAGGAGCAGAAGGAACTGCAAGGGGTTTAAGCATTCCCTAACCAGGACTTTTCAAAGTCACCTTTAAAAGCTCAGAGTGCCAGTCAGAATTATTAGTCAGTATGTTGGGCATCTAAAAACATGAGTGTTGCTAAAACAATCCACAGATCTTTTGATGGCTCATCAGCAATAAAATGTGGTGACACTACTGACTCAGGTACTTAAAGAAATAAAATTAGGACTAAACATTTGAGCTTAAGTTCATCTTACTTCAATTAAATCAATGCATTCACAACACAGGTAGAACTGTGAAAGCATCTTGTCCTGCTAAATTCTCCTATCACTGCTCCAAAAATCACTGCTTGGATCAGCTACAAGACACCTGTTCAGGTCTGTGGATCAGCTCCCTGAGCAGGGACATTTAAAACTTTCCTTCAGCTGAAATGCTAGATGCTCTCTCCCCTCCAGTACAACACTTCATTTTGGCTCTGTGCAATCAAGCACTTCCTGAGCAGGTATCTCAGTGATGCTGTGGCATCTTCACTCTTGAAATATTCAAAAACTATCTGGGCATGATCCAGGGCAGCTCCTGGTGGCCCTGCTTGCACAGGAGAGGGGGACAAGAAGAGGTCACTTCAAAGCTCAAGCAGCCTGTGGTTCTGTGAAGATACAGTGAGACAGATCTCACCAAGACCCAGATGTCTGCAGCATCTGCATCCCCACATCAGGCAGTCACCCGGGCTCCTGAGAGAGGAACAGAGAAACTGGCACCCTCAGATCCTGAGCTGGAACCACCAATATGAGATTTTCCTCTTTTGAAAGCCAATGAGAATACCTGGGGATGAGAGGTTCACATGAAGCACCTTCACTGCAAGATCTGGCTTTGATCAGATTCCTCCAACCATTAAAATTTCAGTGGATCCCTTCAATACATCAAATCTAAAAGACTTGTGCTGAGACTTCACATAAACCAGTTTATTGCAGGAGATGCTCTGCAGCCTCCAGCAAACAGGTGAGAATTTTCTACCAGCTGCAAAGCACGTGGGTTTGGCAGAGTAAGATTCAGCACTGATAAACCAACAGCTGCCCTTATAGGCCTTGCAAAGACTGGCTCAAGCTTGCTAAAACCAGAGTTTAATGCTGTACCAGTCTCGTGTGAGCACACTGCTCTGGGGTGGATTTCTTTACCCTGCCCAATAAATCAGACAGATAACTGGCTTCCTCCTTCTCTCCCACTGCCTTTCCTGAAACCTCCTTGGCTTTGGCCCAAACATCTGTTTTCTAGGTCAGCTTTCCAGTGTTTGCCACCACAGGACTGCTACTTGGCTGGCATCCATGGCCATAAACAATTAAGCAACAACTCAGCTCCAGCACGGCTCGCTGTAATAGCAGCAGTTTAATTTAACACCAGAAACAGCTGCACTGGATATGGAGAGTGTCTGCTTAATTTCCCAGTGGAAAGGACACTGTGAGGTATCTGAAAACCTAGGATGAAATGCAGCTTTCTGTAAGAGGCCACCTGCAGCCTCTCCTGCAGTGAAACATTAAATACAGTGTAATTGGGGTTCAGCAATGCTGCACCCCACTTTGCTGGCACAGGGGAGCTCTGCCCACACTGGGGAATCATGCAACATATGGAAATCATTCCCAGATGATATCAGGAAGTAATAAACTCCTTAACATCCTTAATCAATTGTGGTTAAGTAGAGAGGAAGAAATGAGTTCCTGCTCACAGTCAGCAGAAGATCTGGATGGGGGACAGCTGCCTGTAATGGGATTTGTGCTTTTGCCTTTCACTGACTGAAAATGGATGCATGTATGAGACAGTAAAGATGGCAATTTACTGAACAAGGGCCAACTGAAACGGGAAATATTTCTGGATTTGAGATGTTGTTTTCCTAATGTCATAGAACTGTCATTTCCTTGAGGTCAGAGGGAACATTTCCAGATCTCTCTCATTTTTCTGATGCAAAACCCCTTACAAAATGAGTTCATAATCTCCAGATCAACATCACTAAGAGGGAAAGGATCCAGGAGTTATAGCTGGAGGGTATGAACTTTCTTTCACCCCCTTTCCAAGGCACCTCCCAGCAAAAAAAGACAGGTCCTGACCTTGCAGAGATCTGTTTGCAAGGCTGGTGGAGACCTGCACATGAGCATTATACACCTCAAGGCCTTCCTGCAGATTTCAACAGCAATACTGAACACTAGCAGTGATGGCTGAAATCCCCTTCTCCATCCCCTGACTCCTCACATCCCACAGATAGGAAGGAATGAGGACCTAAAAAACTCCTCTGAGTGACTCATTTTGGGTGCCCCTATCAGCTGTTATTTCAAAGGAGATCAAGCCTGCTCATGAAGGAGGAAGCTCAGAACCTCTCTGGGTACCACCCAACATTTCTGACACTTTCCTTTGACAAGGAGGTGGATCAGAAGATGAAAAGGAGGGGAATTTGCAGAGCCCTTTGATTTTCCCCCTCTCTGTAGTCAGCCACCCCACTTTCAACATCTCACAAAGGCAGAGGAGGGAGAGAGTGAGGCAAGCCAGGACCAGCAGTCTCTGATGGGATAGGTACAATACCAGACCCCATGCAACTGAAGAGTCTCCCAAAATTTCTTGGAACCACTTGATTTCAAAACAGACGTGATGCTCCCCACACAAACCCTTTCCCATCACTTACAGATGCAGAAGACCTGGGCTTTCTTTCCCCTCTGGAAATGAGGCTTGAAGGCTTTTCTAAAACCAGTGTCAGGCACAGGGATGGGCATTTCCCTTTAATACCTTCTGGGATGTTTTGTGAAGCTGTGTTTGGAGCTAGCGGTGTATGTTGGTAAGAGGATCTATCTCCTATACATACCCTACAAACTTTGGACTCTGCTGAGCTCAGAGGTTTTCTGTTGTTGCATTCGTGGTGCACAAGGCAAGACTGGAGCCTCAGGTCCATTTTCAGATCTTAAACATGATTAAACCTCAGTAGAATTAACACAGGAGAACAGATTTACAGCTGTAGAAGGGTTGGTGTCCATCCCACAGGGGAATGGCAGGAAATAGCTGCTGGGAATGCCAGTGGTCACTACATTCATCTATGGACTCTAGGATGAAATCCTCAACCTTTCTAGAGACACGTGTATAACTGGGCCTTAAAACCAGGGAATTTGCTACCCTCTTTGGTCTCCACAAAACATTTCCTTCAACCTGGCCTAAACACAGGCTGTGCCCAAGGATTTTGTTCAGCTTTTCACCCCCTGTCACAATTCCCAATCTCCCCTAGCACAGCGTGATGTCTCTTTAGAGCAGATTTCTCTAAAAGCAAACTCTCTTTTCTCTGCTTGACCAGCAAGTTTGCAGCTGCACCCATCCCCTGTTCTGACTGACCCAGCAGGGATGCAGGGGCCTGTCCTAAGCAGGAGTGGTGATGATGATGATGATGAAGTGTGGGGGTAGTGTGCAGCAACTGTTTCTTGGCTGGGATAAAGAGATTGGGAATCCTAGCCTGGCTGCCTGTGAAGAGATTAAGGGTAGATTCACATGAATGTACAGAGACAACTGCACTGCTGCCAGCCCAGCTCCCAGAACACCCAGTACAGAGATATAAACATTTGTAGGGGTGCATCACCCTGTCCTGAAGAGGATATTTTAAATAAAGCCAAACCCATCCTGGAACAGCTCTTTCTGTCCTGTGACTACACAAAGATGGCCAAGGTTTCCATTTCCAGCATTGATGTTCAGCTATCCAATGAAAAGGACACAGATTTCAGGGTTTGATCCAGGAGCAGATGCATTCGTGTTTAATGGAGATGACAGCTTGAAGAGACAGTGTAAAACATCTGAGTGAGGACCCCACACCAAAACCATCCACTGTGGAACTTGCTTAGAGATGGAAAAAGGGTCCAATACACAGGAACACCCCTGAGCACTTTGCTAATCAAGGAGACAAAGAGTTTTTCTTACACCAAAAGAAGAATTTCTCTCAGGCATGCCTTTTGTTTTCCAGCAGGCAATGTGAATTTATCTACCTTTGCAGGGCTTTTAAAGCTGAAACCCTTCCTATTTGTGCAAACTGGAAAGAGAAGCAGAGCACACCCACCAAATCTTTATTGTGATTAAACCCTTCCAGGTCCTGTCCCTGAAGCCAGATCAAATCACTTTTTTTCTCACATTTAATGACTTTTTGTCACGTGTAGTCCTGAAACAAAGCAATCTTCCTCACTTGTACTTAACAGTCGCAAAATGTCCAATTATTGTTTACTCTCCTTTGTAAAACTTTTATCTTTTTTTTTCGTGCAGTTTTGGGGTTCAGTGTATTAAGAGCAACTTGCCAATTTTTCTTCCTTATTTTCCTGGAAAACTTCTGGTTAATTTATTTTCCTGTATCACTTCATTTCTGTTAGACCTGGACCACACAAACTCAAAATAAATGTTTTCCAAGTAATTATCCCTATTGGTTGTAGGGATACATTATAACTTGATTATAATTTTTAATACTGTATTTTCAGGTTTTAATTGTCTGCTAACAAACCCAGACCGAACTAGAAGCAGCAGAACACTGTTTACCAAATACAATACAGAATTCTTTCAAGGGGTTTTCAATGTAATGAGGGAAATAAAAATATCCCGAACTGAGATGTAGCTACAATATGTCCTTTTCTTTTGCCTCCTGTTCATTAGCACAGCAATTTCTCTGTTTCTGCATGATTTTGGCACTGGTTCACAGATTTCTTGCTCTGGCCTTCTGGGTGTTTCTTGGTGCTTTTTTTAATGACACAGGTGGAGTGTTCCTTAAATACTTCACCATCTTGTACCAGGATGTTTTTTAATGCACTGACTTCCTGCCAGTGCCAGCATCTGCACCTACGTTTTATTTTCTTTATCTTGAAAAGAAAGAAAAAAATCTCAAAGAGGGGTACAGACTTAAGAACATCCTTCTTTGTTCAGGCACAGTTTCATGCTGTGCTGAACCTAATTCAACAGTGGAGGTATTTAAGGTCTTTGTTTAATCCAGAAATCTGCTCAGGGTATTTGGACCCTGGATTACAGAAATGTTGGGCTGGAAAAGAGCATTTCACTCACCCCTCTGTCACCCAGCAGACTGTATCCACCTCATCCTTGAGGTATCTCTCGGCCATCTGTCAGCAGTGAAGCTTCTTCTAAGCTTTGTGTTACCACACACTCCTCAAAAAAAGTGGGAAATTTGCCACAGGGGACTCAGATCATAACTGGAGTCCACACTGGACAAGCACACCAGATTTTTGTGTGACAAAATGGGCTTTGGAGATGTAGGGAAGGCTGGATGTGGTTTGGAGCAACCTGGGATAGTGGAAGGTGTCCCTGCCCATGGCAGGGTCTTGGAATGAGATGATCTTTAAGGTCCCTTAATTAAGGTCTACAATTCTATCTATTTTAGGAAACTAATTTTGATCTAGGATTGTCCCATGTTTCTCCAGAGTTTGCATCATTATTTAAAGAGACTCACTGTCTCCTCCTTACTCCTCTGCAGCACAGGATTTTTAATTTTTTTTTTTTTTTTTAAATCAGGCTCAGCAGATAGGAACTGCACAAAGATGTCTGACCATCCAGCCAATCCATTTTAGGTACCCCAACACCACGAGCCCAGCTCTAGTCCACAGCCCTCAGCTGCCTCCTCCTTGCCTGAAGTCCTCCCAGGAAGTCTGCAGAAATCTCTGCTCCTCTGAGCACCTGGCCCAGCTCACATTTTAAAACAAACAGCACCAGGGGTATCTCGGGTAATTCAGCCTCTTCCACACCTTTGAAGCTTCATGTTTATTCTGCTAAATATAATTACATAAATGTATATTAGAATCAGGGATATTTCTTTTGAACAGCAGACACTGGCACACCTACAGTTTCTGCCTTCATTCTCTGCTCCATCAATTTTTGTTGCCATGGCTTCATCACAAACATCCCCAATTTGTTGTTGTTGTTGTTGTTTCCACCAATTTCAGGTGCCACCTCTGTGCCATCTCTTGTCAACACCATCCCAACTCCACCTTCTATGTCCTTCCCACTCCCAATGCCTCTGGATTCCAGCCACATCCTTAAACAAATTCTGATATATCATTTCCTCTTCAGTCATATTCAATTTAAAACTGCACTTCTACTTAAATAAAGAAGCTCTGGCTCCAGTTATGCTGAAAGGCCTCTTCCCATTTATAGTCTGGTGTCCTGTTCTCAGTGTCAGAGTTCCAGAAGAGTTCCTGGGAGACTTTCCACCTCTCCATATCTTCCCACTCCACTCACCGTTTAACATCAACTTTAGCATTTATCCACCAGTTACTTTCTGTGTTTCTGCTCTTAGTTATCTCCCTGACTGAGAGGAATATACACACAATGGGATGAAGAATGAAATATAAAACACAGAGAAAAATAATTTTAGACCAAAGTGGTAAGAATCAGTTTTTTTGGATGTTTTGTTGTTGGTTTAGTTTCTAATTTCGTTTTTGGGGTTTGGGTTTTTTGTTTTGTGTTTTTATATTACCAAATGGCTGCTTAAGCAAACCTTCATGAGTTCATCTTCACACTGAGAAAAGCTAAATCATGAACATGCAGACAAATATCTGCTTCACCTCAGCATCACCGTCCCAGCTCAGCCAAGCAGTGCAGAGCACAGGGAATGTGCTGCTCCTCCTCACAGAACACTGGCCAGAGAAAACCTCAGCCACACACCCAGATGTCCAGGTACACCCACAAAATCCCAAACTGGGACACACTGAAGGCTCTTTCCCTCTCCTCTTCACCCAAACCAACCAATTCCTGACACTCAGCTTTAGAAATTCACTCTCCTGCCTCCTCCATGCACAGTTGCATGTGGACTATTCACCCTGGGCCCTTTCACAAACAGCAGAATGACAGAGATCTGCTGGGTTTTCAGTTCCCATTATCTCCATGTCGCTGACTGAAATGGGTCAAAGCATTTGGTGACCTCAAATGCCTCCTTTCCCCACGGCTGAGATGGGGGAAGCCTGGTTCAGGTGGAGGTGTATGTCTGGCATCCCAGCTTCTCACCCAAAAGGGGAAAGCTCCCACCTCAGGGAGTCTCACCTGCCAGAAGCTGAGTTAATTCAGAGATCAGCTTCTGGGTAGTTTTTTCTGCATTGAAACCCCCATGAACTAACACAGGTGTTGCAGACAGAGACAAATAAGCTGAGGACAGGATGGTTTACATCTGTCCCTAAGTACAACAGGCAGAATCATGATGCACTGAAACCTTTATTTACTTTCCATGTGGTTTGAATCTGGTCTATAAATAAGGCAGAAGGACAATGCTAATGACTAGGAACTGGGAAGACTGACAGAAGCCGACTAATTGAATTTTTTAATGAAGAGATTTGGTGAAAGCACCATCCTTTCCAATTTCACTATAAAGTACAAAATTGCAGAGAATCACCTTGTTTTGATGGGGGGGGGGGGACATGATAGGGAGAAAGAGAGCTGTATTCAGGAGCTTTTATTTACTTAAACAATGTTTTAATAGCGATGTCTGTGGATGTTCTGACACCCACCCCTGGCACGAGGGGGAGGAGGGACAGGGGAGCTGAAAACAGAAGCTGGAGGACACGATTTTTACTATTTCACACATGTTGTAAATCAAAACATAAATAGCAAATGTTACAGTAAGGGTGAGAGGGGAAAACCTGGATAAATTTAAATTCAGCCCTTCAAGACAAGCAACAGTGACTCCCACAACTACACTTGTCTCTGTTTCCTGTGGATAAGCAGGGCACCACCTTGTTCAAATCCCATTCACAAGTCAGAGCAGATCTCCATAAGCCTCAGCTGCTCTTTTTGTTCTTGACACATCAACCCCAAAATGCCTCTCCTCTCACTCAGGCTCTCCTCCCACCTCAGCTGTCCCTGACTTTTGCTGCTGATTTAGGTGAGACAGAGGAGCAGCCTCACCAGCACACAAATTCCACAGCAAGGTGAAACCACCACATCAAAAACTTCCTCAGAAGAAAACACTGGGATCCAAGTGAAAAATTAATCAGGCATAAGTTTAGATCTGAAACAAAACAGAAGTCAAGCTTCTGTTCCTACCATAATCTGGAATCAGGTTCCTGGGGATTTATGGCACCAGGTGATCCCAAATTCCTTTGGGAATTTGACAGCCATCCTGCTGCTGGCTGTGGTGTCCCTGAGCATCCCTGGGGATTGTTACCTGGTATTTACAAAATCTTGGGGTCACTGAAAGACCAGGCTGAATCAGGGCTTCACTTGAACCTAGGCAAAGCTATGACACACCTCATGGCTCAGGAAAGTCACTCCAGCTTTATGTGAGTGTGGGTGATCTCCTTCCCCAATCCCTGGAAGCATTTCAGGCCAGGATATGAGAAACCTGGTCTAGTGGAAGGTGTCCTTGGCCATGGCAGGGGGGGGTTGGAACAATCTTTAAGCCCTCCAACCCAAACCATTCTGTGATTAAATGATTCTATGACAATTCTGCTGCCACCCTCTAGCAATTCTCTCTCTTTTACTTTTTTTTTTCTGTTTGGTTGGTTTTTGTTTTTTTGGTGTTTTTTGTTTCTTTTGGGGTTTTTTTTTTTTTGTTTTTTTTTTTTTTTTTTTAAAATAAAATTAAAGCCACATATCTGGGTAGTTTATATAGATTAGGGGTAAAATCTGGCCACTCCAACAGTCATTTATCCCAAATGAGGCAACTTCTGTTGTGTGTTTGATCCCAAGGAAAGAACTGGGTACAAAGTGATGAGTTACTGCATCAGTGAGGACAGATATAAAATATTCCTCTACTATACCCAAGAAAAACCTTTCTGTCAGTCCAGAGCTAGGAGCACATTTGTCAGAAGGGTTCCTTACTCACAAAAAACCCAGAATAACTTCACAAAACAACTCAGCCAAAGCCCTACAACCAGCCTGCTTTGAGAATCCTCTTTCACGCTCAATCCCTGCATCTCTGAGATGTGCTACACTAAATCCACACTCTCAGCAAATGGGTGCATTTACAGTGGTGTGACAGCCCTTCTGCTTGTCAGGATGGACTGGATTTATTTGCCTGTCAAGAAACTTGTGGTGCAATGACATTTGAGGCAGGAATTACACTTCCTGGCCTGGGTGGGCGGCTGCTCTGCAGTAAAATATTCCCAGTGTGATGACAGAGGAGGAATCTTTACTTCACTATGAGCTATTCTTCAGGGTTTAAGCTGTCTGCTGTACTCTTCCTGGATCTTCCAAATGCCTCCTATTTCACAGAATCATAGACTGGTTTGGGTTGGAAAAGATCTTAAAGATCATTTGCCATGGGCAGGGACACTTTCCACTAGACCAGGTAGCTGCTGTAAATTGCATTGATCCCCCACTGCTTCATCAGCCAGAACTCTACCACCAAAGCCCTTCAGTAACATATACCAGACCTAAACACAGCTGAATCTTTACCTTAAACCTTCATCCTTCTGCAGGAGGGAGGCTTGTATGAGCTGTCCCCAGCCCCACAAACCCCTCTCACCATAGACTTACCTCATACACATCTATTTACCAGCCCCTTTTTCTCATTTTTTTTTCCCCCCACTCAGGTGTTTTCCTGCCTCAGACTGCAGTCCTGATGAGTCTGGGGTCCAGCACACCTCCTCAGCTCTGGGGCCACTTCTGCAGGCAAACTCACACCCTCTCCCACGTTACTACCAGTGTCTGGGATCACCTTTACAAACCAGTTTCAAACATCTTTTTCCTGCCTTACTAGATGATGAAATCCATGGGCAGCAGGTGGTGAGAAGAGTTTTTGTTGCCATAGAAAATTCTGGTAAATATCTGATAAAGAATCACTTTCTTTCAACTAAAAAATATGGATATTTTCTGAAAAGTGATGGGTTTTGCTGTAGGGTCTGAAATGTTTAGATAAAGCTGACCAATTGTAATGACTCATCCATAAGGTTCTCACATATCCTCATGTCTCATTGTTTCATGTATCACATCTCCTCATTCTTTCTGCCAGATTTGTCTACAGTTCCACATCTTCCCTGATCACTGTTGCTGTGGGCACTGGAGATGGAGCCAACACCTTTCTACACATGAAAGTGTCACATTGCACTTTGGAAGCCCCAGGAAACAATAGAATGGAAATGTACAGATATTCTTTAACTAAGTTCCTACATGACACAATAACAGCATTCAGAATCAAAAATCTTTGTTGTGGACCAAAATATTTTCCATTAAAGAACTCTAAAAACCCCTGACCATCTTCTGTATTTTGGAAAGGAAACAACCTTCATTTCTCTTGTCCTCTAAAGCCATCTGAGTGTAAACCCTGATGCTTCCAGCTTAGATCCTGCTGTTCTAACACCTTACCAGGGAGCAGGTCAGTGTGCTCAGGAAGAGCTGGATCCTTGCTGCACACAAGGCTGCAACACCTCCTCCTTCTTTCCATCTCCTTTTTCCACCTCTTCTACTTCCATACATACTATTATCTTTGCTAAGTTTGCTTTCACTCACACACATTGTAGATAAGAATGTATATATATACAGAATTAACTTATTTTTATGGGTTCACATGTGGTCTCATCCTCTGCTCCTGTCAGGGCAGTTTTAATTATGGAAACAGTCCTCCCACTGACATGTTTGCTGATAATTATCATGTGATAAGTACAGAAGATTTTTTTTGTATGTCATTTTTGGATTTCTTTAAGTATCATGGAAGATGTTCTAACTTTCTCCTCTAGATGTCACATCAAATGCTTTCCTTTAACTCACCATGGTCTGGCAACCCTGGATGGAAATTGATCTGTTTCATCACTGTGGGTGCCCTGTCTATGTCAGGAGGTGATATTATGGTAAATGGATGCAGATTTCCCATTAGAAACCCCTAGAAATGTCCAAGTCCAGGTTGGACAGGGCTTGGAACAACCTGGTCTAGTGGAAGGTGTCCCTGTCCATGGCAGAGGGTGGACCTGGAACATCTTTAAGTTCCCTTCTGACCCAAACCATTCTATGATTCTAAGAGAACCAGGCTGAATATGATACTTGGATGGCCCCAAGATTCATCACCTCCCTGTCCTCACTTGTTTATCAACCAGAAACATTTTTCTCTTTTAGTGTTGGTATTTCCTATACAAATGCTCTGACTGTTTTGTATTTCCTGCAGATAAGTGGGATGATCAGGAAAAGAGGATACACTGCTTCACAGTGAATGCCAAGCAAATTAAATGCCGTAACAATTGAGGCAGTTGATTGCTGAGAAGCCATCCAGCCCAAAATGGGTCAAATCTGAGGTGAAAATGACCATTAAAAAAACAAACAAAACAGAAAGATGTCATGTAGAGCTTATCCCCAGTACATCTCATGGGCCTTTACAGCTCAGACAAATATGAAGAAAATCACTTGAGAGGTAATTGAGTCCTACATCCTCACTACACGTGGCACTGTGGTGACAGAGATGGGACACAGTTTAGTGAAAGCTGCACCAGTTTCTTTTCATCTCACCCTGGTACATCCTTTAAAACTGTACACTTACTGCACTCAGCATTTTTGCTCCAAAGGAGAAAACACAGCACATGTTCTCATTCATAGGCGGAAATAAAAAATATCCCCAAAAGGGATGTCACCACTCTGCCCCAGAAAACTGCTCCAAAGCTTTGGTGTTACTAAAAGGTACATTACAAACCAGAGGAATTATCCATTGCTAAAATAGCTGGGTGTGATTTGAAAAGTAATTTGGGTCCCTTCCACTTTCACCATCACAGTTAATAAATGTTATCTCTGCTGCTGGATGTGATCTGGCTGATGGTGAGAGATGAAAAATCTCCAACAGGCCTGATAAATAACAATATTAGCACAAAGAAGCAACAATGCAGATAAATCACAAAATTGACACAAACAAGACATGATACTATAAAAACACTCTGCAGTTGGCTACAGAGAAGGGTTTGCAGTTAGGGTTGCCTTTGCCAATGTTTTCCTCCCAACCAGGAGCTGGATGCAAGGCAAGGAGGCAAATAAAGAACAACAGCATGGGATGGAAACAAACTGTCAGTGAGTGTTTGCAGGCTGCTTCTGATGTCAATCACCAGCACGATCCAGGGAACGTTTCTGTGTGAGAACAGACACGTGAGCAATCCTGGGAGGGAAGTGCAAAGCTCCTGGTACCTGTGACTACAGGCTCAAGGCTCTGATTAATCTTTTCCATGGTTTCACAAATACAGGTTTTGGATGTTCATACTCCTGTACTGACTTTCTCTTCCTTTTCTAGTTTTAGAGTCACTTTCTCAAAGCTTAGGCAAAGAACAACATTCTGTTTACACAAATCCTGGCTTCAGCAAAATGGGAAGCAACAGCAGAACTTGCAGCCAAGTGTTCCAACTTGGATCTACAAACATATGCATTAAAAAAGCCAAGAGCAGAACAGCCCTCCTGGAAAAGCCCTGGAAGGTGCTTGGTATTTCACCTCCCTCCCAGGCTGCTGCAGAGCTCTCTGCAATTAAACTCAGATAATAAAGAGAAGAAAACAAAAAGTTGCCATCAGAAGTTGTATTCACCATATCCCTTCCTTCAGAACAAAGTGGAAGGATAAACAGAGACTAACCTGGAAAAGATCCCAAAGAAGAAAAATAAAAATTGGCATGCTGGGAAAGCTAAGCTGCTTCTCTTGTTCCCTCCATCCCTCCTTCCTTGTCTCTCTGTCTTTCCTTTGAGCTCTCCACCTCTGGTGGGATACTGAACCACATGCTGCTTCTGTGAGAAGCTCTGAGAGTCAACCAAGTCACATTCTTTGAAAGGAAACACACTTGAGGCAGGAAAAAAAAAAAAAAAAAAGCTTTGTTAGCTCCACCCTGGCAGTGTAATAACCCTCAGAGCTCTCCTCCATGTGGCAAAAACCCAAAAAGGTTTCCCAGTGTAGCAGCATGGGTACAAAAGCAGCCTGGGCACAGGAGGCTGCTGAGCTCCAGGACAGAGGTTCAGGAGGGAGATCTGAATCTTCAACAGAGCCTTAAAAAACAAATCATAAAATACATGTAAAAGTGAGGGGAAAGTCTAACTAAACTCTGCATTGCCTGTGCCTGTGCTATCTTAAGGCAGGGAGTCTTTCCAGGCCAAAACCTCTGCATTAGCTGAGCATCACTTGCTTAACTCACCTCATGTCCACAAAGGGCTTGGCTAAAGACACATGAAGAAAACAAGGAGGTCCAGCAGGGCTCAGGGAGCCTCGGCAAGTAAAGGCTGGCAGACACCAAAGTCAAGGCAGCAAAAAAGAGACAGAGGCAAAAACACTGGGGTTCAGATTCAACTCTGATGTCAGGAGCTCAGGCAAGGACAGCTCCTTGGAGAACTCCGGGAAAGCAGCATCTTAGGAGGCCGTCTGATACTTTCAGCTGAATGCAGTCCTGCTCCACCACATCCAGGGAGGACAAGAACCTCCTTGGAGCAGGTGCTCCTCTCTGGTCCCTCAACTCTGCTCCTAAAGCTCATTCCCCAGAAACTCATAATGCCTGGTGGCCTCAACAGGGATGTGAAGTCCATTCTTCAATTAAAATGAAGGATAAAAAGAGAAATACAAAAACCCACACGTGCTGGGCCTCAAGGACTTGGCTGTTCAAGAATACAAAAGTTTGAACATTGCCCTTTTCACTGCAAATAGTTCTGCTGCTCTCCCCGCCTTTTTTTTTTTTTTTAATAACAAGCTCAGTGAAACTTTATCTCTTCCTGCCCTAGTAACCCCACTAAATAATCTGCTGTTAGCATGACTCAATTGAGTGGCTTTCAGCTGCTGAAGTCGTTTTTTTTGCTACTGTTCTTTCATCGGTGCAAATGGAAAAAAAAAAAAAAAAAAAGAAAAAAGCAAACTTGTAAAAAGCTTTCTCCCTCTGAAAAGTATCACACTCCTGGAGATTAAAGTACAGCTGAGAAGTTGGTTACTTGCCTTGTAGTTGCAATTAGAAAGGATCCGATTACATCCAAGAGTTTAACTCCATTCGATTTAACGCGCACGCCGGGAACTCAGCCAGGCTGGGGCTTCGAGTCCCCTCCTCCGAAAGGAAAGGCAGCTCAAACACTGCGGAGTGGAGGAGGGATGGAGGCCTTCATTCCTCTTTAACTGCCCAAATCCGCTCTCAAACTTATCGCAGCTCTTGTTTCTAGAGCATTACAAACTCGACCCCAAAGTGATGTAGCCAGCCGCTGAGATACAACATCGCATCTAAAACTGCGCTTCTGTCTGGCTGTCCTATCACGTACTGCTGTAACCATGGAACACCTACAAATCGTCACTGAGCCCAGCAGGAGAAAGGGTTTTCCCTCTATATTTTCCCCAGTTTGTTCACTCCGTTGACTAAAACTGTTTGCAGTCGGTTTTCATTGTGTTTCTCACTTTCCCCTTTTCTCTGTTAAATGAAGATACACGGGAGAAAACGACGCTCTTTTTTAAAGGCAGGAAAATGTGATGGCGAAACCACAAACACTCGCTAGACACATCAGGTGTGGAAGCTGAAAGCAATTTAGACTCTTATTTAAGGGAAAAAAAAAATAAAATAACAAAACACAACTCTCTGGACAAATGCCAAGTTGTAACCTTTAAAATCCCATAACAGCAGCGCCGATGGCTGCAGCGCAGCTTCCAGAGACAGGGAAATGCCGACAGCACCAAGCTGGGCTCTCAACTTTCCCGGTGCTGCTGCACAGGTTCATCCTCCAGAGGTGCTGCTTGCCCCTGGCACATCGCCCTGCCGCGGGACACCGGCCCTGCCCGCGCATCCCCCGCGCATCCCCCGCGCATCCCCCGCGCATCCCGCTCCGCTCCGCCGGCGGTACCTGCTGCCCGCGCAGCGCAGCTCGGCTCGGCTCGGAGCAGCCCCTTTCGGCTCAGCTCACCTCGGATCAGTCCGGTTCGGCTCAGTTCAGCTCGGCTTGGCTTGAGCCCGGTCCCGCCCGGCTCGGCGCTGCCTGGCTCGGTTCAGCTCGGTTCCGCCCGGCTCGGTTCCGCCCGGCACAGCCCGGCTCGGCTCTGCCCGGCTCGGTTCAGCCCGGCACAGCCCAGCCCGGCTCAGCGCTGCCGCCGCCCCCGCAGGGAAGCAGCGCACTCCGGGCCGTCCGCAGCCACCGCCGGGGCTGCCCTCGTTGCCTCTTCCTCCTCCTCGGCACCACCCCGCTCCCCGCCCCCGGGTGTCCTCTCGTGTTTGCCCCCGCACATCCCGATCCCGGGGGCTGGCGGTGCTGGGCGCTGAGCGTCCTGCACAGCATCTCCCTTAGGGCAGGCGCACGGGGTCCCTGTTGCCGACAGGGAAACAGTGGCTGCAGTGAAACACTCTCCCAGAATAATGAAATAGGACAATCTGATATTTTTTCCAGGCTGCCAAGCGTTGTTGTCGTGGCTGGCAGAGGGGGGGTTGCTGGGGGGTGTAGAGGGAATGCCTGCAGAGAAGTTCCTTCTTCATTCATCTCTCCCATTGTGTTATATTCTTGGACATAGGTGTTAGAAACCTCAGACCAGGTTGTTGTGTGGAAGAAGGGTGGTTGGTACGTGTTTGGTGCACCTCTTTCAGGGGCTGAGGTTGTCAGAAAGGAGTTTTGCTCAGGATATTCCCTAAGAGACCTTCTCAGCTCCACAGGGATCATGGTTTCCTCCTGTGCTGTCAGAAAAGGTGTGATGCTGGCAGTCATGGATGGGTGGATTTGGAGCAGGAAACCGGCCCAGGAACATTGGAGAGGAGCCACAAGAAGGAAAGCAAACCCCAGAAATGTGGTGGCAAGGGATTCTGGAGAAGACAGTGGGACATTTGCCTATCCAGGGCCACATCAGCTCTGTGAGACTCATGGGGTTTGCTGACAGACAAATCAATATGATCACAGCTATAGCAAGGAGACCTAAAGATGTCCTTCAGCTCCCTGGTGTAAACACAGAAAACATGAGGCCACGTTCAGCCACCTTCTGTGGCTCCAAAGGCTCCAGTGAAGAATCTCAAATAGTGTTTCTCTAATAGGCCAATGAACAGAACACCTGCCAGTTCTGTGAAAGAAATTTTGTTTGAGATCACCCAAATGAGGTGTTTAGAAATTTTAGGGCATGTAAGTGTTCACTTTGAACAGGCTGGGATGGCCCTTTGAATATTATTGTGATTATTTTGCCCTTGATGCTGATCTCTAATATGTAAATTAGTCATTAAAATAAAGGGAGGCAAGGCAAAGGGAAAGGCTGTTGGGATTTTGGAAATCGGGGGAAATGAATTGCTTCCAAAGAGTGGTTCTTTTCAATTTTCTGGGACAATTAGAACTGACTGTGATACCTATTCCTGTCACTGGCAGGAGAGAAAAAGACATTTCAAGAGGCAAATGATTTTGCATTTTAATTGCTCACACCCCATTAACTTACACATCCATCTTTGCTGTCTGCATCAGAGTCCATTATACCGGGCTGTTGATACCAAAAGAATACAAAATAGGTTCTTTCACCCCAACTGAAGGCAAGCTGTACATAATTAAAACTCCATGTATTCCCATCCCAAGCTTAAGTTTTCAGCTCTATTGGTTGCTCAGGCTATTGCTGAAATTTGCACAGGAACCTGATGTTTAGAGGACCATATCCACCTGTGCTTAGGCTGGGCATAAGTTTTGGATGGTGTCCTGGCATATCCCCAGCTAAGATGCACCCTTATGGTCTGTCCCCCATTCCCTGACCCCATTGCTTTGCTCACATAGGTCAGATCCCATCCATGGAAATGTTGAAGACCAGGCTGGATGGGGCTCTGAGTAACCTGTTCTAGTGGAAGGTGTCCCTGACCATGGCAGGGAGTTGGAATGAGATGATCTTTAAAGGTCCTGTCCAACCCAAACCACCCTAGGATTCTGTGATTCTGTGATCTGGGGGACTGAGCACGACACAGCAAGTGGTTATGTGAGGATCACTTTGCCTATAGGAACTTGGCAGATGTGCAAATATTTGGGCTCAGGATTAGTGTCTGTGCATCACACACAAAACCATGCACCAAGCCACTTACCTCCTATCTGCCAGAAAAAAGATTTGAGCCTGCATCCTCCCCCAGCAAAACATTTGACTGTGCAACAACACAGTCTCAGATCGGGGAAAATTGATGGGAAGAAGAGTTAAGGATTCCAACACCTGCTGCAAGGGAAAATAAATCAACACGATTGATCTTTCTGAAGGGGGATTCCCCCATCTTGTCACTCCAGACCTCTGGTGACAGTTCCACACCTGCCTGCCACTGTCTGTCCCAAAGTTGTCCTTCACTGCCCTTCATGTGTAACCTAAACCTTTCTTGCTGGGATTTAAACTCATTTCTTTTTATGGGATCACAGAACCACAGGATGGTTTGGATTGAAAAGGATCTTTAAAGGCCATCAAGTCCACACCCCCTGCAACGAGCAGGGACATCTTCAACTCCATCCTGTCCACCAGGGATACGGAGAACAGATTTTCCACTTTTTTCCACTTCTGTTTTTTCTCACAGCGGCTTTTTATCATATTTAAAAGCTCTGTGGCCTGGGAGACAGCTGCCATATTAATTACCCAGACTCAGGATAATTACTTAGCTGACACAGAGCTTCCACTGAAACACACAGCGGCTGTTGGCATTGTTATTGTCATTTAACTTGACTTGTACAACTGATCAGGCGTCGCCTTCTACAGCAGATGAGGCCCCTCCTGTGGGTGGAGGTATCTGGAAACCAAAAGCCCTTAAAGCTGCATCTTTCTGGTGGAAAATATCACCACAAGCCATCGTGTTTTCTTTCCTGTATTTGAAAACCACCCACATTTTCAGTAAGAAAAAAAAAAATCCAAAACTGATTGAATGTTTCGCCTGGGCAGTGGGCCTTTCTGAAGAGTTTCATTCTCAAAATATTTGGTCTCTGTTGTTTGTTTTTTTTTAAGGGTAGTTGTTTGTAATTTATTGCTAATTTAAAGGAGGAGGTGGGGGAAATCACAAGGGAACATATTTAAGAGTTGCTGTGAAAGCAGATATTCATCTTGGCCTATGGTTTGAATTAATTAAAATGAATGAATTAATGTGTTTGAAAAATAAAGAATAAAATATAGCAGGTCAAGTTATTTTCAGAGTTTTTTCTATTTTTTTTTTTCTTTTCACCCTCAAAGGTTTCTATTTCTTCCACAAGTGTGCACTGCATATTACCATGAGGTTTATTTTACATTTCAGTTTCATCTAGCAGTGATTAAAAAAAAAGGACTTAGAAAGGAGAAGAGAGGTCATTTTATCCCTTTTACCATGCAGTGGGTCCAGCACTTCCTATGAGATGTCTGCCCAGCTGGAGGTTACACAATTCCAGCTCAGGAGTTCCCTGGCCTGCCCATAAGAGGACAGGAAATGCAGTGAACAAATCAAACTGCTTGCAAAATGCTGTGTGACGATGCCCATCTCCCAGGCTTCACCAGAAAACGTTGAATAAATCTTTCTACAGGGTTCCAGCCTGACTTTACTTCCTTGAAACTCCTTGACTGGAGATTTGTATTGTCCTTTTCAAGCTATCAAGAGAAATAAATCAACTGTGGTGCTAGTGCTATCACTGGCAATGTTAAAAAAAATCCTTCAGGTTGTTTGTCTTGTGCCAAGGATCAACTGAGCATATGGTGCTAAATGTGTTCCCAGCCCATAAAGTTTGCTCATCTGTGATTTTATAAAGTTTCAGAGCTTTTTATCTCTCATGTTGGGCTCAATACTCTGGTTTGTCAGCAGCGCTCAAAATAATCAATTTAAGCAGGTGTATAAAATGCATTTTAGGGCACAGGAGGAGGGAGGCAAAGCCTCTGCCTGCCTTCACCTGCTGGTTTCCACACTCTGCCTCACTCCTGCCTATCTCCTGCCTCCTCATTCCAGGCTATGGCTTCCTCACTTTGCTGACATCACCTCACCAGCCAGAGCAGCACAACAGCCTGGATGTAAGAAACACAAGCAAAGCAAAATTGAAAAAGGAAAGAAAAAACAAAAACAAAAGAAAAAAAAACCTAAAAGGGGTTGCCCTTTGCCTGTAAGGATATCATTTCCACAGGAAATGGCCATGTGAGTGATCAGAGGGATGGGGGGGGAAGAGGTGGAGGGGTGAGTGGGTGTAAATCTCCACATTTCCAAAAGGTTCATGGTCCATGAGCATACACTCCAGGTGACACTGCATCAGAGGTGAGCTGCTTTGAAACTGCTGAAGAATAGCAAAGTCACTTGTGACTGAAATCTTCTGTCCTGGAGAACTGTGTCTCCTTGCTTGTGTGGAAACAGTATTCCCCCTCTGACTTCTGCAGAGACACCACCCCTAATAATTCTCCATGGAATGGGGATCATGGAAAGCCACTCCAAGCTTGGACTGGACATTACCCTTGACCATGCTTGGAGACAAAGTGCCTGGTCTGAGGGCTGCAGGACCATTTCTGTCTCGTTTGGTGACATTAACTAATAACACAGGGAAATCTGAAGCAAAATCAAGAGACAAAAATCAGCTTAGAAATCACGGAGTCACAGAATGGCTGAGCTTGGAAGGGACCTCTGGAAGTCACCTTGTCCAACCTCTTTGCTCAAGCAGGGCCACAGAGACCCGACTGCCCAGGGCCACATCCAGGCAGCTTCTGAATGTCTCCAAGGATGGAGAATCCATCTGAATGACTTTGGGTCCTTTTTGTTGCATATTTATACATCCCCTGTCTTGACAGTTAAAAAACCTTTTAGCTTCATTTGGAATTAATAGAAGGCATTGCCCAGGGAGGTCACAGAAGTCAAAAGATCAACAAGATTTCCAGTATGCTTACATTTATCATTGTTATCCTTTTTACCCCTCTAGAGGGTACTCTAAAGGCAAGATGACTGTGAGGCAGATTTTTTTTTTTTTTTTTAATTTTCAGTTTTAAATTTGGATCTCTGAATTTTGTTCCTTTCTGCTGAAAACTAACACCATGACTGAGGTCTGTACCAAGCTTGAATCTGCAGCATAACTAGAATCTGAAATGAACAACATGGCTGGAAGATGCTGCTGATGCCTGCAGGGGTGGGACAGAAGTTCTTGGAGTCATCTCCTTCAAACTAAAAGCTGGTAAGGGCTCTTGCATTTGATGTAGTGAGTGTACACTCACAGCAGGTTTGAAAACTCCTCCCAGGAATCCAAAAATTTATTTTTGTCTAATCTGTACAATTTCAGCAGACACACAGTCGAAATAGTTTGCCAGAAAGAGCAATAGGACAACGAATTTGAATCTTAGATGCCTGCCCATCTCATGTAATGGTGAGGAAGTGGGAGTTTTTGCCTGATAGCTTTGATTCTGGGCTATACACTGTAGTAAATCAAAGCAGTTTATCATTCATAATTGGGAAGTGCTGAGTGTCCAATACAGACACCCCTTGTGCTGGGTCCTAAAAGGGACCAACTTCTAACAGCAAATAACCTGGATGGAGAAATCCAGAAAGAACAAGATGTTTAAGGCAGAACCAAAGGTTTTAACATCCACTGTATTAATGTCTCCTAGTTTTCAATGCATTTATCCTTACTGATCCTGCAAAGGATCAGCCTTCCCTCTTTTATAGACAAGAGATCAGAGACTCAGGACACAGAAGGGCAATGGCTGGCTCTTGGATGATCAGACCCACCTTATAAATCCCAGGAAATTTGATTTCCAGGTGTTTTTTGCACTTGGGCACTTCTGTAAGGCAGGTGGTGAGAACTGACAGGTCAGGACTGGCAGGAGAAAGGTGGAGACTTGCCTCAGTGGAGAATCTTTCCTGAGGTGTGGCATAAGTTAATTATGGAATCCTAGAATGGTTTGGGTTGGAAAGATCTTAAAGAGCCTTCCAAACACTCTGCCATGGGCAAGGACATTTTCCACTATCCCAGGCTGCTCCAAGCCCCATCCAGCCTGGCCTTGGACACTTCCAGGAATGGGGCAGTCACAGCTTCTCTGGGCACCCTGTGCCAGGGCCTCACCACCCTCTGCTTAAAGAATGATGGAAACTGCTGCAGATGGTGAAGATTTAGGCAAAGGAAGAGCTGATTTAGCAAGGGCAAATCTTGAGGAGATGCAACAGGAGCTGGTAGACTGATGAAGAAGTAAGCACCAAACCCTTCACCAAAATGATATCAGGTACTCATTAGAGGCCTTCACACTCTCAGTAGTGCTTTTTCCAAGAAAGGCTTTGAGGCAAGTCATCAGTAGTTTAGGAAATGGGTCTGTGAAACTGAGACAGAGTTTGGAAGGTGCAAACCCTGACTCAGCCCATTCTGCCTCCCCCAACCCAACACAGGGTGCTGAACAAGCACTTGCTCCACTCCCATCCCACTACCCCTCTGTGTGCTGAGGCTGTGCTGGCACCTTCTTGGTGCTGCAAAATGAGCTTTAATATGCCCCTTCTGCTTGCTTTCCCAGTGCCCCCCTCAGCTGGGACCAGCCACCCAAACCCCAGCCCTTTCTGTGAGTTTTACCCCTCCTGTGTAACCCACCATGAGCCGCTGAAAGCCAAAGATGATCTGTGAGGGTGCTTGTTTTATTTCTCTGAATTCTCTCTGTGTTTCTCACATGAGCTCACTTATTAATGCTTGCGAAGTGCCCTGTTCACAAGAAACAAAGGTGCTGCCAGAAAGTGCTGTTTCCCAGTGAAATTTTGCTAATAATGAGTTATTCAGTTGGGTGCTGTGGTCTGCACGCTCCTTCTACGTTTCCCAGAAATCTTCCCTCTCTGCTGCAGAGTTAATGTAAGTCAGAGTGAGCAGAGGCTGCTGATGGTAACATTTCAGACCTGACCTCTGAGTGGTGAATATTTTGGGTGAGGAGTGGGTTTGCTGGCTTGCTTTCTCTTAGTGGTTAAGGTGAAAGGTCAAAATGTTTTCTCAGTGTTATGAAAATGTCTGATGTGAGTGCATTTACCATCAGGCCTGGCTGGTGGAAACGTATCAGGGTTTGGTAAAGAGAGCCATTGTCACATCATCACCACACATTTTAATTGATTCTGTGACTCTGCAGTAATTGATTCTGTGATTCTGTGTTGACAAGGTGGTGATTGGTGCTCATAGGTTGGACTTGATGATCTCAGAGGTGTTTTACAACCTAATTGATTCTGTTATTCTGTGATAGATACTGTAATCCTTTCTATTATGGCCATAAAATTCTTCAAATGATGACTTGCCACAGTAACCTCAGTTCCCTGGAAGACAGTGGGTGTCCAGGATACATTTTCCATCAATAACGTCGGCTTTGGGACACACAGAAAGAGACAAAATGGACTCAATTTGCAGCAGCATGGGAAACAACAAAATAAGATGGTATCAATGTCACCTTCCCTCTGAAAACCAAGTGTCCTCAGACCAGCTCTGGCAGCCAGGACAGTTGGCCCTCAGAGGTAGATGCTCCAGAGTTCTCAGCTAGGCTCAGAAGGAGACACCTGGGGCAAAGTCCTGAGCAATTCCAGCTTTAGGAAGTACCTGAAGTTAAAGTAAGCAATGATCCTCTCTGTCACTGTCCACAGCCAACTGATTATGACCCACCTAGGTACCCAAGTGTCCACAGGACTGCTAGCTAGAGTAGAAATGGGATTTCAGTGAAGGTAGAAATTAAATGGGAGATCTCCAGGCATTTCATGGCTGTGGTGCTCACTGTTCATGGCTGTTCTCCTAGAAATGGCTGAAGGCCACTCCAACCACCCCTCTGAAACAGAGCTTGGTGTGACACTCCTGTGTCACTTGGTGTGACACTTTAAGGGCACTGTGGCCAAGGGGTACTGCAGTGTGGACAGAATCACTGAAACCTCCACACTCCTGTTGGGAGACCAGGGGGAGAAAAAAAGGAAAGAAATTAAGGACAGATTATTGCTGTGGGTGACCTTCAGTGGCCTGCCTAAGCTGGGGGAAGAGCAGAGAGCTGTGAGGGAGGCACAGGAAGAGCTCCTGTCAGGAGGTGAGGGTTTGGGGCAGCATACAGCAGGCATACTGCCATGGGCAGGTGTGAACACAGAGGATGTCCTCTCACTCAGGGTGGTTTTGGGGATGCCAGTGCTGCTGCTGCTGCTGCCCTCAGTGCAGAAAATACCTGAGCTCAGCTGAAATGAGCTCTCTTATCTGCTCTGTGGAGGAAAGGCTGGTTGGTCATTGATATCAGTACACTGTCTCACAATCTTTGTATATTGTCCCTGTCACTACAGCAATGAAAATGCTACTTTGGGATAACTTAACAATTGGCTGCTAGTACTCTGGACCCCTGGCATGAAAAGAATTCTGGGCTGCTTCACTGAAAGTTAGACTCAATGGTCTTGGCAGTATTTTCCAGCCTTAGTGATTCTCTGTCCTCAGTGCTCTTGTTGTCTGTTGGTAACAAATGAATCTTCTGCATTATCTTCTCTTTCTGGAGGAGATCAGGACCTGAAGGGTGAAAATATGCCAGAGCATCCTTCCTGTAGGATATAACCTAGCTGTAATCTAGGGTCCTCACACACTTACCCCAAACACACAGTCCTGAAGATTTCATTCATTGTTAAAAGTAGGTCATCATGGTGTAAGCTCAGGCTGTTTTGTCTCTGGTGAATTTGAACATTTTGCTTTGCAGGCAATGACAAACATGTTTGTGTATGAATCATTTTTTACCTCCAGCTTTGTCTGATTCTTAGAGAGAGCTCTCAGAGAGGATTAGGTGGCTGGAAGTCTGCTTGGCAGTGCCTGCTAATGAGAGGAGAAACAAAAGATGGAGAGGAAAAACAAAACTACAATCTGTTTCTTGCTTTCTGATCCCAAGTGGTTGATCCTATGATTTCCTTCAGGATACATAAGAAAAAGCTCAAACATGCCCTGAAATTAAATGACTGTATTATAGAAGGTCTCCCACACAGGAGTTGAGTGCAGCACTCCTGTTGTACCTGAAATCTATTTTGAAGGCTCAAGTGGGACTTTGGTGATAAGAAGGCTTTGTGTTTTATCTTCCAGTACAGCCCTACAGATTTGGATTTAATCTGGGTGTTGTGTGAGGCATCAAGGTGCTGTAGCACTAAATGTAACAATTGAAACCAGCAATTCTTTACATTGGTGCCCCTGCTTTGCGCTGAAATGCTTTTATAATTTGTGAGCACTCTTCTGTGCACAGTAGCATTTGTCAAAAGTCCTTTTCCAGGTGAGGGAATGCAGGGCTCCATTTATTAACAACAAAAAAGACTTAATTCTCTTGAAGTCCCAGAGTGTATAATGCTGCAGAACCAGGGGAACAGGGGAATAGTGCAATGACAAAAACGATTTTGAAAGGTCACAGCACATAACTGAGAAAGTCAGGTCTTACCCACCAACCCTAGGAAAGGCAGGGGCTTGTTTAATATTCATTGTGGGCTTTCCCTAAAAGTCAGTGAATGTTTAAAAATGTCACTGCACAAACTCCTAATTCATGCTATTTCTTACACCCTTGCACGTTCAGTAATGGGGAATCAGCTCTGTATTGCAATTGGAAGGTCATGAGGTGCATGGGGCCTTGGCTTTTTGTAATGTCACTACACTTAGCACTGGCTATGAAGACTGTGCATCTCTTTTTGTCATTTCATTCTAGTGGTATGCCTTTCTTCCCACAGTTCTTTTGATTTGGATCTTTGAGCTATTTGGGGTGGCAATTTTCACTTCTACAGGTCTGGACAAATCCTAGCATGAGGGTTTTTTAACCTAGGTGCTGCTGAAATACAAATGCTAAATAATAACTGTTATGCTGAGGCAGTATATATTCCCTTTAGGAATTAGGTCTTTTCCTTCTGAAATTCGTGTAGAATTTCACTTCCATGAAGAACTGCCAGTCAGATTCAGATCCATCATGTCAAAAGGTGACGTCAAAGAGGCAGCTCCTTGTAAATCAGAAAAAGTTCATCGATTTGAGGAGGTTTGTGCTCTCTTAAACCACAGCAGAAACATCTCCAATCATTTTAGAAGACTGGATCAAGAGGAGTTCTTGTATGAGTTTAGTTCAGTGTCAGTGGAAGGGTTTGTTTTGTTTGAATTTGGGGACAGAAGGAATGTGCTGGAACAAGTTACATGGACTGGTTTGTATTTGAGGTTTGCTGGGAGAGTTAGTTAAGTTAGTTAAGTTAATAAGTAAGTTTAATTTAAGAGTAAGATCTTAATTTAAGAGTTAAGGTCAAGAGCTTAATTTAAGAGTAAAAACCATGCTTTTTTAGAGCCAGAAAACCGGATGTTGAAACCATTCTGCATTAATCTAGAGGCATATAAGTAACATACCCCAAGGTATTTATGCATGCAAATCCATATTCATACATAGAGTCACTTGGGTTGGAGAAACACTTTTTAAATCATCAAGTCCAACTGTAACCCTAACACTGCCAAGCCATATCCATATGCACTCTGCAGAAATGTTTAGATGCAGGGATGTAGCAGGGGCATAATCTACATTTGGTATCAGAAGATCCTGCAAATATACACCCCCAGACACCCCAGGGTATGACCACAGGTGTCTGCATCAAAAACCAAGGAGAGGGCCTTGTCACCTGCAGCAGCAGGGCAAGAAGGAGGTGACAACAAGTTAGAGATATAAAAAGAGACGCCCAGATGATCGAAGAGATTTGCAGGAACAGAACAGTCTTGTGTCCCATCTGCCCATGTGAGTATTTATGCATGTGTTTATTTGTATTCCCCACCACTCTCACTGTGAATTTTGCAAATGTTCTCAATGCATTTGCCCAGATATTGGAAGCCAGGGGGGATGTGCTATGCCAGTGGCATAACAGAGCCAGGGAATCTGTTCCAGGCTGGTATTCCTATGCAGACATTTACCCCTCTCTAATGTGGAAGAATTGTGGAAGTGGATGGACTGAGTCTTCCATGCTTTAACCTTTAGTCCTTGCTCCAGTGCCTCAGGACAGTGTCTGAATCAGCTCCAGCCCCTCAGCTGAGGAGATTGAAGGACACAAGGAAAATTAGAAAAAATGTAGAGATGGGCATAACCTGTGCTGATGGAGGTGATGTAAGAGACATTTCAGAAGGTGAGAGTCTGCTTTTGAGGAGATAATCTAGAAGATGTGGAGAAGGAGGTGGAGAGGACCAACAACTATAGCTCTATTCCAGAGCTGGAATTGCTGGAATTGCTGTTTTCTTCCCACTTGTACACAGCTGATGTAATTTTGTTTTTGCTGTTCCTGCTGAGGTCTGTGAGGCTGTTGAGGAGGTGGCTGCTCCTGCCTAACCAGCCCAAGTGTCCCCAAACATGGAATGGTTTGGGTTGGAAGGGACCTTGAAGACGATTCTGTCCCACCCCTCTGCCATGGGCAGGGACATCTTTCACTATCCCAGGCTGCTTCAAGCCCCATCCAACCTGGCCTTGGACACTTCCAGGGATCCAGAGGCAGCCACAGTTTCTCTGGGCACCCTGTGCCAGGGCCTCACCAGTCTCACAGGAAAGAATTTCTTCCTAACATCTGATCAAAATATCTCCTTTTTCAGTTTGCAGCCACTTTCCCTTGTTCTAACACTACAAGCCCTTGTAAAAAGTCCCTCTCCAGTTTCTCTTTCTCAATCTGTTCTCCAGGTTCCTGCTAGCAGAGGTGGCACTGTCGAGAGGACTGTCACCTACACCTTGGAGGAGCTGTGCCACTGACTTACACTGCCATGCCTTTCAGCAGCCACAGCCTGAATGTGACCTCCCTCCTCCAACCTAAACCTTGAGGCACCACTTTGATTATTGCTCAGGGCTTTTTTGGCTTGCTTTTCATCATGCTGCTGCCCTAAGCCCAAAAAGCAAGAGCTTTAACCCCCTGCCCAAATAAAATGCAACCTCCCTGTGACCAGTTTGTCCCCTCTGGGCAGGGCCTGGTTTTCTCTTTGTGTGGTGTCTGCAGTGCAAGGGGAGAAAGGGGAACTGATCCCTTGTGACAGAGCACTGGGCACTATAATAAGCAGGAGGTGATGACACACGAGAGGCTGAAGGGAAGGCAGGAAGTGCTTGTTTGGAGATGAGTAGGTTTGATTCTAATTCATGTGACCTATGACCACATTGGCCTGAAGGCAGGCAGTGGCATCCTAGGGCAGTGAGCACACTAAAATCCACAGCAGAACACCGAGGGATAACCGGAATATATCCGTCCAACCTACCAGGGGTGCACTCGTGTGCCAATCAATTTTCCAAAGCAGTTCAGTGATCAAACTACAGACCACAGGAAAGCCAAAGAGACCATTTTCATATGTGTGCATGAGTGTGTGACTTTCACTTTGAATCCTTCTGCCCTCAATTGGGCAGAAAGAGAAGAACAGAGGAGCCTCTGCTCAACCCAGCGGGGCAGGTTAAGTGAAAATTCAAGGTCATCAACTGCAAAATAAAGGGATTTAATATCTGCCTCCTGGTGGAGAGTGTGTAAGCTGTTACATCAGTATTTTTGGAGTGTCAGCCAACAACATAATCACATAATCATAGAATCACAGAATGCTTTGCGTTTGAAGGGACTTTAAAGATCATCTAGTTCCAACTTTCTGTTTTGGGCAGCAACACCTTCCTCTAGAGCAGGTGGCTCAGGACCCCCATCCAACCAACCAGCATCTGGGACACACTTGCTTCTGGTAGGTGCCTCAGAGTTTATAATAATTCAGGCAACATCCTTGACATTAGCCAGAAGTAGTTACCATGCAGAGAGTTTCAGTTTCACTGTGAACACTTTATCTGAATACAAATCTGAACTCTCTGTACATCCTCACGACATATCTTACCACCTAATCGTGTTTTTCTCAGATTTTTTTTCCCACTGAAGGCTGTTGGTTTATTGCTTCCTAGGGTAGAGGAAGAGTGATTTGGGTTTGCCCTTTGCTATCATGGATTTGAGGGTCAGCATTGTCATTGGGGTCATTGCAACATGTGAGTAGTTCCCAGCTCCAAAGGGGGATCTCACCCTAAAATAGCTTTTTTACAGGCTGCATCACTAACTGGAAAGCTGGCAGCTCCTGAAGCTGGACCTTCAAACCCACAAGTTTCCTGGAAGTAGATTGAACCTAGAAATATTCCTGGGATCAGAGCAGTAGTAGCCTGGGTTTGGTTACTCCCAAAGAAGAAGGTCATCCCCAAATTCTTTCTGGTGTACATAGTATCATATGAACAGTGCAGGAATTCCCTACTGCAGATGAAGCTCCAGTATGGAGTGACATCCTAGAAGGTGTATAGGTGAAGCTCAAGGATTCAGATTTCATCACTGATGGAAAATTAATTAGAAAATTTTATCAAATCCTTGCTGTAAAATCCTCAGACTCACAACCTTGAAAACATTGAGCAAATGAGCCGTACTCCTCTGAGCATGGAAACCCCAACATCTCCAATGGCAATTTGTCACTGGTGTTCATGTGCAGTTTCTTTGTTTTTATTCATCCAGATGGGTTAAAAAAATAACAGAAGCAAGCTATTGATTTTTAAAGTAATCCTTTCTGTCAATAGAAGCCAAGCAGGTTCTGACTTCAAACAATTTATAGAGGTTTGCACACCTCATTTCTAGTATCATGCCATGATCCTGCCTCAATGCTGCAAGTTATTTAATTAGTCCCATTAATCCACTAAGTGATGGCAAAATGTTTAGTAATGATGTCTAACCAGGGCATTTCAAAGGAATTTTGTTGTTTAATTAGGAGATAATTGATGATGGTGCAGAGAGCACCTGGTTATAAAAGGCTCCTGAATGTCAATTGGGATTGTGCTGAGCTCAATACAGGGGCTGTTAAATGCCTGCTCATATTAATTGTCATTATTATGGTACACAGATTTAAGAGTGGCCATTATTCACCAAAAAAAAAAAAAAAAAAGTATTTCTTTAGATCTGGCTCATTAGATGTAGAGATAATGAAATGCACCTGGAAGGAGTGGAAAGGTGGTGAATTAACCAGCTGGCATGGAATTAGCCTCAGTGATGACACTGAGTGAGGAGTCATCTCCATGAGGGACCTTGGACATGGAACTGTTGGGGCTTCACCTTTGTGCTGCTGTGAGTGTAGCCCTGATTTAGGAACCCAAATACTTGTGGGGATGTGAGCTGTGGAATCCAGGTCAGTCCTTGGTGCTGATCCCCGTGGCTGTGTCATGGCTGAGGTGGTGGTGCCTGTCAAAGCCAAGGTTATCTTTTAGTCATTTCCACCATGGAAATAATTCTGGATGAGCTAAACCCACCCAAAATCAATGCCTGCCCTTTTGAGGGAAGGTCAGCTGTTAATCCCTCAAGTCTGGAGATTTGGAAAAGGAAGGAGCATCCTGATGTGCAGAGCCACAGCATTGGACTCTCAATGGGAAAAATACCTGTTACAGGCTTTGCTGAGAACAAGGAATTCAAGTGATTCCATCTTTTCCTGCCACAGTTCAGTTTCTTGGCTTCACTTCCACTCCATGACTTGGCAGAGCTCAGCCACGGTTTTCTGCTGCCCTGCACAATTTGCAAAGTCAAAATATATGGGGGCTGAACTGGTGCTGTGAGCCTGGCATCAAAGAACACACAGGAAAATCTAGTCTTTGTAGCAATAACTCAAATCATTGTCATGGTGTTTTTGTAACAATAATTCTACAGTTCTTCCAATAATTCTACAGTTTTGTTAAAGATAAAAGTTTCTCAGTCCTGCTTTGCCTGGGTGGACTCAAATGGGTGGTATTTTTCTCCTCTAACTTTAGTTATCTTTCTGTAGGTAAGGCAGCTGGAGCTTCGTGGCTGTCACTGAAGACCCAGTCAATATCCAGTGGAATTTAAAGTGCAATTTAATTGACTGAATGTGGACATTTACTTCAGAATGGGATAAACTGCATCATGAACAGCATTGATTGTCTGCCTTCTTGACACATGCAATCAAGCTTATCCTCCTGCCATACAATCTATTTCACCACCTTGTTCCCTTTACCACTAGAAAGACAATTTATCATTAGCATGCAACCCAAATCCATCATGATAAGCCTCTGACTTCTCATCCTGTGATGCAGACCTCTAGGAAACCACGAGTGCCATTGAGACAACACGTAAGAGATGATTGCCCACAGTGTTTTCTAGCACAAGAACACCAAATTACCATCAAATTAAAAGAAAGAAACAGGTTCAGACAAACGTGCAGATGCAGTTCTTCTTGCAGCATGCAAGGTCTGTAATTAACTTATGAAATCTCTCACTGGAGGATGTTGTGACCACTGGAAGCTTATGCAGGTTCAAAAAGCACTTAGGCAAATGCACACATAAAAATCCATTGAGAGTTATTAAATTCCAGTAGTCTCTCTCTGGTTTAGGAAATCCTGGAAATGCAAGTTCCTGGTGGTGGAAAATATCAAAGGAAATGTGTGTTTGGCTTATAATTTTTCTTACTTCTTTGGAATTAGTAACTCTCAGAGACTGAACACCTTGCCTGCACTGAATTTATCTTCTCTTAATACTAAATTGCTCCAACTCATTCTGCTTTTTCTTGTAGGTGATGTTTCTTAGCCTCTGAGGTGGTTTTTTTCCATCCTTTTCTTTTCCATACCTTTCTTGAAGAGCGGGCTCCAGGCTGGACCTCACCCTACATGGGTACCAAGAAAACACCACAAACAAGAGTTTTATCTCACCTTCTAATTCTTTTTTAAGCTGATGGGGGGAGAAAAGAGAGGGATTTGGAGTCCTGTGAATTTACCAGGTATTTACCACCCATTCCTGGGAAGGTGTAGTCATCCACCTCTAGTTGTCCTCACCACATATCACCTTATCTCTGGTACATCTGGGAAGAAATGTCACTTATATGATGAAAAATCCACTAGAGGGGTACAGCACATCTCAAATTAATTCCTGCAGCTGAGAAAGACTTGATTAATGAACTCCTGATCACTGAATTTATCTGGTACCTGTGACTCCACACCTGCCTTGCTTGCTGGGCTCATCAGAGACCTTGGGTGCTGGGACCTCTATGTTAATATTATTTTTATTTCTATTTATTTTTAAATTTTATTCAGCAAGATCCCAAGCCTGGAGCTCTTGACAGTTCACAAAGTGTAAGACCTAGATCCAGACCCAAATTTTTAATCTTGGGGCCATTTTCTAGAAATGAGACAGATGCTATTTGCATATGCCATCTTATTTAAAAATGGTATGATCCTCTGAATTAGCATAGGTCTAATGAGGAACATCTATTTCAGGATACTGTTTAATAATTCCCAGCTACATTTTATAGGAGATATTATGTTCCAACAAATACCCTCTATAGAAGCATTGCCTCCTGGTGCTTCTGAAATCCTTTAGTGGGTGGAATCTGATTATCAGGAAAAAATATGTAAAATATGCAAAGGTTAAAGCAGACAGTTGTTTTGAGGTATTTTCAGATCTGAACATCTTGATCTTTGTGATAATTTATATTCAGACATGCTGTGTTTGCTAAAGGAAAGCTTAAAATAAAAGTTAGTAAAATACTTTGCTTTAGGGATTTGCTGTCTGGCTGTGAAGTGCCAGACTGCTCTTTAACTTTCCTCAGCATTTAGAGGCTCAGCAGTTGCTGCACTGCACTGAAATGTCACATCCTAGGAAGAAAATGGAGATGATTTTATGGGGCCTGGACTCTGAGGGTGACAGATTGTTGTTCTGTTTGGGTGTTTGGTGCAATTTTAGAGGTACCTGAGTGCCACATGTCCAGAAAGGCACAGATCCTTTGCAGTCAGCCTCACCTGAATGTCTCAGGTATCCTCAGATGGTTCCAGGCATCTAAGTTTTGGTCAGTGAAAAAAGTCCTTCCTCTTTCTCAAGAGAATTCAATTTGTTAATGATTTCTTTAGGAGCATTCCACTGAAACGCAGAAATAAAACAGATAATTAAAGCATGATCTGTGTTCCTCATTGAAATTATAATCCCCGGATGTTTCCTCACACTTTTTGATTCTACCCTGTCATCACTGATCTGCAGAGGTTCTTAGAAGGGAATGACACAAAATCCCTTGCACAAGGGTTCCCTGATGCTCCATGAATGTGCAGGATATCACTTGAGTTCATATGTCCCCCCCATCTCCAGTATTAAACCTGCAGTTAGAAATAAGTTTGTTTTCTCAGGTATAAACCAAAATCCTACAAGACAATTTTCCTGGAAGGCAAAAAAATTGATAGACCAATTCTTTGACATCCAAACAAAGCTCTTACCCGTGTCTGGTGAAGATAACATCCTGTCTTCTTCTGGGTTTTCACCCACAACTTCTACCACGATTTTTCATGTTTGGTCTCCTCCCACATTCAAGCCAAGCACTTCCTCCTCTCCACAAAAATCAGCTGGCCTCCCCCCCAGCTCAAAAAAATGAATATTTGATGTGGTGGGGGAATTATTTCAGGCAGGGCAAGCTGTGGGCTGTCCTGGTGCAGGCAGGTGACACGAGAGCTGCCAAAAGGGGTTTTGGGGCTCTTCTCTGCAGCCACCCCCTGCACCACTGTCCCACAAAAGCAGAGATTGCAATTGTACAGCTTAGGGTGTTGCACAGTGGGATGAGGTGAGGGATAAAGCATGCAGCTCAGGAAATATGGGGTCTTCTTCCCTCCGACAGCACAGAGGAAGACCCCTGCCTCAATTTCCCCCTTTCTCATTTCCCCCTTTCCTACAGAAGCAGAATGCATTGGTGGGCTGGGTTATTTCAGAGATGACACTTTAAGGAGGAAAGAAGTCATTCCATGATTTACCTGTGGATTTGCTGTAGGGAACTTGTTTCTTTCACCCAATTGCAAGGATCAACACAGAGGTTTTGCCTGTTTGGATTCTCCAAGGTCTGATACAGGTTGTGTTTGCAACTACAATCTTTGTAGGTGGGGATGGATCCCCATCTTCCATATTTCTGTGAAATATGAAATTCGTAGAGCCCTCAGGTCTTCAAACTGACCCAAAGGTGTGGAGCAAGGGATATACACAAGATATGGTTCCACAAGCCCCATTTTTCTATGGAATGAGGTTCAGGCGTGGCTCCAAGCATGTGCTCCAGAGGAATTATTGCCCTGTAAGTCAGGGACACAGCAAAGAAGCATTCCTTAGCCATGTCCAACACTGAAATAAATCCCAGAGGTGCCTTTGCAGGCCAGGAAAAATCAGATTAAACTGAGAAATGAAGCACTGATTTAATTGTGATAATGAATTGTTTCCACTGCTGCAGTATTGCTGATCCCCTTGTGAAGCTGAAATAGAAAACAGCTGCCCAGGACCATGTGTCTGTCTCAAAGAAGCAAAAGGTTTGCGTGGAAAACATGTAGCACACATAGAAGCGCCTGGAAACACAGGAGAGTACATTTAAAAAATAGCAGTGGCTTGGAAGAAGCAGCTGGGAGTCAACTTCAGCACCTAACAGAGTCTTCAGACCTCAGTTAAGGGAATAAAAGACATTTTCTGCTGTAGAGTGGCCTCAATAATTTTTTTTTTTTTTTTTTTTTTTTTACCGGAATCTGGTCTCTCCCAGAGAGCAGCTGAGGTTGCTGTTCTGTTGAAAAACATCTGAAAATGTGTATTAATGCCTAACCAAACCCAGTTTGCCTGTCCTGGGAATGTCCCTGGCTGTGTCCACACTGCATTGCACTTGGGCCTGGCTCTTCTCCATGATGTGTCTTATGTTCCTGTGGTTCTGAGATGTCCCTTTAGGGTCTTTAGCCCTTTAGGTTCTTGTTTTCAGGCCAAGGTCACAACAATCAGACTATAGTGGAGTCTGATACTCGTGTGCCCCACAGCAGGAACCTGTCAGGAAAAGTTTTGTCCCTCGGGATGTGGTGTGAGGATATATTGGTGGGCATGAAGCTGGCAAGCAGCAGCCCATTCTTGAGCTTATTCCCCATCCCTCTTTCCTTTCTACAACAGGGCCAGGAGAGTGGCTGTGGGAGTTCTTGCAGTGTATCAGTCTGATGTCAAACAAGGGGAAAATATTTAGGAGAGGGACAGAAACGTGATAGACCCTTCTTGTACTCCTCAGCCACCACTTCAGTCTGGAAGTGAGTCCAAGGTTATTTTTTTATCATCTTTGTCATCTTTCTCTGCACCTTTCTTGAGCTGTAAAGCAAAGCTCTTCCTTTCATGTTTTTTTACAAGTGAGTAAACAGAAGACCTGAAAGACATATTTACAGAGAAATTCTCCTTAATGTATTATTCATTTGACTTTTTACTAGAAGTGTTTCTGTAGCCCTGATGTCCTGAGGATATCAATAACACGAGGTTTGTAGACAGAGGTAATGTTTTTATTAGAGCAATGGATAGATTTAAAGAGGTGAAAAAAACACCAGGTTGTGGATGTATTTCTTGGGTTTGGTTGGGATAGAGGTGTTTTTCTTTCTAGTAGCTGGTCCAGGGCTGGATTTTGGATTTAGGATGAGATGAGTTAATAACATATTGATGTTTTAGTTGTTGCTGAGCAGTGCTTCCACTGAGTCAAGGACTTTTCAGCTTCTCATATTGTCCTGGCAGTGAGGAGCCAGGGGACACAAGGAAGTGGGAGGGGACACAGCCAGGACAGGAGACCCAAACTGGCCAAAGGGATATTCCAGACCATACAACATCTCTCTGACCAGGATTGCTGAACAGAGGGGAATTGTCCAGGGGGTGGCAGCTGCTGCTCCAACACTTGCTGGGCCTTGGTCAGTAAGAGGTGACAATTTTAATGTGCATCACTTGTGTTGTTCTTATTCTTATTCTTATCCTTATTATTATTATTATTATTATTATTATTATTATTATTATTATTATTTTTCCTCCCTTTTCTGTGGTATTAAACTGTCCTCATCTTGACCAATAATTTTATCCTTTTCTGATTCTCTCCCCCATCCCTCTGAGAGTGAGTGAGCAGCTCTGTTCAGCTTCCTGCCAGGTTAAACCACACCAACAGAGAAGCCCAACTTAAAACCTTTTTGACAATGGTTTTTGTGAGTATGAACTTATCTATATTCCAGTTGTTAGCTGGAGTCATACAAGATTTGACATCTTTCACCAACATTGTTTTTTCCTTGTTTTTTTACAGAGAAAAGGTGCTCAATGCAAAGGTTAAATGCTGTGCAATGCTGTAGGCTACCAAGCTAATTAACCTCATACTCTTGTCAATGCAAACTGCTGGGAAGGTGCATGTCTTTCATTGACAGGCTGATGTATTTTGGGTTGCCATTAACCTCTTCTCACAGATTTACTCTGCCAGAGAAGATTATCTGCATCAAAATAAGTGTCCATTTCAAAATCTGCACTGATTTTTCTCTGCTGATTCCACTTTGCACCTTCAACAGAGTCATAGTGGCATCCTCATGCTGACTAATTTGGACCTGTGGATCTGTGCTGTTGAATATTAAGTTGTGATGAAATAAATGCATGTCATACTCTAAGCATGTCATGTTGGAAGATAAGCAAATGAAATTAATGGTATTTTAAAGTACAGTAAATAAAGAAAAATTATCCACAGTGTATGAATCTACTTAAAGGTCACATTCCTTGGTAAGGAGATTCCACTTTGGCTTTTTTTTTTTTTTTCCTGATGTTTGGGATGAATTATTATTGTATGCTATATCAAAACAACTTGAAGAAACCAGGTGTAGTGGAAGGTGTCCCTGCCCGTGGCAGGGCCTTGGAGCTAAATGGCCTTTAAAATCCCAAATCTTCTGTGATTCTTTGACTATAAACATTCCAAAAGTCAAAAACCCATCTGGTTTTACCACCCTACCCCACAGCTGTCCACATAAAGGCTTTTAGACTAGATGACATCACTGCAGAGTGTGATTTCTCAGGATAAGGACTCATCCTGCCATTCATTACACCAGCTCTGCTCCAGGGATGGAAATATCTGGTGGAAACAGAGCAACAGGCAGGAAGAGAGGGCAGGATCTGGAACACAGCACAACACTCAGCTTGGTGCTCTGTGCTACTTCCAGAGATGCTGCAACAGATCAGTCTTAGTGGCTGGAATTCCCCTGGGCTCCTCTGAGTTCCTGAATCATCCTGAGATATTACATTAAGCAAAATAAACGAGGGAGTCAAGAACAGAAGAGGAAAGCAAAATATTCGGGAAATACTTTCAACCAAAGTTTAGTTTGTGGCTTGAAGAGTAAAAATCCAGCCAGGCTGGCTGTAATGGACAAGTCCCACTGAAACAGTCTCCATGGGAAGGAAAAACTGTTGTTTTAATGCAGACTGGGAAACCTGTACTAAAAAGCTGGACCATCTAGTTGTCATCTTCTCTTTGACTGCAGTGAGGACCAGGTGGGCTCCAATCTGTTTTTTGAGGAGGCCAGAGGATGGTAACAGGGATTAGGGCATAGGGAACATGGCCACGGAAATAAATGGAAGCCATCAAGGATGTTCAGGTCAAGAGAAGTGAGCAGCAAAGCATAACACACCAACTTCTTTCAAATTAGTCAACAGAAGCAAAGAAAGAGATGTATCTCTTCTTTGTGTTTGCTGAGGACAAGACGTTTTGGCCTGGAATTGCAGGAATGGCCTTAAAAAATGCTGGGATGTAAGTGGAGGAAGGCAACATGGGTAATTTTTGGGACTTGCTAATGAATCAGGTAACAGAGGGTGTTGAGTGAGCTGAGCTCTGGATATCTGAGCTGTGTGCATTGGATCCAAACTGGATAAATCAGACCTGGGCTTAGGCAAAAGCCATATAGATATTGCTCCCAGGTCCTGCAGGATGTGGGGCCATCAAGTCCTTAAAACTGACCCCATGGGCAAACACCCAAATGCAAATCTTTCCCTTTAATTTATTTGTTTTTTCATACCTCAGGTCATAGGGTTAGGTCAACGTTGCTCATATTTCCTGTCCTACAAAATGCAATCAAGATGAAACCACCCTCGAATCAATCCCTCTTGTGAGGAGCCTTTGAGGGACACATTTTCCATGAGAGAGTCAAGGGTTACAGATGCTACAAAGGAAGAAGAAAGAATATTCAAAAGAATAAAGGAGTTTTCATAGCAGCCTCAAGTTACACCATATGAAGTTAAAAAAACCCCAGTGCTCCCAGCTGAAAAGCCTGGGAATAAATGAAACTAAAATAAACCTCTTCAGCTTCATGCACAGAGGGTTATTATTCTTTTCCCCATTGCTATACTTTCATGTTGGTGTAACTCCAAATAATTCATTTGTGTTCTGTTTTTGCCAGATTTGGGGAGAAGAGATTCAGACCCAAGCACTGTGTTGATGATTGACTCATCTTTTCCCATATGAGGAGAAAAACAGTGAATTGAGTTTTTATGGCTAAATCTGAATTTCAAACTGCATAAATGATACATACATACATACATACATACATACATACATACATACATACATATATATATATATATATATACACATTTATATGCATGTACATATAAATGTGTGTTTGCACGTGTATGGCTGTGTACTTTCCTTTGAATTTCAGTTAAACACATTGAATCCTGGGGGTTTTTTTGACAGACTCTTGAAATGCACCACTTAAAGAGGATTTATGTTTGAGGTAGATCTTAAATATAAAATTTTGAAGATTGTTTGACAGCATGACATGCCAAAATAATATAGATGATGCAAGCTCTGAAACTGACTGGCTAATGGCACATCCTGATAACCTATTATTCATGTAGGGCTTTGTATGTTTTGGATAAATGTGTATATTCTCCTCTCTCCTCTTTTTTTTTTTTTTTTTAATGCAATAATTCAAGGAGAGGTTGTTTTCCATCACATTTCTACAGAAACATGAGGATCAATTCAGACTTCAGCTGTTTGGACTTAAAAATCAGACCTGAAGCCCACGAACAGCACAAAATCTTAAAAAGAGGAAGAAAGATGTTTCTTTGAATGAAGGTTGCCAACATTTATGTGCCCACAAACTTACTGGAATAAAATTGTGCAAATGTTTGCAGGATGGAGATATCAATTGAATTCCTATTTAATTGAATAAGGTATTAATTGAATAAGAAGTCATATGGGGTGATGTATGATACCCCACCTTGCTGTCAGAGTATCACTTTCTGTCTCTCTTTGATAGCAAGTGCTTAAGAGGAGAAAAATGCTGCCTTATTATATATTCTCCCTTTCTAAAGAAGGATCCACAATAAGGCAATTATTACCCTAAAACACCAAAGGGCGTTTGCTGTGAGATGCATTCCCTGGCTCCAGGGACAGGACTGGCAGTGATGGGTTTAAACTCCAGCAAGGGGGAATTAGGGCCCACGTTGGGGCTGTTTCATCAGAGGTGACCAAGATAATCTGACCAGGTTTGTTGGAGATGCTCCAACCCCTGAGGTTTGAAGAACAAGTCAGGTGAACCTGCACATGTGCAAAAACTTTTGGGACAGTTCCATGAGGAATGAAGCAAGGTCAGGTAGTGATAGGACAAGGGGGATGGCTTCAAACTGGAAAAGGGGAGATTTTGATATTAGGAAGAAATCCTTTGTTGTGAGGGTGGTGAGGCCCTGGCACAGGGTGCCCAGAGAAGCTGTGGCTGCCCCATCCCTGGAAGTGTCCCAGGCCAGGTTGAATGGGGCTTAGAGCAGTCTGGGACACTGGAAGGTGTCTCTGTTCATGGCAGGGGGTGGAACTGGAGGGTCTTTAAGTTCCCTTCCAACCCAACCCATTCTATGATTCTGTGCTATAGAGAACTGAAGCAGGTAGGGTTGATCCCACTCTGAGTCAGATGATGGAAGAGATGATCTTTTAAGATCCTAATTTGCTGTGATTCTGTGATTTCTCTGAACACACTCACACCACCTCTGAGTTCAGATCTATATTTTTCTGTAAATATTTGTGCACAACACAAATAAGAACAATTAGTGTAGATGGGAACCTCAGTGGGTTCCAGTGGGCAATGTAAGGTTCCAACCCACATCACATTTAAAGGAAATTATGCATCTGAGTTACAGACCAAACAACACCACAGAGAATAAAAGATGTTTGCAGACTGCCTATACATCTGGATTTTAAATTAAGAAAAGTTTTAATTACAATGAATGTAACAAAATTTTGCTGTTAGTCTGTGAGAGTTAAATGTGTTCAAAATACTTAAACTGGCAATATTACACTTGTCTTAAGTTAAATGGGACAAAGGAGCACTGCATGAAAAATCTAAGTACATAAACAACTCATTTACTTTCTGAACGTTATAAAGTTTCTCTCCTGAAAATGAAGGAGAGTTTCTCAGTTTTTATCTTATTATGAGTGATAGTCTGTTTCAGAAAGATGGACACTAGAGAGGAAGGGGCAGCATTAAACAGACATTGTCAGCAGCACTGAGGTCACACTGAAATTGTCATTGAAATAGACCATGAAATACCAGAGACTTGTTCACTTGGAGTCAAACTCTTTCTTGCTGAAAATGTCTGGAGAGCTAGAGCTCCAATCCTGGAAGTCAAAGCACAAGAGAAGGAACCCTAGCAGTCCTCTTAGGACAGGACCTTCAGAAATACTTTGAAGCTGCTGATGGATTTTTGTGTATATGATAGGGATAATCTTTAAAAAAGGCTGAGTGTCAACCCCTGAAATTGAGGCTTTCTTAAAATTCTTTGCTGAAGACCCAAAAATAAAGCTTCCCTAAACACTGGCAGCTTACCAGATCTTGGGAAATGTGCTGGAGGAGAATCCCTGTGAAGATTAACTCTGCAGGGATTGAGGAACTGGGAATGAAGGACTGAAACTCTTCTCAGCTTTTCAAACTTTTGAGATCTCTTCTGGCCTTGATTTATGGTCTGACAGGGCTGGCAAGCAGCTCAAACATTATTCCAGCAGCAGTCTCATGCACATATGTATTGAACACAGCAGCAGAAGTCAGGTCATGAATCTCATTTCACAAGACAGTAATGAGCCAATCAATACACCAAGCAAGTTTTACACGTTTTTCCCAACAATGAGAGCCTTTATCCTGGAATCAATATTCCAGGATGAACACGGAGATGTAGACACATCACAGTTACTGAAAACCACCAGGTGTGAGCAAGACACCTCAGTGGTTCTAAATAAAGGAAACAAAGAGCTCTGCATTTGGAAAGCTCTGGTTTGGCAAGCTCCCATGAACTGGAAGACATGGAAACACAAGCAGTCAATCAGAAGCAATTAATGTATGGCACAGTAGTCCTCAAGTGTGAAAACATCCTGGTTCCACAGTGAGAAATAACTGAAACTCAGAGCCTGGAGAAAGCAGGGCTCTGGCACAGCCATTGAGAGTGATTAGTAAACATTTAATGGTGTAAGGAGTAAACTAATGTAAAGGAGTAATGCAGTGTCTGGAAAGTGAGCCTGGATATAAGCACTGAATGAACTGCATCTTTAGGGAGAGGGGAGAGCAATTGCTTCATCTTGTATCACCTAGATAAGCATGCCATGGAAGGAAAACATTTCTGATAGCAGCTGGCTGTGAAACACTTCATTCTTTTAATGTTTTTCACCTAACTCAGGCAGAGGATGTTAACAACAAAAGCATGCAGCAGGAATGGAAGGAGTACTGCACTCCACGTAAAGACATGTGAGAGTGATCCTTTGAACTGGCTATTATGGAAAAAACCTGAAAACATGGAAGATTTAAGACTGATCTAAGGTTGAAGAGAAATTCTGGCTTTGTGGGAGGCTAGATCTCTTGATAGGAGCCTGGAGTGTGGTGATAATCAGGAACTGTAACATCAGAAAGAGAAAAGTAATGACAGATTGAGAATGAATCCTTGGTAATATGGTTGGGACACATTAAGGAAAAACTGGGAGACACAGCCAGAGTGTGACACCTGAACTTGACATCATGGAATCCCCATGACCAGCTGAGGTTGTTTCAAGTTCTGCTTTCTGTTGGTACTGACTACAGGTGCTCCTGTCATTCTTTTGTTGGTATTATGGACATATGGGCCTGGGAAAGGAATATGTGCAGAACTGTGTCTTAAAGAGGTACAGAAGGGCTTTTACCTCCCAGCTGCCCCTGCAGCAGCAAAGAAAAGGAGTTCAAGTTGAGTTAAGAAGTGGACAGAACCAGGGCACTCATAAACTTCTGGGCTCAGTAGATGAAACCAATAAAATAAAAAACAGGCAGGGAGTGAGAGATGATTTCATAGAAGGAAGGTGTAGAGGGGAGTTCTTTGGAAATCAACAAAGCCACCCAGAAAAGGTCTGTTTAAGTCAGGTTGAAATGTTTTGTTTCTTGCCAGGTTCAGTGGTTTCTTTTATTTCCCCTGTATTTAACCCCCATCTGTGTTCACATTTAACTCCACTTCTCAGAGCAAACAGGCTGCTCAGAGTCCCAACATTTCATTTTTAGAGAAGCAGAAATACAAAATCTTAACACTTTTACTCCTCTTTTTTTAGAGGTGAGTTTCTTTGTTGAATTCTGCCCAGGTTGCTGAGCACTTTTGACCACCCCTATTTTTCCTTTTGTTATCTTCCTCACTCCTACTCATCAGCCAGAGCCCATTTCCTTGTCTTTTGCTGACCTACCCCACCAGTCACCACTTCTTGTCCCACCCATCATGAATCTGAACTGTTACCACCTGGCTTGGAGGCTGCAAAGGTCTGGAGGGACCTGGTCCATGGACCAAGAGTCAGTGCCTCTCCTGAGATGATGATCTCCTATTCTTTACTCTTCCAGACTCCCTTGGGAGTATAATTTCCAGAGCCAAGTGAAATATTTTGTGGATATCTTCAAAATGAGGGTATTCTGAGATTATGTGATCTGATGTTTTAGTGCAGGGACCATGCAAGAGCTGGTCGCATTGTGTGACCACAGACAATTTGGGCGTGAACTCTCTGAGTCACAGACTTTTCCACAGGGTTCAAATCCTCTGACCAGGCCTCCATGAGGGTGGTTCCTCTTGAACTTCCTCATAAACAAGTACCATAATATTTGACTTTCCTTCTAGGAAAAGCAGAAGATCGTGAATCACAAAGGGCCTTTGTTATGAGAGCAGCTCTGCTTTCACTCTGCCTCCTCAGAGCAACCCTTTGATGCCTATTTCCTGTGGCAAGTAAAAACAAAAGAAAAGAAGTATGGGAACACATTTTTATTGTTTTTCTTTGACCCTGTTTATGATGATTCAGTAGCATCTGTCAGACCTCAACAGCCTCTCCTCTTCCCTGGGGTGGCAGCATGAGGGGGAAGATGGAAACCAGTAGATGGATCCATACTGTGGATTCACTGGGGCTTGGGACTTCTGCACCTGAGAAAACTGCAGAATCCCATGGATCAAGACCCCAAAACTTAGCTGGGACTGATTGGGATGGGAGACCACAAACTAACTGCCCCTGAGGTTTCTTCTTGAGTTTATTTTCGTCTTGCTCAGGTATCTCTGAGGGTGAATGATTCAGGGGACTTGAGGGAAGAGTGAGAAACTCTCCAGCCTCTGCCTCTCCACGGAGCCCAGAGGAAGGAGATACTGTCTCTGTGGTTAGAAAACCAGACATGTGTCAAACGTTTGCCTTTGAGTCTTCAGTAGAAAAAATTGTCACATGAGCGGCACCGTAGCTTGTGGTGGAGCTTTATCTGCTTGGCCCACCAAGGGCTGGTTTGAGGTGGAAAAATGTAACACCCAAATGCAGCTGTTTGCCTCCTGAAGAAGGATACTTGCAAACTTTCCCACCTTTGGGGGTATCAGGCATCTCTCCTCCCTGATGTGCAGCTCACGGTGCTGGAGGAGCAGGACAGTCAGCAGAAGCAAAGCAGCAGGAGAAAATCAGACTTTCTGACTGTGCTTTTAAGAAAAAGAAGTGTTTGGTCTTTCTTTTTTTCCTTTTTTTTTTTTTTTTTTAATGTGTGAAACCGAAGCAGGGTGAGATAAATAAGCATGGTCTGGCACACAGTCAATTTACATTGCACAGGCATGAGCTGTCATGTCACATGGACTAGAGGAATGTCCTTGCCACCATGGTCCCTAACTGTCAGCTCTGTGCAGAGCTGTTCACCATCCCAAATAGAGGTTCCCCGTGCTGTCCTAGCACATGAGGGGTTGGTCTGACTTTGTGTGCTTGGTTTAGACACCAGACAGACCAACAGAGAGAAGCAGAGAAGGTTCCTGACCTATTTATCTCACTGCTATATAGGTATAGAACTATTTGTTCAGTTCAGCTCTGGGTCTCCCACTACAAGACACTGAGGGGCTGGAGCAACTCTAGAGAAGGGAATGGAGCTGGGGAAGGGTCTGGAGCACCAGGAGGAGCTGAGGGAGCTGGGAAAGGGGCTCAGCCTGGAGAAAAGGAAGCTCAGGGAGGACCTTGTGGGTCAGCACCACTCACTGACAGGAGGGGACAGCCAGGGAGGTTGGGCTCTGATCCTAGAGAACAGGGGCAGGAGGAGAGCAAATTACCACAAGTTGCACCAGGAGGTTAAGATTGGATACCAGGAAAATGTTTTTTACTAAAAAGGTGGTCAAGTGCTGGAACTGTCTGCTCAGGGAAGTGATGGAATTGCCACTCCTGGAAGTGTTCAAAGGGCGTGTGGCACTTAGAGTGGCACTTGGCACCATGGTTAGTGGTGGCCTTGGCAGTGCTGGGTTAATGGTTGGACTTGATGACTTAAGAGGGATTTTCCAACATAAATAATTCCTTGCTTTTATGTTGTCTTGGCTTTCTGGGGTATCTTTTAAGTTATTTCCTGTAATTGGCTCCCTTGTTGGGACACTACATGACCCAGGACCCAGAAGAAAGGACAATTCCTATGCTCTAAGTTTTCTTTTGACAGCAAACAGTCATAACTGGTTGAGATCACAAGTATGCAGCAAGGTTTGCTCCTAAATATGTCAATGAAAATAAAATTAGTACTTAAAAAATAAAAAACAAAAAAACCCTAAAATTTCCTCCCGACTTACTGTTGGGTGTCTGGAACAAAAGCTGCAGGAGGGAGAGTGCAGCGTTTGAAGTGGGCACATCAGATTGTCGTGTTCTGCCTCAGCAGATGGTTCCTTTGCAGGAAGCCACCACAATTTTTGCTCTGCAGCTGAACAGATCACGAAAACCCTCAGTGCTGCCACCTTATCCATCCACGTCAGTGAGAAAAGTTCAAGGAACCATTTTTCTTCAGCCCTTTTGGGGGCCTGAAGGTTCAGCGGGGAGCATTTTGTAAATTCCTGTTGCCTGTCCCTATTTCTGGTACAGTGTGCTTGGATAGCATGGAGCCAAAGGCAGATGCACCTGAGTTATGAGCATTTGTCATGCTGGGCATTGTCAGTGGCAGTGCAGGACACCAAAAAACAAATCCATTCTGTCCATTTGTGCAGGAGCATCAAATTCTTGGTGGCTGGACAATTATTGACCTTGTGAGTCACTGAGTCACTTCTGTAAGTTCCTTAGGTGGAAATGATACCAGACATCCAAACCATCTGGTTTAGCTTTGTATCATCTTTTTTCCAAGATGGGATGGTCACAATGTTGTGGTGCTGAGCAGTGATGGCTGGATTAGTGATTAATTCTGTTCCTTTTATTTTTCTTCTACCAGGGAACTAATCCAAACTGCTCTTTGGCAATAGCTGCTTGAATAAAAAATGTTATATAAAATTGAATGACCACAACAGCTCAGAACATAGGAACAATTTCTCCCCACAAGTAACTTGAGTTTACAGGTCAGGACAGCATAAATCCTGTGATGGATTTGTCACCTTAGTAAAATTAGGGTCCAAACACAGATAAAGGAATATTATACAGCTTTTAAGTGACTGGTATTGCTGTCAGAGCGTAGGAGGTTAATAATTGCCAAGATGGTATAAGTGAAATGAGCATTTCTCAAACATATGAAGCTCTTCAAGAACATCCATGGTAGAAGATAATGTAGGAATTGAGTGTGTTTCACTTACAGATGTTCCAGGAGTGGTTCCATCAGAGCCACAGCTCAGAGAGCCACAGCTGAAAGAGTTAGACAGTTACCAAAGCCAGTGTAAACTTAAACATCCTGTAAAAGCACGCTGAAATAGCTTAGAGATGAGAAAGAGGAATTTCTTTTTCCTACAAATAAATTTTTATAGAAAAACTACTGATTGTTAGATGTCAATCTTATGATTAAGAGAGCTCTCTGAAGAACCCATGCTAATTCACATGTGTAAGTTAAATGCATGTGTTGGATCTGTTGATAAGACTAAATTATAAGCAAAAATATGATCAAGCATGGGATTGTCTTTTCCATCTGGTCAGCAGTTGAAAGAGAGTAATATGTGCAAGAGAAACACAAAATCTGATCAAGTCACTGTCAAGCTGAGGAGAGACACTTGGATGTTTGTGGAAATAAATTAACATATGTTATGTGTGAAGGGTACAGCCATTCTTTAAAAGACCCCTGACAAAAACCTAATCAAATGACAGCTCTAATGACTGGAGCCCGAAGGGAGCTGTTGCAATAATTACACAACATGCAGAGGGTTGTAATAGCAGAGCCTCACCCGATGAAAGATGAAAGGATCATGGCAAATGGAAGCATTTGTATTCCCAGAGATGCCAGGGAGGTACAAAGAGAAGAGCAGAGGAAAAGTGCATCAGGAATCAACCAAAAGAAGTTTTGGCCCCAGGGGCTGATACTGGAGTGGGATGTGGATTGGTTGGTGCAAGGTGTGAAAGAGAAAGCAGATCCAGCTGCTGACTAAAAATACATGAGGAGGTGATGAAGGTCTGCAGGGGAGTAGCTGGTGGTCTGAGCCACATCTCTGGCTGTCAGGGTACAAGATTCCCATTTTTAAAGCATGGTTCATGGAATCATCTCCTTTTAGCCTCACACAGGTCACCTCTCTCTTGCCTAAGCTGGTACTTGCAATGTTTCCAAAGAAAAGGAGGCTTGAAGTGCACAGCAGGGTGGAGCTCAACTGAGCACTGGCAGAGTATTTTTCCTTACATAACACTTGTTTCTTAAGACCGCCTTCTTGATTTTTCTCTATTATTTCTCCATCTATTCAACTCTGTTGCAGGCACTCACTGTTGGAACAAAATTAAAAAAAAAAAAAAGTGTTTATCAAGACAATGTAGGTGAATTCCTTGGTACGCAGTCACGTTTTTCTTTTATAAGTGAAAGCAAAAGTAGATAGCATGAACTAGGGAGGCCTGCACTTCAGGAAAGGCCTGTGAAAAATTTAAAGGTGTTGTGCCCCTTCTATTGCCATATATTTAATTTCACTGCAAACAAACCCATGGAATGTTAGTGATCATCCTATGAAATGAGAACTTGATAGGGAAAGCAGTGCCACAGACCTGATGTGCTGCATTTCACAGGTCAAAAAAAATGTACTATCAAAGTCGCCTCCTCTTCAGAGTGAGAAAAAGAGAACATGTTCTCCCCTAGGTGTCCCTAATTTTCTAAAAAACATGCCAGCTTTATTTTCCTTTAAAGGAATACTAATAATGTGTGTAGCTTGTTTTTGCTTTAAAGACTGATTTTCTTGAGGGCCAAGAGCAACACTTTGTTCCAAAGCTTTTTGTCCTTTAGGTTATCATCTTCATGTCAATCTGGATGGATGAACCTTCCTAACAGCTGGGGTTCCCAGAGTTATTCCTAGATTTCTGAGAAGAAATTAAATAGCTGTTGGGGAGCCAATGGTTCGTGGAAATAAGTCTGAGGTGTAGACTTGTAGTTTCAGCAAATTGGAAAAGGAAATTTCAAACATGAGTATCAGTGATGCTGGAGCCAGAACTGCATGTTGGATCTGTCATTGTTTAAATTGTACTTTTATCTTATTTTCCACCATAGCAAATTTGTGATAGTTTATCCCAATTCTCTGAGTGATGCATCCATTTTTTTTCCCTCAGTAGCTCACAATTATTGAAAAACCCTTCTACTGGAAGGGTCTGAGTCCCTCCTAACTTGTCCTGGCTCAGAACTAGACCAGAGTATAAATGGCAGTGGATAAGAGCCAGGGGCTCCAGGCTGTCTCAGGGAGGGATTGATGTAGCCTCCTGCTTGGATTTGTTCTGGATTGTATATCCTACCATAAAAAAAAAAAAAAATTAACTGGAAATACCAGTAAAATCTCTGTGTTCCTTTTATCCCTGTGATTTCCTTTAATATTCCTTTCTCTGAGCACTACTAATTCTGTTAATTCCCAGCTGTTGCCCAACGATCAAGAAACAAATGTTTATCCTCTTCTGACCATGGCCCACAGGTATTAAAGGATAGTTCCACTAATACTCTACACCAAGACTTCACTGCCACTTGACATATGGAGTAATTTACTCCTGTTGGCAAAAGGAACCAAAATCAGCACGTTCCTTTTACAGCCTAATCCTGTACATCATGTTGATGTGTAAACAGTGGCACATGAGAGTTTTATTGCCTGACATAAAACGTGCATTAGCACTGAGGGAATGTGTCTGTGCATTGGGGTTTTTTTTTTTTTTTTTTTTTTTTTTTTTCTTCAAGGAAGACTGTTTCCCTCACATAGAAATCTTGGTGAAATAAGACCAAACAACCTGGAAAAGCAAATGGATGTTAGACAGAGAGCAAAATAAGATGATGCATCTCTTTTTTGGAACCCCCAGAGATGCAGATGTTCAAATTTGGAATGCAAGTGACAGCCTATGAATTTGATGGGTGCTCAGCATTCACTGCAATTTAAGGTTTTTATCCTGAGAGAAACAGAACACATTAAACTCAGACAATCATAGATGTGGAAATCAGGTCAGATGAATCATGTCTTAAAAATGACCATATTTTTCTTAAATTGTAAGTGAGGAAAGTGACTAACACCTACAGAGATGATATTAGGTGGGATGAATTCTGCCCCAAATGTCTCTGAAAATGAAGCCGTTTTAGCTGATGAGACACAAGGCTGATGTTTCAGACAAAAGGGACAATATGGGGCTGTCTGAAAAATGTGAAGCCCGTGAGATTTACAAAATATAGAGAGTCACAGCATTAGGGTCTTGTGTGTTTCTGTGTCTAGGTATTGAGATGTATTCTCTGGATTTCTAGTTCTGTGCTCTTCAGTATGCTTGTTGTTTAATGAAAAATGTCCTTTTTTTTTTACTTAAAAAGGGATTTTTTACTATCTTTGTGAGGGAGGGAACACAGGCTCCAGAGCTGCACTGGCCTGAGGACTTTTATTCATCCAGAATTCTTGCTGTGGCAGAGAATAAACCATCAGGGGTTGCTGAGGACTCTTGAATAGACCAGTGAAATTCATGGGCAACCACAACTCCTGCTCACTAATTGTGGCATTTCTGCAAGGTCCATGATGGATGTGAGAGTAAATTGGGCTTTTCAATTACTCTAAGACAAAATTTAGTGATCAAGAGAATGCTGTTTGCATTCTGTGATGCAACCTTTGCTAACAGAGCAATAACAGAAATCATCATTACACTACTATAAAAATCTTTCCATGAACTTCAGCTGATGTTATTTATTGTTGCTGTCCTGTCCACCTGAGAGCACAATATCCTGGGACTGGAAACAGTAGCAGTGTGGCAAAATGTTAAAATATAGAATTACTTCTCTGTAATCAAGAATTACAAACTCTAGGAACTTATTTGTCTGAAAAAAGGTAGCTGAGGGGACATCTGATAAGAATGAATACAGGAACTTGTATCTAATTTTCCTAACACTAAACCCTAGGGGAACATCAAGTAGCATTGCTGCCTGATTAGTTCAGAAAAAAAAACCAAGACATATTTCTTGTTGCAGGGTGAAATACAGCTGTGATACACTTTCCCAAAAGATAAGGGGAGGAGAACACCTAGAAGGTGTCAAAAAGTGATAGAACATATTCTGGGAAGAAAATATAATTAAGGATTTATAACATCATCTTGGCAACTGCTGAAGACTCAGAGCTGCTTGATGTCAGGATATTCTTGGTCTTCTTTATACGTTTTCTGTTGGACATGGCTGACAAGGCAGAACTTGGCTAAGCAGATCTTCATGCTGCTCCACCTCATACAGTCTGTACACTCTGAAGGAGCCTTCTTAAGCCACTGTGTCCACCAAATACTTTACCTTGACCTGAAGCAGAAGCAAAAATCCAAATTTCTTCAGGAAAGTTGATGGTTTGTATAGTCCAGGTGAAATATTTACTAACAGAGTACTCATATGTATTATTAGCTTTAAGTCCACAGGGCACAGAGAATTTGTGAGACTCCAACAAGGATTTAAGGCTGAGCATGTTTGAAGAACAAACACCCCTATTTTCCTGTGTGTTTTATATTCTCTTTAGAAAGAGAAAGGAACACTTTTAGCACTGCTATCCACAAGGCACCACAGTGAAGCTGGGAGTCCAAACAGTCCACAGTGTGGAGAGGGGTCCCCAAAGTGAGGTGTATCAGGGTCCCCACTCACCAGCTCTGTCTACTTTTATGTCTCCAGACTGTCCCACACAGTGAAGCCAGTGACACCTGGTGTCACCCTCCTGCAGCACAAAGCAGCTGCACCTTCATGGACCTTGAAAGGGACAAGAACAATTCTGTCTCTGTATAAGAATTGGAGTTGCCTGCTTGGCCATGAGCAAGCACTGGAGAGCCCAATTTTCTTATGTTGAGGGAGGCTCTCAGTAATTCTCACACCTATGATCTGGATCAAATGTGGAGCAGGACAAATGGAGAGTGTCACATCTCACTGTGACATCCTGACCCACAGGTCTGTGACCAGAAGCACTGGATTTTTCTGATTGTGCCATAGGAGAGAGGTCAGGGCAGTGCAGACAGGACACTCTTTCATGTCACCATGGGCATAAGAAACCTTCTAGATGTCACCTGCTCAAGGGCTGTCTGACACCATCCCCTTCACTACCACAACAGTTTCCACCCTGGGGGTTTAAAACTTCATGGAGCCTTGACAAATTCAGCTCTCAGGGTGAAATCACAGACCAAGTCAACACTCAGCTGCTGCAGAGCTGATTTGGTTTTCAGCATGGAAAACAGCATGAAAAAAATGCAGATGTTTCTGGTTTGTGATTTCTTCTTTTCCCATTCCCAGCCTCTTCTCTCAAGAAAATGTTTAAATTATTCCCGCGTACAAGGAAAGCCCAGAGAGCAGAAATACTTCTGACCAGGCAGCTAAGTGAAGTGTTGAAGGTCTGAGGAACAAAACTTGCTGGTCCAACAGGTCAGCTAACAGCATCTCTCACAGAGAGACAAACTGAGGGGAATTCAACTTCTTTAATCTCTCTCTTACAGAAATGTGGTTGAGAGCACAGAGTGCCTGTCAGAGCACATATCTGCTGCCAGCCCTCCTTGATAACATCTGGGACCACCAACAAGGTGGAACTGAGCTTATCACCAGGACAGCAACCTCAGAGGTGCTACCAAGCAGCCCTGCAGGTGTTCATAGTTGGGGACAGAGAAAAACGCAAGCACTTTTTCCTGTGATTGCATCCCCTGACCATCACACTGATTCCACAATCCATGACTAAATAGCTCATGGACGTGAGGAGAGCTGAATTATTTCAGAGCAAAAAATGTGATGCAGGAAGAAAATGAAGGAAGCAAAGGGTAGGCAAGAAGCTTTTGGAGAATGAGTTTTATAGAGGATTGGACAGTAAAAGAGGCTGACTGTGGAAGAGAGCATGCGAGGCCAATGACACCAAACTCCAAGAAATCAGACTTCTTTATTCAGAGTAATTTTCCCTGAAGAGATCATGATGGCCATTTTGTCACATCTCACATTTGCCTAGAAATTCAGGAACAAAGAACCCATGGGACAATTTTTCTCATGGTATTTTATTGTGCTACCTACAGGAAAACATTTGTGTTAATCCCTTGCAATACAAACTTTTCAACCTTTCCCTTTCTTGATGTATGAGACAATTGCCATTTTTTGGTTTCAAAACATGTGCTAAAAAGTTCTCTAAGCGTGTTTGGAATCCTCTGTCCTCAGCAAGTGAGGCGTGACAACCTTTCAAGTGTGCACGGAAACCTGATGGAAGGGACATCAACCAGCCCAACACTAAGTCTGGTGGCTTTCACCCTTACAGGAAAGGTTCACAGTTCAACTACTTACAGGAAAGGTTCACATCTCAGTCTCCCTGGAATCACCATCCCCACAGGCAGGGATTCTCAGTAGAGTACCATCAGAGGGGACAACCACAGTTGAAGCAGAGCAGGAGGTGGAGATGTGGTACAAGAAGGACACTAAGGAGGAGGAGACAAGCTGTGACAATGAGACTCCATAAACTCAGCAGAGAGGGGCAGATAAAACTGAAGAATGATGCACAACATTTTTGGGAGCTGATCAGCCTTCCAGTACCTAAAGGAGGCTTACATGAAGGCAGGAGAGGGGACTTTTCACAGCGTTATGTGGTGACTGGACAAGAGGGAATGGCTTTAAACTGAAGAAGAGCAGATTTAGATTAGATATGAGGAAGAAGTTCTTTGCTAAGAGAATGGTGAGGCTCTGGCACAGGTTGTCCAGAGAAGCTGTGGCTGCCACACCCCTGGAAGTGTTCAAGGCCAGGTTGGATGGGGCTTGGAGCAACCTGGGATAGTGGAAGATGTCCCTGCCATGGAATGTGATGGTTTTTAAGATCTCTTCCAAACCAAACTATTTCATGATTCTGTGATTCTGTAAATTAGCACCCCTTTGATCACGAGTGATGTACAGGTAACTATGCTTGGTTAACCTGTCCTGGTCCTCTAAAAGAAGTTAGAAGAAACCATGGTTGAAAACTGGATAGTGCAACCCTTCCTCCTCTCACACTAATTAGTACTGGTGTTGGGACAAGCTGTTTAATTATTGCTGGAACGCTGCTGCTTCTACTCCTGGGCCATGGTCCTTCTCTTGTACAACTAGAAGGATCCAAAATTCACCCCTGTCAAGCCCTGGTTGAGCAATATTAACGCAGCATCTGCCAGGCTGTTTTGAATAGCTGCTAAACATCTACGCTGCTTTAAGTGGGAAGAAAAGGCTTTTCAAGTGCTGCATACATTACCCATAGCAGTGGGGAAGGATGTTAATAATTCATTCATGCTCTCAGACTCTGGAGTGTGCTAGATCTTTCAACTCACAACAATAGACATCACCCTGCAGGCTGTCATGTCCCGCTTTTAACAAAGGGAAAGAAAAGAGAGGCGATAAAAAGGAGGAAGATTTCCTGGGTGGAAAATCTGAAGCCTGATGAAGAATTAAAGTCTGTTAAATGTCTACTTGAGCCAGCCATTGAGCAATAAAACCTATTTGCAACCAGTTGCTGGAAGAAAGAGCTGCATGTGCAGGAAAAAGCATTTGTTGGGAAGATGCTGGCATTGCTTTCCATTGGTTGTGGAATACATCAACCCCCTGGGGTGCCTGTTCAGCAAGTTTTTCTTATTCAAACCAGAACAGAGAGAGAAGAGGAAGGAGTCACCCTGAGAAAACATATGTGTGGAATTATTTTCATGTGACTGGACCATCCTTTGAATACCTGAATTGCCTTCAGCTATACCCTACCCCCACAGGATGTCTCCAGTGGATGTGATAAAATCCCATACATGTATTTCCAGCTCCAACAGAAAAAAAGGCAGCCAGAAGTGAGAAGAGGACTAGTTTAGGATGAAGTAAGTAGGAAAGCAGCCACTGCTGAAGGCACAGCCAGGACTTTTGGTCTGGTGACCATTGCTTAAGTGTGGACAACTGCAGTAACATTAATCATGCCCATGACAAGGAGAGAAGCCACCCATTTCTTTAGGATTCATCCTGGGTCTGTATTATTGCTTTCTTCCCTGAGTGGAAGAGCCTGTTCTGTACTTGCCCCTTCACTTCCAAGGTGGTAAAATCTTGCCTGTCATGTTGAGAAACCCCACACCAGTCTGAGAGTAAAGGAGCGTCCTAGTCATGGGGGAATTGCATTTTAAAAGAGAAAGATTGAAGTCCTTTATGTGGTGGTTACTAAGCTACACCCAAAAGTAACAGGCAGGTCCTTCCAGGAAAGACTGGACCATGTGAGTGAGGACGAGAAGGCAACAGAACCAAAATGTTTCCTTCCTGGGGAGGCAGGAGATAAATAAATAGAATTTAGTCCTTCTGAAATACAACCAGCCTTCTTATTTCTGTAGCCATTTCAACAATCTTGAGACATTTAACAAATTCCTCATGTGACTCCCCTCATTCTAATTCAGAATTATCCCAAATTGGTTGACAAATGGAGAAGAGAGCTCAAGTCTCACCCCATCTAATGTCTTGATGAAAGCTCTAGTTTTCATGACATGCTGGCCCATTGAATTCAGTATTTTGCTCCCTAGAGTTCACTTTTTTTTTCCATGGAAAACTCCCTATGGACGTTTCTGTGTACTTGGGAGAAGAAAAGCAATACTTTAATTCTTCCCTTGTACAAGTCTGCACATCGACCACAGAAGAGTTTTCCTTCAGGATGGGTTCCCACAAAGCAGATTTTCAATTTGAGCACGGCTGCATGAAAGAACAAATTGAAGATTCCAGGCATGCTTCAACCAGTTGCATTCCAAGTTCAATGCAGGCAGATACTGCTGGAAGGATATATTGACCCTTGTCAGCCAGCTCCACCAAACCCCCTAAAAAAACCTCAGGACAAAGATCTTCTGAGGTAGAGGCATTCCCTGTACCTCTCTGAGCTCAAAGCAGTGTCACTTTATCTTCTGAGGACATTCTAAGGACCAAGCATTGTAGCCAGTGTGAGGAGCTGCCCTGCCCTTTCACTCCCCTCAAATGTGGGGGCTTTATTCAAGGCTTTTCACAGTTCATCCTCAGCCCCCAGTTTGGGCATGGAGATCACAGAACCTGTGTGACTCTGTAGGCACTGCCATGCCTTCCCTTGGTCCCTCCACTCACCCCTCTCCTCCCTGCCACCCTTGGCAGAAGTGCCAGGGGGATGTGACAAGATTACAAAGACTTGGCACAGAACTCCTGATTTGATTTTTTTTTTTTTTTTTTCTCTTGCCTCTGCAGGGAGATGGAGCCAAGAAAGTGTCAGCTCCATAACTCTGCCCCAACAGAGCCCTGCAAAATCCCTCAGCCAAAGCAGCTGAATAGGAAATGGGATGGGGCTGGAAACTTGTCCTTGTCAGCTGGGTTCTCCATCCAACAACTCATAAAAAACCCTACATGAAAGCAGCCAGAACCATTACAGCTTAGTCCTATCTGAGAAATGGCATTTAATCCCCACACTGTTTATTTAACTCTACACGACAGTTGTGTTATGTCATGCTGTTCTGTCCTGATCTTATTCCACGGGGAAGCTTTCAGCTCAGGAAATTCATGGATCAAACTGCCAGGTCTCGGTGTGTTGCAGAGCTCTGCCATGTAAACGATAATTTTGTAAAAGAAAACTCTCTTACCCACAAATTTTGACACCAACATAAAATAAAATAAAAGTACAGGTTTAGTTTTATTTTCATGTTAGGTTTATTTGTGATGAAACACTTGAATTTATCCCAACCACAGAGGAAAAGCTATACTCCCAGGTTTACTGGTTTTGGGGTTTTTTGCCTGTCATCATTTATAAGGATATTTCAGGACTGCTGAACCCTTAGGCTGTGCTTTTCTTTTCCCCGATTACACCTGCGTGACTGGATTTCCTATTGAAATCACTCAGCTGAAACCAACGGGGGTAGCACATCTAAGCACAAGATTTGCTCTCATGTTTCTCAAACTTTATAATTAATTCTTCAAAACCTGCTCACCTTCCAAAGCTGAAACCATGCAGAAGGGAGGTGTCTTGAAAAAAATAAATTTCCCCCATGTTTGGGAAACAATAAGGAGCAAAGAAATTCGTTTTGCATAGTGTAATGCAACATTTTTTTGTATATGTGTGTTTATCCTGAAAAAATCACAGAGTCATAGAATGACTTGGGTTGGAAATGGCTTTAAAGATCACCCTTGACATGGGCAGGGACACCTTCAACTGTCCCAGGGTGCTCCAAGCCCAATCCAGTCTGGCCTTCGACACTTCCAGGAATCCAGGGGCAAACACAATTTCTCTGATCTTCCTCTTCTAAGGCCTCACCAGCCTCAATTTATTTTTAATTTATTTATTAATTTATTAATAAATTAATATTTATTAATATTAAGAAGAATTTATTCTGAATTCCTTGTCTAAATTTCTTCTCTTTTACTCTTCCACTTTATCTGTCCATGCGAAAATTCACTCTCCCTATTTTTCATAAGCTCCATTTAAGCACTGAAAGGATGCAGAAAATGAATATATATCATAAATTTAGCAAGGTCTAAAAGGCATTTTCACAGGCATAGTATTTTTGGACATCATGTTATTTTCTTACTACCAACCAAGAAAAATGTGCCAAATGATCACCATCAAAGCACTCACTCTAAACCCTGATCTGTGCTTAGGTAAGCAGGGAACTTTGTGCAAGAGTTCTCACAGTCAGAAATGAACACAAAGATCGCTCAGTTTCCATTTAATTGTGTTGCAAGTAAATACTCACAAACAAATCTCAGGGAACAGGGCTGAAGGGCAGTGATGCTGTGAACTACCTGCTTCCCCAGGGAAGGGTGAATTCTGTTCAAATGGTTCCTGGAAATATGACTTGAGGTGTTTTTTTCCAGCAGTGGAGAGGCCAAAACTGCCTTGGGTGGGTGATTTCTGTGCTTTATCAGTCTCCTGATGGAAACTGCTGCCCATTCCCCCAGGGAAAAAGCCAGAAGGACAACTCGACGCTGCCGGTGCTGGTTCCAAACCCACCCTCACTGTGGATGCTCTCGCAGAGCACAATCCAGCCTTTCCTCCACTCCACAGCCCTTTTCCCTCACCGCACACATGGAGCAACAAATGGCATCCAAACACACAACAAGCAGATGGTGGGAGAACAAGGGCCCGGATCCATCAGCAGAAATCTGGATCAGCTCGAGGATGAATCAGCGACACAAATCAGGGGTAAATAACACAACAGGCACTCCACGCCAGCCGTTCCCCCGGGAGCTGGACATCTTGGGAGACAAATCCAGGGCTCTGGCATCCTCGCGTGTGTCTTTTTGCGGATGTACACAGGAGGGCAGCAGACATTTACTCAGTGTTTGGCACAGCAATGCTTTCCCTGACACGAACAGATGCTGCTGGGATAGCGTGAACTGTCCGTCAGCACGAGGGGATGGATGCCGGCTAAAAAGCCCCATAAAAACCCCCGAAGTTGCTATAATTAGGCACAGTGCACATCTCACTGTTATGACAAAGGTCTTAGTAATTTTTTCCTGCTGTTGGGCTAAATTCACCCCCCACCAAATTATCTCAGGATATTCCTTTCTTCTCTCTAGTTCATTTTATTGGGTGTTTGCTATTTTTTTATGTGTGAGTTATTGGCATGGTTTTCATTCTCCAGGAAAAACACACTTATATTTCTCCCATTGAGATGCTGACACAGGAATCTCCTACATCTCTTTCCCCTTGTTTCTTGATGGGCAAACAGGAGAGTGTGTAAGGAACACACTAAATCCAGCAGATGAAGCTTGTCAATGAATATGAAAATCATTATTTAGGTTCGGAAAACAGAAAGAGAGTGTTTCTCAGCAACGTTTCTATTTTTTTGCGAATGGGTATAATTAAAGCAATTGTCTTTAGCTGGAAAAAATACTCACTGCCTTCTTCCTCCTCCAAGCCCAGCTCCATTCATTCCTTAGATTTTGGCTTCTTGATAACTTTGTCCACGATCCAGCACAAACAATTCTGCACACTGACATTGATGCCAACTCAGATTGAAGCCTTTCAGGCAGAGTAGTGTATTTTGCCTAAGTATTTGCTCATGCTGATCCTAATTAAAGAACTAACTGCCATGTGGTTGGGTTCTCTTCAGCTGCCTGAAAGGAGTTGAGGACAGGTGTCCAAGCTGAGCTGAGCTTCCCTCCACATTCTCAGTGACTGCAAGAGGTGTCAGTGGTGTCTCAACCTTCCCATTTCACAGAATCATAGAGCCACTGAGGTTGGAAAAGACATCTAATATCTTTGAGTCCAACCATTCCCCCAGCTCTGCCAAACCCACCACTAAACCATATCTCTAAGCAGCACATCTGCATGTCTTATTCAAATCCCTCCAGGGATGGTTACTCCACCATTTCCCTGAACAGCAAGTTCCAATGTTTGGAAACCCTTCCTGTGAGGAATTCTTTCCTAATATCCTATCTCAACTTGAGACCATTTCCTCTTGTCCTCGCTTTCTCTCTGGGAGCAGATCCTGACCCTACCTGTGTGTCCCCTCCGGTCAGGGAGTTGTGCAGAGCCACAAGGTCCCTCCTGAGCCTCCCTTTCTCCAGACTCAGCCCCATCAGCTCCCTCAGCTGCTCCTGGTGCTCCAGATCCTTCAGCAATCTAAAAGTAGGATGAATTCTGTGGGAAAACACCCACATTTTCCCTTCTATTTAATTTTATTTATGAGTCTGTAGGTGCATATCTGGTGTACAAACTCACTCACAGACCAAGAGCACAGTGATGTCTTGGGTAGTTTGCACTGCCCTCTGGAAATACCTGTTTTCTCCAGCAGTAGAGAGGGATTTTCAGTCATAATATTCTCAGGTAGGTGCTTAAAATTACATAGGGCGCTTTCTGCCCCAAAACCAAATTTTACAAAGTTTTTGAGCACTGAAATTAATGAGATTTAGGAACCTACATGCTGGAAAAGAAAAACCCAGCAGGGTTGATCCATCTGCCCACGATCCTGTTGGCAAATGTGTGACAGGAGCTGACCACAGATCTGTGAATTGGTGTGGTCAGCTAAGAATAATCATTCATTCTGCGAGATTCCACAGCCTGGCACACACAGAGCAATCCCAGCACAAATGAGAGGCATCAAAATCACGGTGGGAAAGTGACTGGAAGTGTGTGAAACAGCAACACTGCCTGTTGCCATAATCTCCACTATGGTAATGTCTCTGGGGACTGGGATTACGAGAGATGCTCTGTGGAATGAGGCTGGTTTGTGTCACAGGACTCCACTAAGACAAAACACACAATAAAGAAAAGCCTGACCAAGCAAAACCCAGACATCGTCCAGCTGTGGTTTCACGGCAACAAATACGATTGGGGATTTTGCTTTATCTCCAAGTTTTATCCTGTCTTCTGCCACGGAATTGCAGCCCAAGCTGTGAATGCTGATTTGAGGACTTCACCTCCTGACACAGAAATGTGGAGGTTGGGTGTGCTAGCAGTATGGGAACTATCTCAGTGTGTTAAAATAAAATCCCTGGCATGTTTGCTCTGGTCGCTGTATCGGGAATACAATGTTAATTGCTGGACCAGGCTTTGGGCAGCTAATGAATAAAGAATCTCAGTGGATTGGGGTCTTAATTACCTGATTTACTTTAACCTGATTTCCTCTAGCCCAGCAGGTCAGTGGGACTAATCCCAGAACAAGACACTATGCTATGTGATATCTTCCAACAGGTCCAAAGATTTCCAGAGATGAGGAAGGAAGTGGGGAAAGGTGCTTGTCTCAGTGGAAATTAGACACCTCTGCCTAATATGGTGATATAGAAATAACATTTTGTTAGCTACCTACCAGCCTGAAGACCCAAAGATACACCAGATCTTGTTCCTTCCAAATACTTTCATGCCCAGACTTCTGTTCATGCTCTCAGTTAAGCTAAAAAAGCATCAAGCTCAACAATTTCTCATTTCTCTCATCTGGAAATTAAAAAAAAAAAAAAGCAAAAAAACCCCAAAACAAAAAACAACCAAAAACCCACAAAGAAAAAAAGAACCAAACCAACGAACCAACTAAACAAACAAAACTAACCAAAACCACCAAAATTAAAAACTTCATAAACCCATTGAATCATAAAGGTTAGAAAAAACCTCCAAGATAAGTCTAACCTTCATCTTTCATCATCAAGTCCAAACCTTACAAACTGAGAACACAATTCAGCATTCAGAGGGAAGGCCTGTGTCTGAACCAGTAAACACACAGTAATTCTCAGTTGACCACAGGAACTTCAAAGCTTTGTCACCTTCCTCTCCCTAATGCTTGCCATTTTTTGTGTCACCAGCCCCAGAAACTGAGGTTTGCACTTGGTGCAAATTCTTTGATTTCCATAACTCTGCTCACTTTTTTCCTGTTTTTCCCATTTTGGTTACACTCTACACCAGGTTTATCCAGACAAGCTTCTTGTCTTGCTTTTCTCTTATCCTTTAAGGAGTAGTATTTTGTGCCACTCAGTGGGGAAAATCAGGTTAGAATGGGGCCCCTGAACCAATGGACAAAATCCTTGCTGGGCTCTGTGATCAGAATGATGAACTCTGACATCTGGAGAGGACATGTCTCTTCTCACCCTGTATTATTATCACAGCAGGATGGTCAAAGGACAAAATTAATTATTCCAATAACTCCAATTAAGTGAAAAATAAATCTAAAATAGCCATTTTTCTGAGCTAAGGAACTTTTATAATTCTTTTTGGTTTTCTGCACATCATCTCATTTTCTGTGCTCCTTGCTTGGTGTGTCCAAGCCTTGTTTCATAAAGAGAAAAAAGAAAAGAAATGAAAGACAATTAGCAGATCATTTATGAAAACTTTCAAGACAAAAATTAGTTGGAAGCAGCAATTTGCAAGCTAACTTTCAGATTTATTTTGTTTTCTTCAGTGGGTTTTAGTCTAGACTGCCTCTGTCTTTAGTTGCTACAGACACAGGGAAAACACATATTTTTCCAGAGACTGATGTCTAAGATGATTTATCTTTAATTGAATGTCTCACTGGGCCATAAACTGAGCACATCTTGACACATATGCCTAAATGATTAGGATCTACAATTATTAGCAGTAAAAGCTGATATTCCTTGGGTTATCAAGACATGCAAAGCCTGTTCATGTTGGGGAACCTGAGTCAAGCTTCGTTTCAGAAATCTGTACCCATACCCATAAAGTAGAGAGTGCCTTCCAAAACTGCTCCTGGAAGATCTTTACCTTGCCTGCTCTTAAAAATTCCAGTAATGGAGAATCCATCACATGTGGATGACTTAATACTATTCTTACAATAATTTTGTGGTGAATTATTCCTCTGGATAGAGTATGTCAGTGCCTTCCCCTTTAAGCAGAATTTCTAAAGTTCTTAACTAATGTTTTCCCCATCTTTAAAGACCAGAATAAATATTTTGCTCACCATGTGTGACTTCCTGACAGCAGCTGTCCCCTCTCTTCCTGTATTTAGCATCCAAACACAGTACATGCTTTTCATAAGGACAACCAACCTTTAATAAATTTAACCTTTAGGTGAAATCAAATCAAGAATCTGATTTATGTGTTGATTACTTGTTTTTATTTTTTTTTTTTACAAATACAGAACATTTGAAAAGCAATTGTAAAATTAGGAAGTGAAATCTTTTCCCCCAGAATAATGTAAACAATACTGTTAACTCTGTTGCTCCCAACCACTGATCTGCTGCTCTGACCTTGTAATCAGAGAAGACTCCCAGCCCTGCATTTGTCTTTGAAGGCTGCTAATAATTAAATCCTATTGTTTCACTGAAACAGAACATGACTCTCACAATTTGTAACCAGAAGCAGTATAGCTGCACTGAACAATGTTGGATAAACATGCCCTTCAAAGATCAAAGGATGTGGAGCTATGTCAATTAAAAAAAAAAAAAAAATCAGCATAGCTAAACTGCTGTTTCTCAGCAGCTTGGTGTGGGTGCAGATCTGAGGCTGCCTGGATTGCTCTGCTTTCATTCCACAGTCTCAAGGGTATCCTTATTCCCCCCAGGGCCTGGGGAAGCTGGCACACCCAGATGTGAGCTGAGAGTCTTCGGGCAGAGGGAGAGAGTACCCCCCTCATCCCTAATTAAACGTTCAAAGGATTCGTGCTCTCTCCAAGCAGCACATCTTTGTGGCATTAAATAAAAATGTGCCTCAAAGAGAAAATACTCACACAATGTGTTCAACAAGGCAGTGGGCAGGAGAATAGCAGGAGGATGTGGATTTGTAGTGATGCTGTTTGTTTGCATTTCTTCCCTGTGAGAGCCCTTCCCTCGCCGTGGATTTCCATCAGAGAGCTCACCCTCTGTGCCAAACAGAGGCTTACCTTGATGCCACTTTGGCCATGCATCTCCAAGAGGAGACAGGAGAAATCATGGTTCCTTCAGTTTTCCCCTTCCTGGGAATATCCATGTGATTTATGGCCAGCAAAGCCTCTTTAATTAACAGGACTCTCACTGGCTGTTTTCTGGTGGCCCAGAAAAGAGGAAAATTTGCAGCAAATGAGTCCCAGCCCTGCCTTGGCTTTGTCTGTTCTGTATTTCAGCACTGCTGGGAAGTGCAGATCCCATTCTCCATGGTCTGATCCCTCTGGTAGGTGTTGAGGGGTCCAGTCCATCCATATACCCATGTCATAAACTTCTCAAGTATCTCTTGCCAAGACCAAAGATTTTCTTCCCTGTGAGGGTGGGGAAGCCCTGGCACAGGTTTCCCAGAGAAGCTGTGGCTGCCCCTGGATCCCTGGAAATGTCCAAGGCCAGGTTGGATGGGGCTTGAGCGCCCAGGGATAGTGAAAGGTGTCCCTGCTCATGGCAGGGAGTGGAACTGGGTGATTTTCAAGGTCTCTTCCATTCTGTGATTGTCCAGTGCATGTGTAGGGATATGATGCCCCATATTCTGGATGAGAAAAATTAATTTGATTTCTTCTCATTTTAGAGAAGGAGCAGTTGAGGAGGATGCAAACCAGAAAGGATAAAATCATTCTGGAATCTTGCAGCAGAGCTGTCCCATGGATATCACTGTGTTTTCTGCTGCAGATTGTGTTATCTCAGTTTCAGAGATCAACAAGCTTCAGCTCTGGTTCTTGTTGTTGTTTTTTTTTTTTTTTTTCCTTAATCAGAGTTTATTATTAGGTTAATGCAATATGAAACAACCTTAGAGAAAAAATTACTGATTTTTACAAAAGTTAGGAAAGAAGGAAATCTTAGCATCTCAAGCATTCTACTTTTCTCTGTCATTAAATGCCAGGGTGGATAATCTACTCACACCAAACTATGGTGCCTCACTCTTCGTGGCATTGAGTCAGCACTGGAGATGTGACCAGATCTGCTCAGGGCTACATCTGCAAGAGAGCTGTGTCTTCAAATGCTCCCTTTCCACTGCCAATGGAAATGGCATTTTTATTCTGAGAATGAGGGCATTTGTTCTTTTTACCTCTTGTACCTCTGGACTCCAATACTTCTATTATGTGTGTCTGGACTTAGATTTATTAGTTCAATGAGAAGAATGTAAAATATGTAATGTTGAACCTAAGAGAGTTCTCTAACCCAGGCTCCTGCTTAAGAATTACAGGTATTTGTTGTTTGCTTGCTCCACTTCTTTGGAAAGCAGAGCTATTCCATTCTGCTCCCTGTTTATACTCCATTTTTATTTCCCAGTTCTAGGCAATACCATTCCACCTCAGTGAATATTTTACAGTTTCCTTGAAATAAATCACTCTCTCCACCTTCCTGTCTATTAAAGACAAAACCTTTTTGTAATGAGTTAAATTCCACTATCAGCTAATCTGAGGAAAGAACCTGGCCCATAAAGTTTGACAAATGATGATCATTTTAAAAAATAAAATGTACACATTGTGTCTAAACACAATTGACCTCATTTCTCTCAGCTGTCCTGGTGTTCAGCTGCTTGGAAAGTTTCCTCCGGGGAAAACCTTTATTAAATGATTTGTGTGTCTTTTACATTTTGTTCCAAATTATCTCGCTCCCTCATTTTATTTCTTCTTCGGGCTGGCTGCTTGCTACAGCTAATTTGGTTGTCCTTGCTGGGACTACCATAAATACTCCTTCCCAGTAGTACTTTGCAAGCTGAATTAGCCAAGTGATCTTGGCTACAGCATCCAAGAAAATACTCGATGAGATTAAACACTGGTAGAATTTTATGGTTGGAGACACCATTTTAAAGTCATCCGTAAAGGAGCATGAGCAAAAAAATGCTGACATGGCCAAAAAAACCCCATATTTCATAGATGCTAAAATTGTGACCTTCAGGATTGTGTTTGAAGGAAGAGCTGTTCACTCACTTCTCTCCCTGCAATGACTGTATTAAAGTGTGACACCCTCCGTGGAACTAGTAATAGGGAGCCCTTCATAAAAATACATGAAATATCAGATTGAAAACAAGGAGGTAAAGCCTGGCCTGCAAACTGAAAGACAGAGCACGTAAGCCTGCAGGAGCCTCCAGGTATTCTGTGTCTGCCTGTGAAGCAGAGGAGGAGACATCCTACCTGGGCCAGGTGGTACCAGAGTCACCAAAACAACACAAAATGTTGTTTTCCCATCTCTATCTTTGCTCTTATTTCAGCCTGGCAGCACCTGGAGATTTAATCTGTGCAGGGCTGTGGCTCTTGGGTGGAAATTGTAGTTGGGTAAGTTTGCTGTTGGCTCAGGGTGGCATATATTTACCATTCCCCCAAAAATTTGGGGCTATCACCAGGCAGACTGGCTCTGTAGTTGTCCTTACGATGGCTTCAAATGTCCTTACAATGTCTTTCTCTCATGAGGTTGAAGCTCCTGATTTTATTTAAAGCTCTATAAACACTTCATTCACCAAACCCAACTTCAGAGTAGCAGAGGGTGCAAACAGGGCTGTAATGATTTCTGATTGGGTGGAATGGATGAATGGACCTTTCGGTCAAAATTCCATTTTTAAAAATATTTCCAGCCGTGCACCAGTTAGAACATTTTATTTCAGCAGTTCTGGAAGTAAATATACCTCCTTTTCAGTTGTGAAATAATTGTTTTCAAGGCTGAAAGTGCTGGTGCTTCATTTAAAAGGGGTTCAAAAATCATTACAAATGCCCCATTAGCCATACAAAAAGTTTTAACTTGAAATAAATCTTAATTAATTTTTAAAAGTGCTTTTTTCCCCTCTAAGTTGATCTTACATGACTCTTCTCCCTTCATCTCCCTGAAATAGAGTTTTCAAAATCATAAAATCATTATTATTAAGAATCAATTACTCTTACAGTTTGCTCAAACCTTTTGAGATGTGCTGGACAGAGCTACTTTCATGTCAAGATTGACTTTAAATAAAGAAGGTTTCTAATACTAAATCAATAAGGCTCAGACTTTATCCTAGTGAAAAAGGTAAATGATTACAATATATCAATATACAATATTAATATTACAATATCAGTATTTCTTGTAGAATTAGAAGTCTATATTTCCTTAACTCTTCTGCACCACACACAAGATAGATAAGTCTTCCTTTTTTTTCACATGATCTTTCTTGATGTAAAAAAAGTAAGTCTACTCATCTTATAATAAACCTAGAGAATTCCAGGGTGAAGAAATGCATGAGACAGCATAAAAATGATCTGAGACATTTTGGGTACAAGCAACAATTCCACTTTTCTTGTAACAGATGACACTGCTTGACATTAGAACAAGAAGTACCTGTTGCCTGTGCTGTAAAATCTCTTGCAAATAGCTTCTGATTTGTGGCACTGATATAAAGGCTGTGTTTTATGGAGCTTACCCAACCAGCTTTGCTATGTCAGGCTATCACAGATACATTTTTTCCAATTCATTTTGAGACCAACTGCTGCTAAGAGGCTGTAACAAGGGTTGTAACTTGCTCCTTTCACTTCCATTCAGACAGTTTGAATAAACCCCCATTTCAGCCTTTTTATGGGCCCTCTTTCCATTATGCCTATTTTATTTTACTTTTCTCCACAGGGATTGAGCCACTTTATTCAGGTCATTCTCCGCAATATCATGTTAACCCATTAAAATGTCAGATAATTTATTGTCCATTCAGTCCACCTGCCTGTCCTTTTCCCTTAAAAAGCACAATCATTTCTGTGAGCTCTGTGTTCCCCTGCCTGTTCAAAGGGCCTCGTGGTTGTCCTCACCTTTCATTAAATCTCACCCAAGAACAGTTGCCTTGGAAACCAGGGCATTGATCCAGCAAGGGGCTGAGCATCTTCACCTTGCCTTAACTTTGGTGGGAGGTGAGGCCATTCAGCATTTCTGAAAGGAGAGTTTAGTCCAAGGCCAGCAGAGAAACCACCAACTACAGTTTTCCTCTAGTTTCAGGGTGATGGGAAGTGATGCTGCTCCTCTCATGGCTTCTGCGTGAAGAGCAGGAGTCCAGAAGGAGGTTGAAACAGCTGATGCTTTTCTGGCATCTGTGAAATCATTTGAAGACATTTTTGAAATGCAAATGCATTTTAAATACTATTCAAATGAACAAACTTCTTCTGAAAGTCTAAGAAAGCCCAACTTTCCTTCTGGGCTGTTTATAAATTGTTCGTGCATTTGTAAAGGAGCTACCAGGGTCCTTACAGATTTGGAATAAGAAACCAGTTTGGATCAAAAACAGGAAAATAAAATCAAATAAGCAGCACATCTTAGATGGTTTTTGAGAGGAGAGAGAGCAACCTTCCAAGGAATCAGCCAATGTAAACACAGAATCTTAATGTTTCCAAGGAAAACACAGCAGGGTTTGGAAACTTGCCAGTGAAGAAATGAAGTCTAGATTGCCGTGATGATCACAGCAAGAGACAATTTGTGGAGGTAAACCATACCCTGAGAACAGAGCTGGCTCTGCTCAGGCCACCAGTTCAACCCTGGATCAGGATATGTTTCCATGAAGCCTTCAGACCTCCTGATGACTTCTTCCCAGGCTCACCTGGTTCCATGTGGAGACTTTTCTTGGGCATGAACCCCAATATAGATGCCAGGAGCACTGGTTAGGGTCCAGAAGAGCAGAGCTTCTACCAAGCCTGTGCTACCCCAGGGGAAAAAAGACCTCTGCAGGATCACAGCCTCCTGGAGACAGGAAATCCTGCCTCATTCTTGGCTGGAGATCTCACATGCTTCACTGGAGCTTCCTCCTGGTATTTATGTGCTGGCACTGAAAACTCCATGTGGGAAGTATATGGGAAGATGTTCTCCTTCTGATTGAAGGTCATGCCAGGTTTTTGTACTCTTGACACTTCATGGAAACTTTTACCCTCAAACAAAGATTTGCTCCAATGGGACTGCAAATCTTTCTCCCTCCAAGGAATCTCCCCATCTTCTCACTCAGACACAACATGCAATGCTTGGACTTGCTTTTCTTGTTGCCAGCTTAGAGTGGTAAATGCTCAGACAGCTTCTGCTGGTCTCAGGTTGTTTCAGATATCAAATACCATCAAGACATTTTGCAGGACATCTCCAGAGATATTTCTCTTGACTCCTTCTCTTGATATTTTTGGTGTTCATTCTCAACTAAGTTTTTATTTGTTTTGTTTTCTTGGTGTTCAGTTGTGCTGTATTTTATAATTGCAAATAAATTCCTTAAGGTCAAAAGGATTTATTTTTTCTTTTAGATGGAAATGCATTTTTGAACTTGAGAAAATAAGCACTGAAAAAAAAATCTGAACTAATAAGCCATTTGAGAAGCAGAACTATCTTCTTTTACACATGTCCATCTGAAATCCTTTCTAAAAGCAGTTTCTTACAAAATTCTGTGCTACAAACTGGCAAACTTTCCCACAGAAAGGTAAGAACAAAAAACGAAGTTTGCCAAGTCACCTGATGCATTTCTTCAATTTTCCTCATGTCTTTGTATCCAAGCTGGTGTTTTTAAAGAGGAACAAAAATGACTTCAAGTTTATATTTTGGTGGTGTCTAGAGGCACTAAATGGCATTAGAGTTGCTGGCTAGTGGGTGCTGTAGGAAAAACAAGGAAATTGCTTTGCCTGCCTTGAAATAATCTCAGTTGGGACACAAAAAAGGCTTCTTACTCAAGCTAACATACGTTATTCCCTACCTTACAGAACTAGTTGTTGTTGAATGGCTCTTCCTTCTGCCTTTTCCCCATCATTTGCATCATTGCCAGATTGCCATGGATCTGAATTCCTTGCCCTGCTGTACATTGATTTTCTCTCCTGTCTTGGGCAAGTTCAGATTCAATCCAGTGCCCAGACCCACCTTGAAAATGAGAATATATGTATCTCTGAAGTGCAAAATATTTGGACAAACGTCTGTTGCTCACAGTAGATGCACTGGAGAGGAGACAGGTTTGGATCCCTGTGTTGCAGGGATTTGCACCTCCAAAAGAGGATTTTAGTACTGAATAATAATGCTTCTAATTAAGGTGGTTGCTGTAAAATCTCTAATCTGATAACACATTATGCAGGAAGCAAGCAGACATCTGTTCCTATAAGCGCATCAATATTAAGGTGGATTTTGGATGCAAAACTCTCCCCATGCTGTTTAATAATGCCACTGGCAGAAGAGATCTCCTGCTTTAATATCTGGCAGCAAATGTTTTGCAACACGTGTATCCCATGGAGGGTGGTGGGAACATATGATCTGATTTTCCCTGGCAAAGCGTCCATCACGCATGTAAAATTTCTTGAGGAAGACAATAACCTCTCCCATCCATAAAATCAGGCTGATGTGTGAACAAGACTAGGTAGAGACAAGAGCACTCTTACCTCCAGTGTTAGCATCTGTGGCCTCCCTTTTGGGATTTTTTAAATGGGAAGTATTTGGAGTTGGGTAAGACCTTCTGAGATGAGGAGCGAGTGGAAGAGACTACCTGGCTAAGATAACCCAACCTGGTTTAAGGTGTTGGTCCCTACAGTGCCCAGGTACATTGTAGCCCCTTTTGTGCCCTGAAGATCTCAAAGCTGTTCCTGAAGGGAAGAAGGGTAGTGCAGACTTTTCCAGAACAGCCCAAATTCTGCCCTGAGTCAGCAGTTCACCCCCACCACGCAGTCAGGCACAAATCCCTGTGGTATTTCACAGAGGTAGCCTCCCCAGGTATTCCTTTTTCCTTCCAACAGTTTGCTCCTCAAAGTATCACAAACCAGAATCAGACTATTAATATTTAGCTGCCCTCAATGCCTTTTTCTTCCATGAGTTTTTCCTGCTGCTTTTTGACCTTGTGTAACATTATGGCACCCACATCCTCCTGAGAAAAGTATTAAAGAACTTGGTACAGACTGTGAGAAGAGCTACACATTTCTCCTCTCCTAGGATCCCACTGGCATCTGCCAGTTTAATTTGCTGAAAGCTTCAGCCTTGTAGAGGTTTTGCGGGAGACCAGTAAAAGTTCCCAAAATCAGCAACACCAGTGGGTGACCATCTCTTATTGACACCCATCCTGAACTACAAACAGGTTAATTTTGAGTATTTATTTTGGGTTGGCTGCAAAGTGCACTTGCTACATATACACAGAACCATCAGGTTTCTGTCAGATTTTTTTTTCCATTTATTTTGTTTTCTTCTGTGCAAATAGGGAAGCAGTTTCTGATTCTGGCACACAGATGTGTTGGTGTCAGGTGTCAGAGGTGCCAGCCTCTAGAAATAGCTTTGTTGCTTACATCCAACACCAGATTTGCTGGTTTTACTGGGAATGGAAGAGGAATCACCCATATAAGAGGTGATTAAAAGAATCCCCCAGCTCATGCTGAAACACTCTCCACTCCCTGACAGGAGGGTGCAGCCAGGTAGGGGTAAGGCTTTGCTTCCAGCCAGCAAGGGACAGGACAAGAGGAAACTGGCTCATGTTGCACCAGGGGAGATTTAGGTTGGATACCAGGAAAAATTTCATCACTGCAAGGATGGTCAAGCACTGGAATCACCATTCCTGGAGAGATTGAAGAGCTGTGTGGATGTGGAACTTAAGGATGTGATTTAGTGGTGGCTGTGCCAGTGCTGGGTTAATGTGACTTTGTGAACTTTGAGATCTTTTCCAACCTAAATGAATCTTTGGGAGAAGGAGCAGAGGCTCCATGCACAACCATGAGGCTGCCAAGGGACACAAATGTCCTTCATTTAAGATCCCAGCTTTGACACCAGGTTGTCATGTGACCTTGAGCATCACAGATTTTAGCTTTTTAATACATTTAACAGAGAAAAAAGAAGAGAGTTAGCAGCAGAAGAGGAGACAAGAGTTCATGAATGATGAAGCAAGACATACCTTCAGAGCAAAAAACCTCCAGATCAAACCTGTGTCAGATTTGAAGATTTGCACTTCTCAGCCATCAGAGTTACACAAAGGGATAGACTAGCAGATACATTTTGTAAGTAAGGATCAAAATACTTGCACACCTTCTTCAATCTTATTTTCTCAGCCTTTTAAAATAGTAATTGCAAGTGTAGGTATTACAGCTCACTCAGATGGTTTGGGGCATCTACTCCCCACACTTCAAGAAAGTCCTCCAGAGCACAGGACTAACAGGGGGTGAGGTGCTTCACAGCAGTTAAAGGCAGAATGCAAATGTAATACAGCTGCTCTTCTCTGTTCTCTTGGAAAGAGGCTCCAAGCCAAGGTTTCAGATCCAGGAAGGACTCAGCATGGCTTGGGGAGCTCCGAGACAGTGGCTATTTGTCATACAGCTGGCCTGTCTCTTCTGAATCCATGAACAATGTGTGATAACACAGATAATAAATGGTGTTGCTTCATGATTGTGGTTCTTTAAAAAGGAAAACTTGTTTAAGTGGTAGCTCACTTGCAGCTCTGATGACAACAGGGTAGAGCAAGAAATGAGCTGAATGCACAGAGGAGGCTTGTTCAATTTGGAGTGAGGAATTAACCCCTTAGGGCTTGGTTCTTGAAGCACTCATGAGCAATTTACTCATTTGTAACTTCCCAGCAGAGTAGCTCAGCAGAGGCAAGGACAGCTGGACCCCAAATTCCTAGCAGATCCACCTGTGTACATGGCTTTTATGAGTTTCGAAGTTCCAGAAAAGCAGTTTATTTGTGTGATTGCTGGCAGTAGTGCAGCATCACGAAAAAAGGGGAGCTGAGTACAGGCTCTGCAGAAAGGAACACAGCAGCAGGTATGGCAAACAGATGGAGTAGGTTGTGCAGGAAAGTTGTGGATCTCTGGAAGTGCTCATGGCCAGGGTGGATGGGGCTCTGAGCAACTTGGTCCAGTGGAAGGTGTCCCTGCCCTTGGTGGGGGCATAGAAGGAGACAACACAAAAATCCCTTCCCACCCAGAAGAATGAAATGATTTTATGACAGAAACAGACTCTCTTCTTGCCCATGTTGCCTGTAGAGGCTGGGTCAGTGCGTTACAGCCTTTCCATCCACCTGCCAGTCTCCCTCTGTCTTTGTGAGACAAAGCCATGGGAGGATGGATGGGTCTGACCTGCCCAAGCCCCTTCTCAGCCCTGTCTCCATCTTGCATTAAATATAATTATAGACCTAAACTACTCACCCAAGGACATCAGATCCACAACTCACCAATGTCAGCACCACTGAGATCTGCAGGGCTAAGCCCCAGTGAAGAGAAGAGCATAACTGGCTCTGGTCTTTCCCAAAACTAACAGAAACAACCAGAAACCTTTGCTTCTACAGCGACCCTTGGCAGCTTTGGTGTTTTCTGTATTTCCCCACCCTGAACGAGGTGAGAGTGAATGTTTTTGCATTAGTAAGAAGTTTCCACAGAAAAACAAGCTGCCCACTCTCACACCAAGAGCCCATGTGAGCACCGCTGGGATTTACAGCAGGTCACACCACATGTAAAATTCATGAGGCTCTATCAGCATCTGAGGTACTTGTGCAGCCCAGCTGGGGCTGGGAATGGCTCAGCCACCCCCCAGACCATCACATCTCCACAGCTTCCAAAAGGTTCCCTTCACTCCAAAGCCAGGCAAGACAGATGAAATCCCTGCTCCCCCAAACACACGTCCCGACGAAAAGATTTCCTTTTCAGAGCCAAGAACACTGAACTCTTACCTTTCATTTGGATGGTTTCCATGGAAACCATAAAATTAAGCTATGCAGTTACTTACTGCAACATTATATAATCTGCCAAACACTCTGATGTTTTTCAACAAATGTGTTTGTTCTGGGCTGACTGGTTGGGTTTTTTTTTTTCCTTTCCCAGTATGATCAGCCTGATCTGTGTTGATGTGATTAAACAAGGAGCAGTGGTGTAAAATCAGGTATTAAAATGCAACTTCTGTCAGTTCTCCTCTTCAGAGAATGACAGCTCTGCCTTCTTCCCCTGCTGGCTTGCAGCTGCAGTTTAGGGTTTTACAGCACTGCTCCTCTCCTGATCGTACAGATGGGGTTGGATTGAAGAGGAGCTGATCCCACTTCTGGCCTTGGGGATAATAAATAGCTTCCACACTGCTCCAGGTTATCTGCATCCATAATGATAGCATGCAAAAAATGTGGTCCTATGCAGTGATTTTTTGTTTAATTACAGCCACAAGACAAGGTGGAATGGGCTGCCTTCACTCTCCCATGTGGACTGAGGGATCACATTTTGGACAAGTGCTGTGGAATATCCTGCAAGTTTATTATGAAGGAAAAATCTCATTATAAACCAACACTAATATGCGTTTTTTGATGTTCCTGGCACTTAGCCATCCCTGCTGGAGCTGGACCAGAGGCAGCAAAAATGTTTGGGATGAAGGAAGGTGCTGTGCAATCACTCTTTAACTCTTGTGGCCAGATGTATTATTTTAAATAGAGCTCAGCAAAGACACTTGGCTCTTCTTTGTTTTTCCAGGATACGCGACCCTGCTGCTGTAGGGAATAATGCCAAAAACTTTCTCACCATGGGTGAGAATAAACTGTTTCTTTTGTAGCTGCAGAGGGCAAAGGAAAGACCTCAGCTGGACTTTGGGGCTTGCACAGGAAATACAGTGGGAAAAGGGAGGCCACAAATACATGGATTTATGTCCTAAGAGAAGGATATGAAAAGGATTGCAACCTGCAAGTCAGCATCCATCACGTTCCGGAGCTGTGTCTCTCAGGTTACATTTGGCAGTAAACTAAAAATATCCAGGAGATTACTCAGGCCAGACCAAGTCATTGTTTGGATGTTTTAGCTGTGACTTGTTCCTGAACCAGGTCTCATACTGCACTGAGGAGGGCGTGGATACAGTATGGAAGAGCTTGGCCCGCTCTCGGTTCAGAAGAGTTCAGGTGTCACTTTGTTTCCCTGAAGCCCAAAAATCATCCGTGGCCCATTTTATTTGCTAGTAAGTTAAGAAGCATTTTCAAAGAAATTATCAAGTCCAGCAAGGGCAGTGTAAATTAAAGCTGACAGAGATGCAGTCGCTTCTCCTGGCAGTATCCTTTCTTATCTCTCCAATCAATTTATCCCTTCAGGAAAACCCACATTCTTCTTGAACACTGCTCAGCCTTGGCATAGCATCTTGAAAACCCTTTCCTGGAGGGTGATGGCTTTTGTTTCTGAAAAATTGCTGAGAAACCCAAGGGAAAACTGGGTTTCCTCCTCACACCACTGACCATGTTTGCCATTAGGTGACATCACAGAAACACCATCCATATCCCTGGGAAATCTGTCTTTTCATGAGTTAATCTTATCCTGCTCCAGCCTCTTATCACTCACTGGCTTTGTGTGACATGTGAGACAGCGATCTTAGTATGATATAAAGACATAAAATGCTAAGCAACTGAAGCAGCTGCTCGTGCACCATTCAAAGAGCACACATACCCAATAAAACAGGCATTTACAGTGACTATAAATAGCTGGGAATAGCAGATAACTAATTATTTGAGTGTCAAAAAAACTCTAGGCAACCTCATGTGACATAATGACACATGTCATGGATAATAACTCCCAGCTTTGAATGAGGATGGAATTTAAAAGAGCTGGAGGTTTCCTGGGTTTGTCATAATGGTCAGTTTATTTTCTCCCCATTCAGTGCTAAATATTGGAGATGTTTCTCTTGCTCAATACTTACATATTCCACTTTGAAATCAAGAGGTTTAGTCAGCTAAATTGGCACCCCGAAAAGAAAATACACCTGCAGAGGGTAGTTCTGGAAGACAATGTAAGTATTTATGGTATCTTTTGAGTTGTAGGAACAGCTGTATTAGCTTAAACTGCATAATAAATCTCTGCAAAATAAAGACTGTGTATAACATCTCTGCAGGATCTCATCTTTTTCAATTTTCTGGTTTGCTGTATCTCTTCTTTCTGTGGATTTCTTGATGTGAAAAGTTTTCTCGCTCTATACTCATTTTCTACTACACCAAGCAGCACCACTGCTTCATTTTCACCACAATAAAGAATCATCATGAAGTATAAAGAAAATATCAGATGATGTCCATAGTGGTAGTTTTCTGCTTTCTCCTGAAATGTTTTTTTACTGAGTTTGCAGACAGACCTTCCTGTGAGCATCTCTGTCCATGAAATTCCAGGATGTGGACGGTAAACTCACAGGCTTATTTGAATTCCAAATATTTGTGATGCAATTTAACTTCTTTCAATTTTTTTAAAATAAACTATTTGAGATTACTAGCTGCAAAACACAAAGACACTTGTTATCCCCTTGATTTTTATTTTTTTTTCCTTTCTACAGAAGACTGTTCAGACATTTCTGTGCCTCATCAGAGCAGTGTAGTTACTACAGTTACTCTGGTTGCCACCCCAATTTTCAACCTGAAGGATTATTCAAAACACCAGAACATAGAAACAGGCTGAGCATGTGACCCAGCATGTTCAGAAACAGGAGGAGGGCAGCACTGCTCTGGTATTAAATGAAATTAATTAATCCACAAGCAATTAGCAGAACATATCTTCCTGGTGTTTTAGAAAGGGTCAGACAAAAATAAATAATTAAATAAATAAACGAGGGAAGTGATGCATTGGAAGTTCTGGATGGAAAAGAATGAAGCTGCACCCAGCTGCCAGAGAATCATCAAAACAATGAGAATTACTGAGTTTAGCACATCCAGAATTATCATTCCTGAAGGACTGAAGGGACCTTTAGAAGCCTGAGCAGAGTTATGATTCTTATAACCTGCAGGTGTCTGAGGTGAAACTCCAGGAATGTTCCTTAGAAACCTGGGCACTGCTCCTGAGAAGAACCTGTGAAATCATCTTATCCAAAGCTTATTAAATTCTCAACTTCACCCAGCTTCCTCTGCTCCCACCATTGGCTCTGTTTGCTTTTGTGGAAGGAAATTCCATTTACTTTACTGTGCTCTGGATTGCAGCAGATCCTCGTGGTCATTAAAATTGGCTTCTTTCTTTCTTGCACCTGAATATAAATTGGAGATTTTATGAAATGACCTGTTGATATGGATGGACTTGAAGAAAATAGAAACTGGATCTTTTGCCTAATTTGTCGAAATTTTATCATTTTTATTTTCATTATTTATAGGCTCCTGATATTTTCCCACTGGAAGAATCCCATCTAAACCAAATCCCGGCCAATTAAATATAACATTGATCTCCCTAATAATCTTGTACAAACCTTTTTAATACAGTTAACACACCAGAATAAAGCCATGGATGACAGAGTAAAATTCACAGGTTAAAAGGATAAATCAGCAGTTGTTTTGAAACATCAAAACCTGAATGCACAAGGACAATGTCATTTTTACAGATTTGGGTAATACTTGTGAGGTTTTGAAACTTTATCAGAAATACAAAAATTTTCTGCTGCTTTAACATTCTATCCTGCACTCCAGTCTCAGAGAATAAATATCTCAGGACTTTTCTACATGAGAAAATTGATGTCACAGAAGTGCTGTCCATTCTTTGAGTTTAATTTGGTTTAACTTTAGAAGAATATAAAATAAAGTGAAGTCTCACCTGTCTAAGCTGAAGAGGATTTCATTTGGATAATGGCTTAGCTAGTTTGGGTTTGGGTGAGTATTTCAGAAGGATTCTGGGCCTTAATGCTTGTGGTAGTGCAGCTACCACTGGCGTGGTGTCAGAAGAGGCTCTTGAAAGAGAAGCCTGTGTCAACAGAAGTTTTCAAGCAGGAGGAAACCCTTTGGTGTGTTTTCTGACCCTGTGACATCAGGTGGATATGCCAGAACTATAGTTAAGATTTGCAGAACATTCTTACCCTGGGGAGCACCAGGAACAAGCAACTGTTCTTTATGCAGCAGAAAAACTTTCTAAAGGAAAAAGAATCTTGTTAGCAATTCTTTTAGGAAAGTCACCACACTGTGTGGCTTCTGGAGGAGGGAATTGTATTAGGTTTGTGCATCCTTCCTTGCTGAATTCAGCTGCAGGGATCCTTCTCCTCAGATATCAGGTCAATACAAATCATTTGTGCTGACAAGGTCTTTAATTGGGATAGCTCAGAAATGATAAACTGAGACCCGGAGAAACATCCACTGCAAAAATCCGTTGGTTTTGCACCCAATGATTAAGACTTTCCTTTCCCTGGTACTTCCAGTGGGAAGCTGCCTAGGTTGGCAAACTTTCCTACACCATAAGAATACAAAACATAAATCTGGGCAGCTGCTAAAGGATCTTAAATTTCTCCATAGACTCCCTCACGTAAAAAAAACAAACAACTGAAACAAACAAACCAAACCTGAGAAATCCAACAGCATCAAATTATGAAGCAGAATAGTGAAGCTAATTTCTACAGGATTGCCTATAAATCACATATATTATAGATATATACAATGGATATGTATTATATATATTTTTATATGTATGTATAATACATAAAATATATATATTATATTTAATATGGTTTTGTATATATGTAATACATTATATATTCATATGCTAATATATAATTTTATATTTTATTTATATTTATTTATACATACTTTATATGTATACATACACATACAAAAAGAGGGAGAAATATCTATATCCTATATATATATGTATTTCTACAAGTCTAAAATATTGATGATTTAATGACCCTGTGTGACACGTACATTCATGCATATATTACATGTATCTGTGTAATTATATGCATAACTAAATACACTAATAAACAATTTCAAGGTGTGTCTCTGCATGGCAGTGCACAATTTAAAGGTATAGAAACATTAGGCATTGATTTCTCCAGAGCTAACAGGATTTGTGACTGGATCCCTGCATCTCAGCAGGATGATTTAGAGCCAGGGAGGGACCCCTGTGCATGACAATTTCCCCCCTGTTGGGAGGCATCCGGTCACACTTTGGAATTCCTTTTAAAACCCTAAGTGTGAAATGTGCCCTTCTGGGTAATTCTGGCTGCAGATGCTCCAGGTGAATCTTTTGCAGGATAAGGAAAGGTAACAGGGAGGGTTTGTTAAAATTCCTGATGAGGCATGAACTGAGCACTGCTAGGGGAAAGGTTTCCCCATCAGACCAGAGGATTTACACAGATTTTGATCAGATCCATGATCAATATCATCCAATATATAAAACTATTCACAGGTGTGTAGGCCACCCCTGTTCACTCTGAGAAACCACCACTGGGGAAATTTCACTGCTTTCCTGCCCCTCTTTACTACATCTCCAACATAAATATGGCAGAACTCAGCCCAAAATTTGAATTAGGCTTCCAAGTGGCCAAAAATTATGTCAGTGGTTTTTGGAACATAGAATTGAACTGTTCTCACAACAGTTCAGCTCTATGTTCTCTGTGCTGCAGAGACAAGGAACACTAAATTCTCTTTCTTTGAAGGATAGAAAGGATAAGGAAGAATAGTTTGGTACCAGCAGGAAGCTTGAAGAAGTCAGCATTGTGCAGAAAAAAACACTCCCAGGTGAAATTCATTGCAGAATACCTTGGTTTTTCACCTCTACCAGTCTCGTGGTGTTTCAAGGGTTCATCTCAAGCTAAAGCAGAAGTGCTGGAGACCTCCCAGCTCCCATCTTCCTATCAGACCTCAGGATAAATCAGCTGGCAAAATCTCCTAAGCCATAACTCAAAATAAGTAATTTCTTATGATTTGTCCTCATCAGAATCACTTGATTGGAACAAGGTAGAAGACCCCAAATGCTCACTGCATTCACTTCTGGCCACTTCTTAGAGTTTCTTACCAACAATAAAGCACAGAAGAAGTTTTTAAAAGAAAAAAAACAAAATCAGAACAGCCTTGATGAGGATAATTTTTAGAATGTATAAGTTACAAGCTCCCACCTGGCACTCAGCTCTTCTCAGGAAGCAGCACTGCTCCTTGCCCTCTCCAAGTGGCACTGAGAGAGATACTCCCAGTGTTATTTTTATACTCCTCAGCCCCAAGCATCTGCCTGAAGTACTCCTTGCCTTCCCTCCCACTCAGGGTCTTTGTTTTTGCATCAGAAATTCTTGTGGTTTCTGGGATGTGACCACTTCAAGGCTGACTTTCAAAGCTTCCAGGTTTATTATTTATGTCTTCCTGGCTGCCACTCCAGATACTCAGTGCCAGGTGCTCAGGTACTTAGCAGGTGGTTTTGGTGGCCAGCAGTCAGAATCTCCAATAAAGATCTCATGGTTTGAGTGACACCTTTGACAGATCTGTGTCTTGTGCAGTAGGACAGCACAAAACACTTGTTTTTCCTTCCCTCAGTCTGCATCATGAACAGTCTGGAGAAGTAAACATGGAATATTACTCAATAGACACCACAGACAAGATTTCACTGTTTTATTATTTACTATTACACAGCCTGGTTATAACTATATTATAAAGAGGTATTTAAAAATAATTTACTATAAAAATGTATTTACTATAAAAATGTATTAACTATAACTTTCATAACTCTTATCAAGATAAAGGTCATACCTAGAGAAATGGCACCTCCTAACACCCAGCAAAAAGGTAAAATGAATAAAATCACTCAGCTTCTTACCAGTAATGAAGAGTAACTCCATTACTTTAAAAAGATTATACCTTGGCACAAAGTTGATGTGAAGGAGGATCTATGCAGGCTCTCCACCTCTATTTTAAAACTTTTTAATGAGGGACAGAAAATCTGATGGAAGTCTCCAGCTGTCTTTACTCAGACCAAGGCTCTGGACTTCAGGCAATAGGAATTTGAGAAATTATCATCTTGGGTCTTTCTCTGCTTGAGTATGTGCAAGTTTTAGTTATTAGCTAAGATAAAGACCATCTGTAGTCTTTACCAAATGCTAAATATTTCCCTTAAGTGACTGTCATTATTACTATAAAAGAACAGCTGGGCTCTAATGCCTTTCTATGTGCTACTACAGAAAACATTAGACTTCTCATGGATTTAAAGAGGATCACAGTGATTCACCTTAAGGAAAAAATCCTGATGAGAGCAGTTTTTAAGCTCTTAGGCTCATTCAGGCTCTAAAGATGACTTTTTTTGTGGGCTTTATGGCACTTACCTTCTGTTGAAATTACTGGTTTTTCTTGTGCACCATGGAAACCCCATTCCTGACCCAGAGCTCACTGTGCTGTCATCATCTCAGCATTCCAGTCCTGTTTCCCTGGCTGGACACAATGAAAGTGCTTCCACTCACAACATCTTAACTCCTAGGGCTGGGACCCACCCAGCCCAACTTTGTACACCTAACCCACCTAATCTGGGCATTTTGCTTAGTCACCCAATCTCTCTTTAGTTTGGGAGGAGAACAAATTATTTCCAAAGCCTGGAGAATTCCCTCTCTGGGAGGGAGAAAGGATGTCTTGTAAATGCTCTGATGGCAACCCTGGCGTGCAGTCAGTGCCTCACTCTGCTCCCTTTGTCACAGACTCATGCTATCACCTAGATTAAGAAAAAACAGCCATTCAAATAAAAAGTTGGCCAGAGATTCCCAGTGTTGAGAAGCTGGTTCATGCATCCTAAAAGATCTAAAGCCTGGGGTTACTTTTCTATGGACAAAAGTGGAAATAACCCCCACGCTTCATCTCTCTGAAGAAGATACTTTCAGCTTTGTCCTTTGCTGACACCCTGGGTCTTCCCTAAACTTGCAGTCCTCGCTCTGTTTTCCATGCTATCCCACCAGCGTGTGATAAAACATCCCCACAAGAGCTTGTTTGATTCTGTGTTACTCAAATTTTTTATGTTGACCTAAAAGAAAATCTGCCGAACTGCTCTTGGGGTTTGAACTGCTGTTGGGGTTTGACCCTTTAAAATTTGTAATTTTTTGTGGCTGCTTCTTTGCCCCTCTTACTTGACCTCCTGCCGAAACTCTGACAGTTCCTGTGTAAATTCTAAAGAACATGGAAACCATCACTGTACTGTAGGTGGTTTCCCTATTGCCTGTGCAAGTTTTCTAACATTATGTGTGTGAGAGTGACCTTTAAATCGTGGAGAGATTTCTGTTTTAAGCCACCTCTGTCTAAATGAATATTTCTGTCTCAGCAACAGAATTAAATTTGTCTCCTTCTCCAAATGAAGTTCAAAACTTCTTCACTTACAAACTGTTGCTAAAACTGAGGCTCTGCTAAGAGCTCACCATGGAATGTGCTAACAAATAAGGAGCATGGATGGTCAGACAAATCCCAATTTACCTCCAAATTTAAACTTATGTGCTTGCAGGAGCAGAAATATCCACCTAAGGGAGATGGCAGGGCTGGGAATGGGAGGGCCATGCCATCATACAACTTTTGTAGCTTCAGCACAGGTTTGTACCAGCCTAGGATGACTGTATGGCAACCTCGTGCTTCAAAAACAGCCCTCACACTCCAAAAAACAATTACCTTTTTTTAAAAAAAATCTTTTTAAAGATGATACTAGATTTGCTCCTGCACTCATGCACTCTCTCAAAGCAGCAGGACCTGGTGAAATCTGGGGCTGGCATAAAAAGAATGGGTAGGATTGGGCAGCTGGAGGAGGGAAGGGAGGGGAACACCTTGCAGCCACCAATTATCAGACTGAGTTAGGCTGGTGTGAAGCTGCAGCCTCAGAGCACAATGTTGGGTGAGCCCTGAACCCCTGTCAGTGGGCTGAGCAGGTTGACAGCCAAGTCCCTGACACAAATATTTGTGTGTAGAGCTCTTGCCTTACCCAAAATCTCATTAACCTCCTGACCCAGGTAGCTCCTGCTAAGATCTAACTCATTTTCCCCCCTTCTCCTTCCATCATTACCCCCTCAAAAGTGTTTCTGTTTAATATCTTGCCCTTAAAACTACTGCTTCATTTTCTCTTCTGCCAACATATCACCTTCAGTGCAAAGGTGCTAAAGAAGATATATTTTCCCTGCAAACTCTATATCTCAGCCATGTGAGCTCTCATCAAGCAGTGATGCCATGCTGGGGAGGGGGTGTTGGGTTAGGATTTGATCTCTTTTAGTTGCACAAGGTGACCAGGAAGATTTGTCTATATCCCTCTGCAGTGGTAGGAAGGTTTGGAGCCTGCAGTGAGGCTCAGCCATCTAAAAGTCATGAGTGTAAGGACAGCTTCTGTTATTTATTTCCTTTTTTTCACCTCTGGAAAAAAAAAATCAATCAAACAAACAAAAACCAAAACCAAAAAAAACCCCAATAAAAAATAAAATACCTCCCCCCAAAACAAAACAAAACAAAACCAAAACCAAAAACACCCTAAACAAAACAAACAAACAAACCAAAACCCAAAACAAACCCAAAAAACCCAAACCCCAAGCAAACCTTTCCAAATCAGCACCTCTTCACTGATTGCCATTGGGTCTGGTGAAATGTCTGTCCTATGCCAGTGGCTCCCAAACCTCTGAGCAACTACAGATCTCCATGAACTCTAAAATTCCCCATGGTTCAGGCTCATTAGAACTGACAAGTTCTGCAAATTGCTGTGCTTAATTTGATTTTGCATAAAAGCTTCAGACCACAAGGGGCAGCCCCCTGGACCATGGTTTGGGCTGAAGTAATGACTTGCAGGTGAAGTTCTTCTGGAAAACAGCTGCCTCCATTCTGTGTACAAGTCAAAATGCAAGATTCTGCAGTTGGGTTGGAGAAATACCAGGCAGAAGTGTAAACTGGGGGAAGAGTGGCAAGAGACCAGCCCTGCAGAAAGGGTTCTGAGGTGCTGGTTGGCAGAGACTCAACAGTGGGGGGAGATGCTGATACCTTCTCCCTGGTATACAGAGTTGACATGTGGGAATGGTTCAAAGCTGTGCCAGGGAAGGTTTAAACTGGACATGAGGAAGCATCTCCTCACTGAGAGGATGGTCCAACACTGGAACAAGACTCCCTAGGGTGATAATCAATGCCCCAGGCCTGTCAGTGTTAGGGAGGGATTTGGAAAATGCTCTTAATAACATGATTTATCCTTTAGCCAGCCCTGAAATAGTCAGACATTTGGACTAGATGATTGATGTTGGACTTTTGATGCTTCCAAACATTCTAGTCTATTCTATTCCATTCAATTCTATTCTACATTTTTATTTAAGTAATTTATAAAACATATTCTCATCTGTGCCTAAAACAGGCCTATAATTGTCCATGTCCCAGCTTCCTCACTGGTGTAAGGCAGGCTTGGCAGCATTTTGCACAACCTGCATCTCATGCTGTCACTGTTCTCTAACTGCCTCATTCCACAATGTAAAGTGACAAACAAAAATCAAGATTTAAGTTTTCCTGTCAATTAGAAGCTCCAGGTAGAAAGAAAAGAAGAAACTAAATCCTCTGTCTCAGACGAGCGAGATACCGGATATTGTTATTTTTATATCGCTCAATCATTCATGACTTGAGCTATAAAAAGTCCTAAATTCCTCATGGTCTCATATTGAGATAGAAGTTAATGCTTCATTAGCAGTAAAAGCTTCAGGTTATGTGAGTGAGTAACCTTTTGTTCAAACATGATGTCTGACATTTGCATAACTACGTCTGAGTTATTGAGATGATGTGACTCACCAAGCTCTTGTAAACAGGTTTTTTTTTCTTTCCTGCCTCCCCTCAATACCATACATCCTCACACTTTGCTTTCTCACAGCTGTCTGGTAGGGCAGTGACATTTTTAAGCTTCATCAGCCTTTCACATCAAAATAATCCCTCTCCTGTACCTGGCAGCTGGTCCTGGAGATCAGAGAGCCCAAACCAGCGATGCCTCACCCCGCTGAGCACCTGGGATATGTGGGATGTTCTGCAGAAACAGCAAAGAAAAGAAGAAATCACCTTCTCATGGTGTCCCAAAGTTCTTTGCACTGACCCTGGTTTCATGCAGTGGAAAGGTGACCTGGAAAATCCCTTTATAACATCCTTCTGTAATTACTTATATGAGTTTACATGTAAAATTATTATCAAGATCTTTTTAGCCTCAAGCCATCTCTGATCTCTGTCCAGGAACAAAATAACCTTGGTGGAGCAATGGGAGAACTGAGGCTCTTGTTTTAAGTGGTGACTTGTTCTGTACCACAACATGAGGCTGATTAGAGCAATTTGAGGCTTGGAAATAGTAGTAGAAAAATCTCAGAAAAAAATAGTAGTAGGAAAATAGTAGTATGAAAATATATCTCAGGAAATTTAAATCTTTCATAAAATTTAACCAGTTCCCTCTTCAAACCAACCAAAGACTGCTCTGAAATGTCAATTCAATGTTTGAACGGGTAGGAACCACCCTTTAATTGCCAACCAAATGTTTCCATGGTTCCATTTCTTCTGTGGCTTTATTGGAATATCCAATTTAATTTAATTCAGGATGTTTTTAAATATTTCTAGAATGCAAGGGGGTTTTGGTATCAAATCACTGCCCGTAGAAAATACCAGAGAGACAGAAAGGATCTCCCCTGGTAACAACCCACCTCAGAATTAGGGGTCATGAAGTAAGTCCTTCTCCCTCCAGAATCTTCCATCTGCTCACTGTCTAGATTTTAAAAGCCAGGGAATTATCATTTGATTGGTGAATCTCAGAATGGCCAGATCTAGGTCTACTCTGATTTTTGTTTCTTTGTGTGTTTGGTTGGATTTTGTTCTCTGTTCCATGAAATTTGTCCAGTGGAGGAAAGATCTATCCTCAGAAGGAGGAAAATGCAAGTTTGGCATGTGGAAACTTGAAAACTGCTGCTTTCTGCAAATGATGTTCCAGGCAAGTGTTTGGGAGCTACAGAAACAGCTTTCACTGACTCTAATAAAGAATCATAAAATCATTAATCATTGGAAAATACCTCTAAGATCATTGAATCCAAGCATATTTATTTACAACTTACAAGACAGTGGTTCCCTTTACGTCACACCTCTGGAGCATGATCTTTTTCTTCATTTCACATCCACTACAACATCCCAAACATCAAAATCAGGATAAGTAAGTTTCTATCACATCCTCCATGAACCTCCCTTCCTCTTGGGGTTCTCATGGCCTTTGGATGTGACAATTGCTGTAAAGCAGTGGTCACCCTTAGAAACTCTCCTGAGTGCTGCCTGAGTAATTATTTAACTTTATCTCCATCCACACTGAGCTGCTTTGGGTGTCCATGGCAGTTCTACCTCCAGGAGGCTACACTGCCAGGAACAACAACACCCAGGAAAGCAAAGGAGTCCTGGGGAGCTCCTAAGGGCAACTGCTCTGCAGAGAAAGATTTTGGGGCCACACAAGTGAATAAACTTTCACCCAGCTGAAAGCAGAAGGCCTTTGGGGCTGGGTACTTGCAGCTAACTTTTGAGGATTGGGTGGGTTCTGTCATGGAAGATGTTTAGGCACAAAGGAGTTGGTCAGGGAGATATGGAGACGCAGGCACCAGCCAGGCAGGATGAACTGGGAGTCTCCAGGGACATTTGGATTCAGACAGATTTTTTTTCAGCATTTTAGCTGAACTAAAAGCCCTCAAGGCTACAGGTAGGGCCACGGGTACCTCTTCAAGAGCCAGCCCTGGCTCCCTGTGCAGTCCATAGGGCAGGTATCTCCAATGAGACATAAATCATAAATACATTTCTGTCTGGAGCAAGGGCTGGTCAACCCAGAAAAAAGGCCCCTGGCAGCAGCTTGTAATTGGCTGCTCAATAGAAATCATCCATACATAGAAAAGAAGTTCTTTTTTTTTTTTTTTTTTTTTCTGCCTGTTAGCTAGCATTCCCAGTCACAGGCTGGACTCTTGTTCAGGCATTCTGTTAAAATGCTGTCAGCTGTGAGCTCTTTAACATTTTCTCTTCAGGCATCCATAAATATTCAGTGTTCTTGTCCTGAAGGGCAGCTCCTTTAGACTTAAGGGAGTTGTGACATCCCTAAAATCTGAAATCCGCCAAAAGTGCTGGTGAACTCTGTTGCTTCCAGGCCCATGGAGAAAGGCAAATGTTCACAGTGCAAGGTCTCTGTTGCAGCAAACTTGGTTCCAGACTTAATGGAGAAAGCACAAAGTAAAGACAGGAACAAAAATATACTTTTATGGTCACATTTAGGGTGTGACTACAGGAACATCTAAGCTGCCATGAAAAGGCAGGATCTGTCACACACTTTCTTCTCATTACCTCTTTCCTGCTGCCAGTTCTTCTGCCTTCTTTCCTGTTCTGCTTCTCCTTTGTATTGAATCTGTTGCTTATCAGAGTGCTCTGGTCCTGCTTAGCTTGTTGAACTATATGGAAAACAGTTCATTATCCCATTTTTTAGAAGGAGGGATGGAAGGGAAAGGTGATTTCTTGCCAAGCTAGGAAGTTGTTCTGGCCCTCAGCATCATCCAGGGAGTAGGTAAAATATGTACAACATCAGCATGTGACCAGAGGTGGCAAAAAGAGAAAAATCTCAGGGTGTGAAATGTGAAATTTACTTTGTCCTGTACAATTTAAACTTCTGATTTGTGGATTTCTTCACCTGAAACTGTATTTACTGCTGTGAGACTCCCTTGACTTGCACACGGTGAAGCCTTGAACAAAAGGTGAGGTTTGCCTTTTCCATCTGCAGGTTCTGATTAGAAAAAGCAGTTGCCCTCAGAGCAGTAATTGGAACAAATCTCCATGGAGAAGGTAGCAAAGGCCTCAGCAAAAGGACAGCAATTAGTCTCTGATCTTCTTGTGTTCTAGGATGAGGTCACTTGTGAGCACTGATGAAGATATGGACAACACCATCAGAAAAAAAGGAAAAAAGGTTTGTCCTGATTTGATATTTCATACCAACCAAAAGAAGATGCACCTTTTCTTTTCTGTTTGCTTTGGGGTTTTTTTTTGTGTGTGTGTGTGTGTGTGTGTGTTTCATTGTACAAGTGTGTGTCAGAGGGATTGTTTGCTTTTGTTTGGGGTTGTTTTTTTTGTCAATGCATCATCAGTTTTCTCAGAGACTGGACTTTGTGCCCTGTCTGCAAGAAGGAGATGGCATCTGGATCCCAAAGAAAGCTGGAACTCATGAAGTTCCTCTCAGGGGGCTGACCTAGAGAATTCCTAAACACCAACCTTTTAAAAGTAAACTGTAAAAGCTGATTCTTCCCATTTTTTTTTTAACATCACATTTTTCTGCTTCTTTGCAACATATTAAGGAGCCATTCCTGTCCTACAATGCTCTATGGAGTTACACATAGGATTCCTATCCTGGTAAACCAAGGAGACAAAGTTTTTACTGAACAAAGTTCATGTGAAAAGAGAATTTGCTGGTTTCTCTGTAGAATGGGGTGGTTCCAAGTTCTCCCTTGATTTACAGGTGCTGTACCCAGACAATCATTCCTGAGGAACAGGAAGTAAATTCTGATCAGCCTGATACACACTTCTTCCTCTCAGTTTGGATACCCAGCTCAACAGGAGGAAAAAGAACTGGCTTTAAAATTCAGCAGGTTGTTTTTCCATTTAAATTGGTGATTTGGATTCCGGTTTGGTCCATAAGGAAGCATAAATTATAACACAAATGAGAATGTGGGAGACTGTGTAGGAAAATTCTGTATTAAAAAAAAAAATCGCAGAGAGGGAACAACATTTGGGGAATAAAAAGTAGGGCAGATTTTGAAATATTCTCAAAACCATTTAACACCATCTGTCAGGGGTTTGTGTTGCTAGGGATTTATCATCTCCTATCTACAAAATCCTCTGGCTAGTGAAAACAAATTTGGGAAAAGATGATTAAACTTCTCCTATCCTTGGATTCCCACCCCCACACTCTCACCAACCAACTCATCTTCCTAAGTGTGCTGGGAGGAGACATCCCCTGAATCCATGAACAACTCTGTGGAACAACCAGCAATTTTTAGAAAATCCTAATAGTTGCAATTGCATCTCTTCTAACTTGCCACACCATAGCTTGATTTTGCAGTGCTTATAAAAACACCTCTTCACCACCCAAGGGTCAGCAGAGCTGATAATGTCCCTTGAGGCAGAGGATTGATTTACAGAGGGGAAACAAATGCACAAACCCAAAAAACATTGGATATCACAGACAGCTCCCAGGGGTTTGTTAGTGCACATCCTGGAAATATTTTGACCAAAACCTCCCTTGTATATTTTTAAATCCTATTGATCTCCCTTGGTCTGGAGGTTGCCTTTGCAAAAGGCCAACTGATTGCAGTCTGAAGCGCTGTTCTAGTTGTACAATGCTGATATTATGAGCAAGTGACAGACATTGCAGATGGGTGCAAGGCACTGGAATTACCTCCTTGACTAGAAATGGTTAAATGCATGCAAATTTCAATATCATTTTTATTTCATATAAGCAATAGAGTCAGTTCCTAATTGCTGTAACAGTGCCTTTGGGGGTGAACTAGAACATTATTTGCTTCCACTCAGTAGGTTTCCCTGCACTCCTACATGCCTCAGGATAAAACATGAGGTCTCCTTACAGAAGAGCAGAGAAGGAACAACGTTTGGGGAATAAAAAGCATTCTGTGGAATCCCATCCCTAACAAGCTGCAGGAGATGTAAAACCCTCCAGGTCTTCTTTATCCACAGACAAGAATGTAGAGACAGCAATACTAAATATCCCACAGGGGCATTTCTTCAGAATAAAAGAAAAAAAGGTAATTTGTATTCCTGTACATTTCAATGCAATGAAAAATAATTAAAAATTAACTGGATGTTACCTTTGTGAAAAGCTTGTTTAAATAATCTAGTTTAAAAAAAAAAAAAAAAAAAAAAAAAGTGTTTCAATAATTTTTTACAGACTCTACCATTTAAGCTGTTCTAATAAACTAGTTATTTCAACTCCTCTTTAGGCATTTAGTAGCCTGCTATAAATGTCTTAGAAATGTGCCTTTAGATTGAATGTTGTTCTGGATGTCTTTTTTTCCTTTCTGAAAGCAAATTACAGACAACATGCAAATGTAATAATCAGAGAGGGTTTTTAAATAAAAGTGTGTGTGCTGAGACAATTAAATTGTAATTGTCTGATAACAGAGGCTCTGGAATGCCAACTGAATCCCGGGAAGTGCAATGAAGAGCAATACTGCCATTAATTATTCTGTGTGCTGGGGAGATGGGCCACAGTTTGCCAAGGGCTGTAGGTTGGTCTGATTAAAGTATGCAAAGGGGGTCAGATCCATGCTCTGTGGTGAATTCAGTCCTTCCAGATTTTTTTTTAGGGAAAATAAGGCTAAGTGTTTGGGGTGAGGAGAGCTAGTAGGTAGGAAGAGTCCTAATTCAAGGAAACAGTGAGAATGGAAGTAGAAGACCAAAAAATGTAGGAACACAGCACGTGGTGGAGAGGGCTGATCTCAAAAGGGGTGGAAATGGGAGTGGGTTTCTATCTCTAGATGAATTAAAGACTCTGGATATAGTTTTTATTGATGTTTTCCCCAACTAATTTGGGTAAGTCCTATTCTGAGTGCATGAGTGTACAACGGTGTTTTTTGGAGACACCAAGACCTTGCACTCCTGTCTTGACACGTGGCCAACAGGGGGTTTCTGCCATTTGGAATTTGAATGTGCCATCCTTGGCTCAGCTGAGATCCTATTTTGACAACAATCCAAAGGATGGAATGGTGTGTGTTTGCTTGCCATGAGCCAGACGCTCAATGGCTCATTTTTCATGCATTCTGTCTCCAAAGCAAAGCTGTGTGTATATCTGCCAAACCTTCCTGCTTGGGTATCCCTGGCAAATGACAGCTTCAACACAGAAGCTTTGGTCATAGACAGGCTACAGCAATGATACATCTCCCAAAGATGTTCTGGAGTCCACCCAAGGCAAAAAAGAAAAGGACTCCAGGGTATTTTTGACTCAGGTGTGCAATTTTTTTTGAGCACACATCCTGCCTAGGAATGTGAAAGACCACAGCCCTGGGCTGGAGGGGGATTCAACATCTATGTGCAGATGAAATAAAACTGTAGCTCATCTAAAATCCAGAAAGTGGAAGTTGACTTCTTCACTGATTTCTATGGCCATACAATCAAATCAGTGTTTTTTCCTTGGGTTAAATGTGAACCAAAGCAGCCAAACATTCCCTGGTGTGTTCTTGCTGCAGAGTCAACAGCAGGCACCAGACTCCTGGATGGCTGCAACCACCCAGAACACTCATCCTTTTCTTTTCATCCTGAAAGTGATCAGAGTGACATGGCAAAGAGAGGGGAACTGTATGTTCTGCATGACCACCTCTACACACATCCTAGCAGAATTTGTCCAAAAAGTGAAGGCAAACAGAACAGCTTGTCTACCCCACTGTTTACAAATTTGGAATGCTAATTCCTACAATCTCTGAATTTGCTGAACTATTACTAAGTGCTGGGCTCTGGGAAGCTGTGTAAACTCACAGGAAAATCACTAAGGATGTCGTATTAATCCTTTTGGCTCTGATGGCTCAACCCTATTATCTCTAGAGGGGTTATAATTTGACCTTGAGTTCAAAAGCCTGAAAGAGTCCTAACCAGATGGATAATGAAGAGGTAGAGAGATAATTGCCAAAATGGATATAAGCTTTTCTTTAATTTCAAGTTGGGCTTTATGAGAAATGTACACCTTAGCAACCCTTTACTCCCAGAAAGAGAAGGGTTTGAATGCTGGTTTTTAATAATTCATGCAGCGATTCTTGCTGGATGCCATGTAGATATGAATTTGCTTTTCTTCCTTATAAAGCTTACATTCAATTGGGAGAAAAAGATCTAATATTTACATGTGTGAGGATTAACCGATGATAGCATTTGTGAGGTGAAAAATCTTATTATTGCCACAGAAAGCATTTATCAAATGGGCTTGAGTTGAGGATTTGAAGCTTCCCACAGCTACGAGAACACTGCATTGCTCAGACAAATGCTTTTCTCTGTGACTGCAAAGTAGCTCTGATTCATATCTGAGTCCATAACTGTGCTTGGAATATGCTTTTTAAATGGGGCTTTCAAGTCCCTCTGCTCACCTTACAGAGATCCACACTTCAGTGCTGCTCTGACCCAGCTGTGGCAGTGACAAATCAGTTTCCACAGTCACTTAACAGCAACTCTCAGTATTGGGCCACTGGCAGACAGAGCAGCTGTGATGCCTTTAATTCAGAAATAATTACTTTTGTCCACTGAAAACTGGATCAATGCACTAAACCCTTTTCACTAAAAATCAGAGGATTTCAGTTACTACCCAGCTAGGCAGGAGCTGCTGACTCCAGTGGCACATCACTAAATACAGAGCCCAAAACACTCCCCATAATTCTGTCTTCTACCCTACACATGAAGTCTGCCTTCAGAAAAATGGTAAATAACATCATAAACAGAAAGGGACTGATCACAATAAAAGAACTCTAAGGTTTCATTCTCATACAAAAAAAGCAACTTTTGTTGTCTTCTTTCTGAAGGATGTGCCATAGAAGAAATATCAACAACAATATGAAGACATGTAAAATGCAGAAACATGGACTTTCTCTTACATGGCTTTTTCATGATTCAGTATTTTTTGACAGCTTTGGTAACTGAGAAATGGAAAAGTTTTGGTGAGAGGTCCCACCAAAACAGTTTAAAATTAGGAAAACATTTAATTTCAAGATTTAAAGTGCTGTTTCTGATAAAGCCTGGCTATATTGTTCTCACTAAACCAGATCAAACAGTGTTTCTCCTCAACAAAGTAAAGACATTTGATAGGAGAGCCTAAAAGCATTTTGGATATTCTGAGGTTTGGCCTGTTTCGGGAAATACTCTGTGTCGTGGTCATGTCTGATCTTCAATTTACACAAAAGTTGGCTACTTTAAAATTATGAGCATGTCTTCCAGTCTGAAGCTCCACTCAACAAAGACATCCAAGTCTTTGATGACAAGACAGAAGCATCCCTACATGCAGTCCGTGTTGTTTCTACAGAAGCTGGATGAGGAATATCTCTGTGGATGTGAGACTAAGTGAATTTCCCAGGGCATCTACAGCCAAGAAGGGATTTAAAGATGGTTATCCTGAAGCCAAGGCATCATGGTAATACTTGGATTTGCCTTCCTTCTACCCAACTGACTCATTCATGGTAGAAATAGATCCTCCTCACTGCACTTGGGAGATTGGACTAACCTGCAAATGAACCCATTTGCCCTAAAACCCCTGATCTTTGTCTCTGTAAATGCAAACTTGCCTTGAAATTATCACAGGAACCAAGCCTGGCTGGTGACTCATGGGAAATGATTTTGAGTCATTTCTCCCCATACGTTTGTGGCACCTTGAAGCATCTCCAGTCTTTGGGTCAGATGGACACAATCACGTGTGTGTTGCATGTAAAGTGACAGATGGAGCTTCCGTGGCAGAGATCTTATTTCTTCTTAGTGCATATGAGCCCTCACAGAAATAGCTCTTCCCAGCAAATCCACCCATGTGGGAATTCTCAAAGCTTGAGCACTTATTTCCTATATGAACTGATGCAGCAGTTCACGTCTCTTGTCCCTAATCCACTTGTTATTTATCTGGTGTGCACCTACACAGCCAGCATAAAAGACTGATGTTAGCTGAGAGCTGTAGGTAATCACAGGACAACCCAAACTTAATTAGGATGTATTTGTGTATTCAGTTACTCATGTTCAGAAGTTTATGCAAGATCAAGGCTTAGTATTGTACCCACGGCCTTTATATTCACTGTATGGGTAGTAACAAAAAGACAATACTCTTTGTCCAAGTTGCAAGGTTTCTGCCAATATTTGCCATCTGGGACACATTCCCTATCTTTGCTCTTTCCTTTGTGTCTGAAGTAGCATCATCTAAACAGCAAGACACGTTGCAGTCACACATGCTTAGTGTTTGCTGCTTGGCTGATGTTCAGACTCCATGGAGAAACACTCATAAAAATTGTCCTGATCAAAGGACGACAGCAACAAAACTTCACAGATGTGTTAAGGACATATCTGAGGCTGGGCAAGGAGTTAAAATCATTTGAAGGCAGTGTCTTTAATGGGTCCATTCTGTGTGGATGCTGGCTGGGATGAATCTATTTCCATGAACATTTTAAAATTTCAAATGATTCATTTTCTCTTGCTGGAGCACAGCAAGAGAAAATGAATTATGTCTGTGCAGTTGTGTCAAATCTCTGTGGGGAGGTTCTTAGGTTGAAGCTCTTAGTTTCACATTGTTACCTGTCCTGCAGTCCCTGACAATGATCCCACAGCTTCATAGAGACCAGGAATTTACTCTGAGACAGCTTGAAAAATACTGAGGTCTTCTTAGAGGACAAAATTAATATCTCTGTTAAAATCAGGTTGATTTTTTCTCCTTCTTTGTTTCTGTCTAGCAAGGTCCTTCCTCTCTTGGAGCAGGTGCAGGTGCAAAAAGGGACACACACCAAACCCCATTGCTCTTCCCAGCACTAAAGATACATTGTCATGCTGCAAAAGGACCAAGAGGAACAAAAGATTCTGTCAAGAAGAATTAGGTTGTTCTGGTCCAGTGTATCAGCACTGCAGATGCCACTTAAACTTTGCACTGAACCCTCAGCAGTGAAAAGTATCGGTGTGATTTGCAGCCAACCTCTCCTGCGTAAGTTTCCTACAGCAAATCACAGCTGGAGTAATATTAAAGTCAAATAATAAGAATTAATTTTTATAACATTGCAATGTTTCATTCTACCTGCAATTCTTCTGAAGCTTATATCATAATAGTCCAAAAAGTGCCTCTTTTAGGGAAATGTTGCATTGAAAGAGAAGCAAAAAAAAATCTTTTTGTAAACGACCTCATTGACTTCCTTTTAGTATCATCCCCTGAAAAATGAAATTCCTTGGAAACTGGCAGCTCTCTGGTTCATGTAAATTCTGTTTCTAACAAGATAAAGCCTCTAAAACCTTCCACTCAGTGAGGTGAAGTGTCCAGGTAGGTGGATGGTCCTTAGGGGAGGAGCAATGGGAGTGCTCTGGTTTGATGTGGTTGTTTCAGCAGGCAATAAGGCTTCCTGAGAGACAGGCACACTGTGTCTGCCTTCTAACCCCACTTATTTTATGCTAAACACTCCTCTTCAGTCTCCAGATTCTTTCCTTACTGCTGCTTATGAATCCTACAGTCAGAAATTAAGTGAAAACCACAATGAAGCCCTTAACAGACTCATTGCTTGAATTCAGGTGTTGTTTTTGAGGGTGTAGAGGTGAGTGTGGGAAGCGCTGTTCTCTTTCTATTTCTCCTTTTTCCATAGATATAAAAAAAAGATAGAAGTAACATCGCCTGCCACCCAGCCCTCACCCATGCTAGATACACCTTATCTTTGCAAAAACCATCTCATAGCAACTGATGGTCCTCTTTCTGGCCTGGAGCAGCATTTCAGGAGCAATTAAAGTGCTTGGGGAAGTGTCTGGGGGAGAAGATATTCCTCTGGCCTCTCTTTAAATGAAGCTGCTATTCATTCACCAACATTTCTAATTACCAGAACAATAATTGAAATACTGGAGTAATCTATTTGAGGAAGGGGAGCAAGGGCCAGAGTGATTTTGTTAAAGCAGGGGGTGGAAAACTTGGTGCCAATGAAAGCTGGGAAAAGGGTTGGACTTGATGATCTTGAAGGTCTCTTCCAAGTTAGTGACTCTGTGCTTCTGTGATTCTGTGACTCTGTGAAAGGTAATTCAGCTTGGAGGGATGCAGGCAAAGATGAAGAGGAGACAAAGGAATGGTGCAGGCACAGCCAGAAAGTGGATGGAGGTTTGAAATAATTCTCTTTATTCCACAGCAGACATTTGGGGTGATCTTAGTCCATAAAGCCTCAAGGACACTGGTTCCTTCACAGGGATGTATGAAACCTATTTGGGCTTGGTGGAAGATACCATTTCATAAGAATGAGAGATGGAAGAAGAGGCTCTGGATGCTCTCAAGTATCATTGCTCTCACGATCCTGTTGGCAGTGAGGATTCAGGAGCTATGGGTCAGGGGAAGCCTCTTATTTTGTCTCTCCACTGTTCTGTTCACCCCCATCCCCTTAGAAAGACTGGTGTCTCTAGGAACAAGTTCCCTCGCCTAGATCCCAAGGCTCTTCTCATGACAGAAACAACAGCACAGACTATTGGTGGAGGTTTGGGTGTACTCTCTTCCTCCTCCTCCCAGGTTTAGGCTCTTCACACTCTTCTCCCATGACCCTGATCATACCAAGGCCCAGACATCTTCACACAAAACACACAGATATTTGGTTCAGCAGCAAGCTGAGAAGAAGGAGGAGGTTGCTGGTGGGATGTTGGATAGTGATTTCCACTTAATTTCTGGATGTAGGGTCCATTAAACAGTCAGAAATCAATCTTGCTCTGGAGAGACACAGAGAGGACCTGGGAGCAGGCAGCAGACATGACAGCTGCATTGTTGTCACCCTGGTATTACTTTTATTCGCAAACTTTTTGCACTATTTGTCCTTTTTGGGGGTCTCTTTGTGACTCCTGTTGAAACTGAGATTCCCTATGGTGGTTGCTGCCTCTTGTTACTGCAAATCCCCTGACTGGGTTACATGGATGTCCTCCCACAGCAACAGCAATCAAGGATTTGCTGCAGAAGTTCAGGATGAGGTTGAGTTCATGAATTCAGACATCAAGTTTGAGAGGACATGAGTGTGGCAGAGTAAATGACAGCCTGTGGTGAGTCTAGATGATCAGATGTGCTGAGGAATCAACAAGAGTAGTTTTTACCTTACCTGATTTTCTCACCAGTCACCCACTCTCACCAGCACTACCTACACAAGTTCTCAGCTTTTACTCCCAAGAGGCAATCACTGCTGGTCCAGGAAAAAGGTTGTGCCAGTTCCCATGTCTGTGTAAACTGGAGGATTCAGGACTTGTCACTCCATGAACAAGGTATAAAACAGTGCCAATGACATCAAGCACATCTGTAGGGGCAACTTGAGATTTTACTGCCAAGATAAGGCCCAAATATCTCACTGCAGAGATATTGAGGGAACAGACACTGTTCCCCTCTGCACGTCTTACCTGGATTTTAGCCTTGAGCAAACTTCAGTCTTCTCCACTCATTGAGGCTGAAACCCGTGGCTGAAAAGATTTGAGTTCTGAGAAAAGCTTTGGGTGGGTGTTGTAAAAACAGACTGACATATGTATTCCCTTTCCTTAAAGGCTTAAAATCTTAATGGAAACACAGCAGAACAAGGGGCTACAGACAGAGACAAGAGTGCAATGGATGTCAGGCCGATTGAAATGTCTTACAGGAATAGGTTTTGACAGCTGATCTTGCTCATCCTTCCCTTGAGATGTGTCGAGCTGGTGAGATGAGAGGTTCTCAGGTGGATAGTAGATGTGGCACAGTGAGACAGGAGTCACTTCACAGCAGCATGCCCTGAGGCCATGCCCTGACTGTGCACACTGACAGCAGAGCTTCTCTGAGCAGCCAGAAACATTTTCCACATCATCACTAATACCAAGATAACCATTAACTGTGTCCAGGTCTTAACCTTGAGAGCAATGAATGTGCTGTGTCTGTTCCCATGGTCTAACTCCAGGCCTGGCATTGATATGGAATATAAGTATTTTGTTCCCCATCACATCTTTGACAATATTGTTTTCCCTCTTTCCCTGTGTGAATTCAGTGATGCAGTTGTTACCCCTACTGGGACAACCTCTCCTTTTTTTTTTTTTTTTTTTTTGTAAATTATTTAACTCATACTTGTGTCCAGCTCTGGAGTTTAATATTGCTTGAATGGTAAATGCCCATGAAAATAGCCAGGCCCCTTCTTTAGATAAGAGCCAGCTGTGAAGTTTGGATGTTGCTCCAAAAATGCCCCTAGTTTGGGTCTGAGCCAAACTAGGGATGTGGTATGAGCTAATCACTCACAGAAATTAGAGGCTGCTCTGAAAGGCAAGTGGTTGTTGTGCTGAATGCACAATATTAAGATCTTATCTTGCTTTACAAGCAGACTAAACCCAGAATGAATCAATTATGAGATTAGAATTAATCCAATAATCCTCTGTTCTTCTGTGCCTGAAATCAGATGGTGCATCTGTAAAGATAGTGTTAGTTACGGCAAATGAGATCACTGCTTGTCCCATTTTATTAAAAGCCTTTCCCAAGCATTAACAGCTCGGGTGAGAGGTTGAAATGAAATTAAATTGCAATCTCTTTTCTTTGACTGATTGCCATTGTGCACACAGCCTTGGCCTCAGCTGCCCAGAGGGGATGGCCAGCACAGGAAAATGTGACTGTTGGAATGGGATGCGGAGTTCTGCTGAGGGATTTCCACCCCTCCATGTGGCTGCCAGTGTAGCTGGACTTGTGGCAGGGAGGAAGTCAGGAAGCATTACTGACCTCCTTATTTTCCTCTTGTAAACTCCTCTTCCAATGCTGCAGCTCGGGCTCAGGGCAAAAAGCTGAAACGTGCCTCCCTGCCCACCACTGGTGCTTCTCACCAGCCAGGCCTTGCAGTACTTGTGCTCTCTCCCCTTTCCTGCATGGATTTTACATTCCCACTTGTCCTGGCCTAAATCTGGAGAGTTGCTCTCCTGACTTACATTTTGCATCAGAGACCAAGCACAATTTTGTCATTTATCTGGTTTTGCTGTTCAACTTTTGTATTTCAAAGCCAGACTTAAGCTTGAATATTCATCACACTTCCCTCTCCTTTTCTTTAAGGAACCAAAATAAACGCAAAAGAAAAGGGAAGTCCAAAGTAAACCTGCTGCAGGCAGCTCTAACCACTTCTTATTGGGGCCGTCAGGGCTTGAAACAGATTTTTATGGTTCCCTCATATGGTTCTGCCACTAGATCCAAGAAAAGGAATGAATGACAATAAGAAGTCCCCTGAAATGCACAACACTGAGTATCATCCAGGGGGATAGATATGACTTCAATGAGGAAAGAAGAACATGACTTTTCTATCCATGTTCCTGCCTGTGTATCCTTCAGGAAGCTGAGCTTGGTCCAGGCCTTGTGCACTGAAGATGATATCAAAGTTTGGAGCCTTCTGACAAGATAAGTGCTCTCCCTCTATCACCTTACAAAACCAATTTCCAACCAGAAGCACTTGGAAAACATTAATAGCAGTTATTCTTCTTTCCATTCTGCTGAAGGGAATCTTGGTAAATTTATTTAGACTTTTAAAATAACTCTGTCTGAAGAAGAGATACCTGGATGATCCCAGCTTTCACAACTAATATTGTCAAATCTAGGTGCAACTGAAAACAGAAGTTGAAGACAAGCACTTTTCCATATCTTCAACATTAGGGCTCATTTGTTGGAAGGCACAACTAAATAGCAAAAACCAAATGGGAACAGGGAGGTAAGGATGAATTCTTCAATATAGAGAGCTAAGTAAGCAGATTTACACCAACAGAGGATTTGGTCTGCTGTAATCAACAGAAATTGAAGTTTAGATTTCCAGCTAGTGTGCATTTTAAGCTGTACCCTTGATCTAAAGCCCTTCTCCAACACCCTATCTGGAAAAACAAATTGCAGTCTCCACCAGCAAGGTATAAGCAACAGCCCCATGAATATGTAAAGACCTTTCAGATGGTATTTTAAAACAGCGTTCAGTAACCATTATCCACAGTTAACTGACTTCACCAGGCTTAAAAACAGGAGTCTTTAATTACAGTCGTTTATATTTCCAAAGATAGACTATAACATATTTATAAACAATCTGTGCACTTGGTGAGTAAATGACACACGGCATGAATCATTCCCTAACAGTTCTTATATAATATTCAAAGTGGGCATGAATGTTTCATGAAGGCACTTCCACTGCTGAACTTCTTAGCAAACTGAGCTTTCTTCCTTTCTATGCTGCCTCTTCTGTTCCTTTTCCTTCTGTGAAAACCCTGAAAGATTCAATTCTCTGTCAGAAACCTTTGGATTTGCCGAGCTGGTTCCAGTGCTGGACTGATGCAACTTAGATTTGGAGCATCTGTGCCAGGAGTGCAGGGACACACTTTCCCTCAAGGAATTGCCTCTAAAATACCAAAATTCTTATGTCTCATGATGTAGCACCAGTCCCTTATGTGTCCCAAGGAAATATTGACTTAAACATGAGATATATTCAATGTGGCACCACAGAGATGGAAAAATTAAAGGATGGGAGACAAATTTGCAGCCACTCAAGGGGTCTAAAGGTTTGTTCATGACTGGGTAACACTGAGGTGAAGTTTTTGGTGTAAAATCTCTGAGATTTAGTAGTACTTTGAGTTGTAGAAAAGACTCGTCCAGGCTTCATCAATGCTGGACATGGACAAGCCTCCACATAAACTCCAGATCAGGGTTAACTGTGTGGGATGATTTTGGGGCAGTTCAACATTTCTCCAAAACTTCTGCAAAGAAGTAACAGGCAACTGCAACAGCTTTGTTGCAGGCCTGAAGCAAAGAGAATTTCTCCTCTTTCTATGCTTGTCCAGCACAAAGGGAGCCTGTCTGTAATTAGGGCTACAATGTGAGATGATGCTATAATAAATATGCAATCATACTTCCAGAAACTTTCTGCTCTTGTCTGTTGCACTTCAAATCCCCATGACTGTGGATGGTCACCTCACTGAACTTTCCAGACAGGTTGGATAATGATTCTTTGTGAGGACAGCAGGGAGCATTGATGTGAACAATCCATTGTTAGGTGAGTGGCTTTATTGATACGTGACAGCTTGGACAGTAGGGGTTACTGGAGTCATCCTGTTCTGCTTTTGCCATTTTAATTTCTCTACAAGCCCCAAGGGCCAAATGAAATCATGAATGAATAAGTAAGAAGATATCCATTTGCAATATGTCCACAATTGTTTTCCTCAGAGCATTCCCTATCCATAGCCAAGTGTCCCAAAATTACACCAGGCAAATTTCACAGACATCTAGTCTTCCTTGACTTTCATTAAAACATGCTGTTCATAGCAGCAATAAAGTGTATGAGTTTTAAATGGACCTAGATTTGTATTTTATATAGCTCTGTTGTTATTGTTGTAATAATAAATGACACAGAGACAATTTCAGATTGTTCTGACAAAAATCAGGACTCCTAAGGGGAGTCTGCCTCATGCACATGAAGTTGTAGCTCTGAGCAACCAGCCACGAAGATGCAATTAATTTCCCCCTCATGAGTAAAGCCATTATATAAAATACCACAGTTGCCTTGAGGGCCAAATTGAAGGCACTGAATTATGTATTATCAAAACTGACTTCACAATGATGTCTTCATGGGCACTGCTGCTGCTTGTGAATGGAAAGGGAATGGCACTCAGCTGCCAGGGTCTTATTTCCCTCTTGGTTGCAGTAAACAGTACTCATGTGAAGGCCTTGATGAGATGCAGTGATATTGCTGTTTCCCTTGAGGGAGTGGCACAGAAAGGAGAGGAAATCTTGGAAATCTGCTTAATTATATTGTGTACAGTCAATAGTTCAGCCCAAGTCCACTGGTCTTTGCTCAGGACCCAGAGATGTAGAGGTTTCCCAGCCCATTTCTCTCCTGTTGGAACAAGACTCCTGAAAGACCTAAGGTGAGCTGCCACTTCCAATCCAGTGGAGCCATCTTTTGTCTGGGATGAAGCTCTGAAGCCTCAATATCTGGTTGGGGTACTTTCTGCTCAGGGATTCTTAGACTGCCCTGGGTTGGAAGGGACCTCAAAGCTCATCCTGTTCCAACCCCCTGCCACTGGCAGGGACACCTTCCACTGCCCCAGGTTGCTCAGAGCTCCATCCAACCTGGTCTTGAACACTTGCAAGGATGAGGAATCCACAGCTTCTCTGGGCTACCTGTTCCAGTGTCTCACCACCCTCACAATAAAGTTTCCTTCTGATATCCATTCTAAACCTGCCCTCTTTCAGTTTAAAGCCATTCCCCCTTGGCCTGCCACTGCATGCTCCTGTAAATGCAACATTATCATCTCCCTTCTGCAGCCACAACACTGGCAACTAATGTGGAAGATTTCCTGGTATCCCATGAGGAAAGGAAGGCAGGAACAGGGCTTAAGATGCTATCAATGTGCTTGCCAGACAGAGAAGAGCGTGTGGGATGAGCCAGAGAGCATGTGTAAAGTGCCACCAGATCAAAAAGGGGTGATTAAGGGGTATTTTCAACTGGCCATTCACAAGATGCATTTCTATACAGAAAAACATCCTTAGCATTTCACAATTTCAATCCAGTAAACCAACACCCTGTATGTTACATTTATCCTTAGAAACAAACAAGGAACAAAAAATTGCAGTGCCTGAAGCAAGATTGGATGGTGGCTCAGTGATAAGGGGGAAGTGGGTTTCATTTTTCATGAGTGTTTTCCCCTCTCACTGGCTTCTGATCTGAGTCATCACACTGCTGCTGTGAGGCAGGTATTCACATTAAAAGCAATAACTACTTAATTAAACTTCAGGTGCTCTGAACTGTTCAAGCACACATAAAACAGGGAAAACATACATATTTCTTTTGGTAAATGGTTGTCACACACTCATTTGTGATAGAATACATCAGCAGTGCAGTGAGACAGGACACATTTTGCTTATCTTACAAATGATAAAAAGCAAATCAAAATTGTTTCTTTCCCTTCAGTCTCACATTGAGCCAGGCTAAAAGCATCCAGGAAAGGGAGTGAATGTCCAATTCCAGCAAGCATGGAAGCTTTCCTGGTCTGACTCTGAACAAGCATGGGACTTTTCCAAGCTGGAACTTGTCCTGAGACTTTCCCATAGAAAGCCTGTGACTATTTAGAACATGTACAACTACCCAATAAAAATAGTAATTATTCATAAGAGAGGAAAAATTATTAAAATATTTTGGAAAAATAATTCCTGACTCGGGATATGAGGGATACTTAGGATCAACAAGAAACAATTTATGGAAACCCATTCCCACCACCCTCTCCCCTCTTGCTTATGGAGCAGTGTGAATATAGAAAAAAACTGAATATTCAACTCTCTGAGGGATTCCCATTTTATTTTCTTATTCAGATTGTCTGGGCCATTTGCCAACATCCCTTTGTGCTGGAATGGCAAAGCCAGAGCTTGCTGCCCTTTCTTCTGGTCCTGAGATGCTCCTGGGAGCTGAGGAAAAGCCAGGTGGCAAAGCAACCTCCGGGGGAGCAGGATGAGTGTGTGTGTAGTGCCCTTGTGGGCTGGGGAGAGGTGTGACCCAGTAGCACCTCCACTCTGAGAGCAAGATTTTTCCTGTCTGAGTTAGAAAGAAATTCTGCTGTTCCCACTTCATTAATCAGGCCGGGAAAATATGGGCCCTTACCAAAAATTTAAATTTACCTGAACAACAGATGAGCAGAGCTGAGCAGCACTTCGAATGGTTTTGTCTGAGACTTTTGGATATAATGTTATCAGGCAATTTCTATCCAGGACCAAACCAATTTAATGGAGCCACAGATATGGGTTTTCTTTCATATCCAGCAGCCAAAATTCTCTTTTAAACAGTGGGAAATCAGAGCACAAAGTAAATTAACCCCTAGGTCTTCTTTATGGATCTTGTTCCTAACACAAGAACGTGGTGGTTTGCAACACAGGACTCTCCTCTTATTTTTTTTTTTTTTCTTTTAATGAAAATACAGAGTAATTTAAAGCTTGAGCAAACTTTTGAGGCATTTCTGTAATATGCACACTAGGCAGAAAATTTTCATACCACGCAGGAAGTTTCACTGGGATCACAGCATTTTTTAGCACATCCACCTGAAGCAGAACTTGATACTGCAGGATGTTGGGCATGATTGAGAGGATGGCTGGTACCCCATGGGCTTGGTTTAGTGTAGTAGGCTTAGTTTAGGGCAGTAGCTGAGTCAGAATTTATGGAAATATATCAGATTCCAAGACTTACAACTGCATTCTTGACAAAGGCTTACAGAAACCTTGCAGTTTTTAATCACAATTTTGCTGCTGTGAGAGCCAAAGATCTGGGAAACAAAACTCCCCATGTTTTTGTACTCTAGATGTGAACTTGGCCTCATCTAATGCTGACTGTCTTCACACAGCTCATGACTCCCTTTGTAGTCATCTGTGGGGTGTGACTCACACTAATGAGATTTTTCAGATAAATTGTATGAATCACATTTATAGAAATGTTCTCCCCTTTCCACTGATGATGTAGGTTAGACAACCTGCTCACATGGGTCTGTCAACATTGTGACTGGAGACATGGAAGACAAATCCCACATTTTTGTTCCTTCCTTCAGCTCCTGAAACACTGGAGGGGGGTCTGCAGGTAGAATTTGCATGATAAAAATAGCTTTGATTGACTTAACAGAAGTGTCACCCTCTGTAACTTTAGCCTAGCTAATTTGAAAGATGTGTATCTGTCATCTTAAACTGCTGGCTCACCAAAAACTGGATTCATACTTGTGGTGTAAAATCATCAATAACTAAAGCAGCACTAAAAAATTAACCCTGATTTGCTGTTGAGGTTTCCTGTTCATTAATCCTTCTTATTGTATTTTTTGTTGGAAATACAACAAACAGCAGAGGGGAAAAGTGAGCTTAAAAGCCATAAAAGTTCATGGGACATTTCTCACTGGATGAGTGTTCATCACTCTTAAACTTCTTGAATTTGCTTCAGTTCATCTTATCATAATTTCTCTTAAACAAAGGCCTTATTCTAAATTCCTTTTTCATCTTTCCTTATTCTAAATTCCTTTTTCATCTTTCCCCTTACTCCTCACCCACCCTGTTGGTTTCAGTCAGATCACCCTAAGAGTGGTGTGCTATGGGAAGGGAGGATGTAGTCTGCCCAGAGTGACTAATTTGGATTTTCAACTCCTTTCCTGAAGCTTCATCTCTATGTTTTCTCTTTATTCCATTATTCATGTCTCAGTCTGTAGCTACTCCAAAGACTGCATTGTAGTCCCTGCCACAGAGATGTATTTTTTGAACACAATGGGTTCCTTTCTGGGGGATGCTGAGCTGCCCTTTGGAGTTTTGCTATTCTTTGGTGATTTGCTGAATCCAACCTCCTTTTGTTGTTCTTTTCTTCCAGTGTGTGCTCACTTCACAGCTGAGCATTTTCTGAATGTGCTGTCTTTCCTGCACAAATCCTGCTCCATAGATGTGGTGCCCTGGCATTTTCAGGGGTTGATGTGAGCACTCAATCTTTTGTTCTGGTTAGAAATTCCTCTCAGCTGACCACCTTGTACCATCACCAGCTCCTTAATTGATAACTAGGAGAATTCCTGAGATGAAAAATGAAGATACTTTTCTCTTCAGCAGTGAGGGCACCCTGCCCTGTCCATCCTCCCGTTCCATAGTGTTCCCTTTTAGAAGCAAAAATACATTTATTTATTTATTTATTTATTTATTTATTTATTTACTCTGAACTAAAGTTTGTAATTTTTTTTATATAGAGGTCTGTGCTCTGACCCAATTCTGGATGAGCTTCAGCTAGTTCCTTCCTGACTTATGCCTGTCTACTCCATTTCAAGGAGTTGAAACGGGAAAAGGAAAAATATTACTTTGAAGGAGATGAAAAAGGATTTAAAACAACCTGCACCAGCTCCAGGCCAGTCCTCTGGTTTGTTGATCAGTCAGTCCCCACCAGTGTGTATCACTGCCTGATAGCAAGAGAGCAGTGCTGGGGTCTTAGCACTTTGAACTCCCCTCTGTGTCTTTTTCATCTCAGATTTCAAAACCCCTTGAGGCTGCACCATGGACTTTTCTGACAAGTCAGCAACTGTTAATGTCTTCAGAAAACAGCCTGAAAACCTGAAAACATGCACTCCTGCCTTTGACAGTGGTGTGCAGTCACAGTAACACCCTTCCCTGAGCCTGCAGCCAATGAAGGAAACCTTTGAAAGTCAGTAAATATGCAGCTCTCCCTAACCCTTGCCATCTTCTTCCTTCCCTCTGGGCTGGAGGCTCTTCTCTCCTCTGTTTGTCTGACACACATTTTGCACAGGGAGAAGAAGTTAATGGTTTAGTTACAGAAGAGAGAAGCAATAATATTTTTAGCATGCCAAAAAACTCCTGTTTGAATTGTCCTCTATGTGGTATCACTTCAGCACATGGGATAAAAACCTTGAATCCAGGGGAGCTTTTTTCTCTTCCTGTTATTTCACAATCCAGTGTGAGCAATTCCAAGTCTCAGGACACATTGTAAAAAACACACCTCAATGCTATGAATTTGGTGAGGCTTCCTCTCATGGCTGCATGGGCAGAAAAGTTCTGGGTTGGCCAGCCAGGAGGTTTGCTGGAAGACACACAACAGTGGAAGTTGTTATGTGAAATCATTTGACTTTATAAAGAGGATTGAGGGGGTTTGCAGTGGTTGAACGAGGCAGTAAAGTCTGGCAGCTGTTCATTTGTTGGGCCCAAAAGCCTGTGTCACACAGCCTGTGTCACACAGCAGGGACATCTGAGCACCAGTGAGTGAGTGTGTTTTGACAAGATGTTAATGGGCTGTGACTCTTCTGTCTCTCTGGATTTGTCAGGTCCTTGTGGAAGGGGCTTAAATGTAAATTAATTCATTTTTAAACACAGGATCCAGGGAGGTTTGTCTTCACCCTGGGGTGTACATGGGCACATGAGCAACACTAAATGTCGGTGAAGACAAACTCAGTCTGTTCTTTAGCCCCAACTCCACCACTTACAAAACAGAATAGTTGAATTTCAATGTGAAATAATAGGAAAAATGCATGTGTTTTCATTAATCCCACTTTTCAAAATGTGAGAAAGGTTAACAGATAGTTCATGATTAAATGAACACTAGAATTTAATTCAGGATTTAAAAGAATAGAATTTAACACAGGATTTAAAAGAATGGTCAAGAGAAACTTCTGACAAGATGATAATTCTCAATATTTGCTGTTTCTGTTATGGCTAAGGGGTTGTGGATTTGGAAGGAGCAATGAGTAGAGTTTGGCTTCATAAAAACCCTCCTTTGATTATCACCTGAGGGAACATCCTCTTGACCACAGGAGGAAGTCAATCTGTGGCTTTCTGTCTTCATGTCCAACTCACTGAAACAACCCTCTCAACTTTTCATTGAAACTTATTTGGTCTTGACCTCCTCAGATGGTCATCACTCTTCAAAACAATTCTATGTCTGAGATTTCCAGGGATTTTTTCTCCATGTACAGTGTGAACCTCACAGTGATCTCAACCCTGGTCATATCTTTAGAGGTAATGGTAAACTTCAATGGAATGGAATGGAATGGAATGGAATGTTAGAAATGGAATGTTAGAAAATTCCATTAACAACTGTCTGCAGTGAACACATGAGCATGTAAATACCATTTTTACTTGTTTGCCTTCAGCTCTTCACTTTTTTGATGGGACTGGGATCATCAGATCACCTTGACAAGAGGTGGTGAAGAGGCAGTATTAGGGATTTCACACCTCTTGGAGGGCTCCATCTCAGATGAAGGATCATCCAGTTATCCTTTGTGATATCCTGTCTCTAGTGACATCAAGGAAAGAACAGTGGTACTTTTTTGTTGGGCAAAGCACTCAAAATATTTTAAAAGCTGTGAGGTTTAATATTGTTTTGCTATTTTAGTCATAAAATTCTTAATAAGATCAAACCTTCCCATTTAAAAAAAATAAATATTAACTGCAAAGCTTTTGGCAACTTAACTTTTATTAACTTAAACATAAACTTGGTTTATGGTTTAGCAGATAGAATAACCTGGGAAGATGTCCAGATGCTGTAGAAGTTGTTGGTGCTGCTGCTGCTTCTGTGGACAAGGATCACTGATGTGTATTTTGTAAAAATGTGACAGGATGCAGATTATATGGCCTGTTCATAAATTCAATGTAAATGCCATTGCGGCATTAATTATATTGTTCTGATTTATCAAAACAGATTTTACATGGGATGAAAATTTCACTTAAAACTCTAGAATATTTGCCCTGGCTTTAATTCCTCAAGCAGCAGCTTGCAGATCTAATGGTATTAAAAATGGAGAGGACATTCCTGGGGGAAGTGAAGTCCTCCACTCTCCCCATGTTAGCAGATCCTTCAAGCAGCCTCATCCGCACATCTATAAACTTCAGAGTGTCCAAAAAACCCATCTTTTTAATATGTCAGCCTTAGTTCTCTCATACAGTCAGGAATATGGAGATCCCTGGAATTTTACAGCACCACATTATGGGAGAGACTATGAGGAATTCTTGCTGCTTGTCTTAGAACCTAGACTCCTTGCTCAGGCAGCAGTCTGTTATTTTACTTCTGTTTTGGCTATTAGCTTAAAAATTGCATATTTGTGAGACTACATCTAAAAACAGTGGGCTGGGTCACAAAACAGATAGAGAATAATCACTAATTAATCAGCCATCAGACTAATAATGGGCCTTCAGTTTTGCCAACAAACCCCGCTACTAAATCGCACCCTCATTACCAATAACTACCAATTTAGAGTCTGTGTTACTGCACCAGTTTTATTAATGTCACATTCAGGAGGATACTGTAGCAATAAACTGGCAGAAGGCTGTAAAAAGAGGGTTGTTGTACATATTAATAACGTATTTTATAGTGCACTTTAATATTCTGGATCCAAGCTGCCTGGCTTTATAATCAGAAGAGGAAAAAGGCAAGTCGATCCATCATCCTCACCTGATCCTACAGCAGCCATCTAACTCGTCACAGTGATATATATGGGCATAATATCTTGTTACAAAAACCTTGTTATTAAGCAACTCTATTAGTTCTGATTTGTTATAATGCCTTATAATAAGCTCAGAGATAAGTTTCTAAATGATTTACGGGGGTGCTTTTTTAAGCAGGTGATGTCTTCAATCTCTCCAGGAGATGGGTTTGGTGGTTGAAGAGGAGCTGGGAGGGAAGTGGGGGTCTCTGAGCAAGAGAAGAGCACACTTTTGATGTGGACTTAGTTCAGGGCACAATCCTTCCTCCAGGTCTTCTCCAAGTGGGAAAAATACCTAAAGCTACAGCTTCAGAGGCCCATGTTGAACATCAGAGCAGCCAGAAAACTACTGCTGCATTTCCCAGTTCTGCTGTAGAAGACCCTCACTTTCACCTTGGACGAGAGAGCTGAATCCCAGTTTGAAAATATGTTGAAATCTGTGTGATTTAGGAGTTTAGGGACCTCACTGGGTTCAGGTCTTTGTAATCCAAGCATATTTTATAGCATTTCCCTCCAACACCAGAGTGGTGAAGGAAGTTGAATTAACAGTTGAAATACACTCATATGATGAGAGAGCCCAAATAAACATTTAAAAGAAGAGTCCTTTCCTTTCCTCCATAATTCCACAGCCTTCCCTCCCTCCAGTGGTTTGAATTTAGCTGCTATCCTCTGGGAAGGAGGAATAAAGACCTCATGGGAATGTTCAATAACAAAGAGACTTGGACAGATTAGATGGGCACAACAGTTTGCTCTGACCATCCCTGGAGTGGAGCAGAACTTCTTGGGAGCTGGGGTAAGGCCACCATGGAATTAAGCCATGTCTCCTGACCAAGCATGGTCAATCCAGCAGCACAATGTAAGCAGCAGCATCCCTTTGCTCCAAATTTAACACCTCTTCATGGCAGGATCAGGTAGATGAACCAGTCCTACCAAATACTGTCCTTGACTGTACTCTTCACCTTACAGTCTTTCTGGCATGGAAAGAGAAGATCTCTCTTCCACTGCCAGTCACAGCTGCAACGTGTTCCATGTGTAGTAAATTGTAAGTCAGAGTGATCTGTCAGAGAACAACTGACCCAGCAGATGGTGTTGGGTTGAGGTTTTCTTCCTCACCCAAACCATGGTGAGGAAGAAAATAATCATCCTTGGGGGATGTACATGGCTGCCCTCACTGCTGTTGCTAAGCTTGAGCTGTGAGGTCAGAGACATGAGGGCAGGAGGAGGTGGCACAACAAAACTCGATGAAGGGTAAGTGTGGATTTGTACTTAAAACCTTGACACCCAGCCAAGGGTTTTATTTTCCCCATCGTGAGATGATTGTTCCTGTCTGCCGTGGAACTGATGGGCTCTTAACCGTAGCTGCAGCCATTAATTTAACACAAAGAACAGCATTCCTGTTCCTTTCCACTGGAACCTGTCATTTGAGGCTAATGACTCTGATTATGGTCCCCACTAGCTGGTGATGGACAGGGCTCTTCCCCTTCCAGAAAGCTGTGGAGCAAGGCCAGGTGGCTTCAGCAAGGAAGTGAATAAATAACTCTGTTTTCATTACTGCTGTGAAGGTTTGTAACCTGGACTAGGTTTACAAGTAAATTGGCTTCTAATTGTAATCTGGGCTAAGTCTAATTTGTAACCTGGACTAGATCTTCAAGTAAATTGATTTCTAATTGGAGAAGGATAGGAGTAAAAGATGCCTGGAGTCAAGTCCAGGGGTGGACTCACTGTAAAATGATGTGGTGTAACTTCCATTTGATGGTGTTTAAGGCTCTATCCTGGTACAGGGCTGCAGAACTCCATGTATGAATAAGACAAAGCAAAGCCCAACTAAGACAGGAGTTGCCAAGTTTCGTACTGACCTGGCACACTGAAATGATTATGGAAAAATTACAGAGGTCCTATTAAATAGACTTAAAATTCTCTTCTTTATAGTGAAAGTTTACTGTCCTTTCGCGCTGAGCAGAATTTGGATGAAGAATTGCAAAAAGATTACCCTGAGGAATGTACCAGATAATCACTCTGTTAAACATGTGCGTTGTATTACAGTTTAGCTACTTTACACATTAGTTTTCCAAGTTCTTCTTAACTGCATTGGTTAAGTCATTAAAATAACACTCTTGAGTGGCTGTAGAGATCATTTCTGTCAGGTTTACCCCAATATATCAACTCGCTGTTGACTAAAAATAATTCCCATTCAATTGTTCTAACTGAATATCTGAAGTTTGTCTTTTCTATCTTCACATTTCACTGAAGCCCAGATTTCAGAAGGGACAGTGGTAATGTGCTCCAGAACTGCTGAAGATCTTCTATGTTTAGGTGTGGACAAACCAGGAAAAAGAATATGAACAGAAGTCAGTGCTTGTATAGAAATAGTTCATCTTTCCAATTCTGTACAGGTAACTGTGCAGCTTCCCTGCCCACCTCCCAGCACTTGCAGTTTGCTTGGGGCTGGTGACTTTGCAGCTTTATTTGCAGACCTGAGTGCCGTGAGGTGATTTTCCCATGGGAGACAGGTTTGTTCCCACAGGGACAGATCCTGTCTCCTTCATGCTGCCAGAAGAAAGCGAACCAGGATCAAAATCTAATTTAAAAGGGGAAAAGATGAAGGCTGTGCTTTTATTGAAGGCAAATCCCTGCAGATCCCTGGGAATATAGCTGTTGTCTAATGGAAGCCACTAATAAACCAAAAAAAAAGCCACGTAAAGGGAAACAATCCATTATTTATATGACAAGTAAACCACATAAAGACTCCTTATGAAGTTAACATTCCAGGCCAGGTACTTGCTTTTGTAATCTTCAAAAAGTGGAATAGGTAGTCAGCCAGGGGTTTGTTATTATTCAGAGTGTTTGTTAGCTACGTGAGCACCTGCCATTTCCCAAGGAGTTGTGCTCTGCGTGATTTACACTGCTGCTGGATTGTTTGGCAACATTCCTTCTCAAAGAGGCTACCAGCAATAAATTAGTGCTTTTCATGATTTAGACATTTTAAAGTGTTTCTAATCTTCCTCCCCCCCACCTTTTATTGTCAACAAATTCAATATTTGTTGCACTGTCAACGATCTGGTGCTTTTCTTTCCCTATTGTTGTGCATTCTGTATTTTACAGGAATGTTTAGTTGCTCTACATGTGGTACACTAATAATACCTTTTGGCTAGATGTGGCACACCTCTCAAGATCTCAAAATGTTTTGTAAACTTTCATTAACTCCCAAATTCCGCATACTGTAATGTCAGTCTAGTCCTTAAGGTGTTTTTTCCAAGTGCTCTTGAAACATCTGCGCTCAGACTGACAAATCTGTGTGGAAAAAAAATCACCCATCCAGTCAAGTGCTTGTGATCTCAGGCTTTTGTAAGCAAACATAATGTAAAATGTAAATGTAAAATCGAGATTTGTTTTTCAACTTGTTTTTAAGGGGTTTTCTTGCATCTGATCCATTTTGGGGTAAGTTTGTATTTTTGGTTACTCACTCGTGAGGCTTTTACCTTGCAACTTCCCTCCTTGGATCTCAAGAAGTTCATATCCTTCCCTCTGCTGAGCAGAGAAGGACAGCAGTGCACAGCACAATGGAAGAGGGTTGCAGGAGACCACCACAGAGCAGACCCACAGCAGAAACAGGGGTTGGAGAAAGTCTCTGAGGGTCACTGGCCCTGTTAGTGACCGACCCTGGTGGTCAGTGCCAGCCTGTGTGGTCACCTCTGCAGCACCTCTCAGGAGCAGATTACTTCTAACCCATGGCCCAGAAACTCTGGCTGTCATTTTCTGAGCTGTGGTTGCAATTCTCAGGAGACAGGAGGGTACTGGTAGTGATAGAAGGGTAATTTGGTCTGAGAGCTCAGGTCCCCTGGAGACAACTGAGTGTGTGAGAGACTTGGGCTACTTTTTATAATAGACAAGTTCATAGCTAGGAAAAAAAGAAGTGAAAGAGCAGGAGCATTAGAAGCAAAAATAAGAGGGTAAATAAAACCATAGTAACACTTCAAATAGAAAAATATTGTAAATTTTACGCTATTAATGTAACTTAGGAACTCTTAAGTTTTGAATACATTAAGAATAATAAATTCTTTTCTGTGATAGCAAAAATATTTTCTCCACGGCAAATACCCCTGGCTTAAAGTGCAGATTCATTTGTAGAGTGGTTTCATAGTAGCTCCAAATTAAGGTTTTTCTCCTTGAGCATCTAGGCTCTGTGTGATTTCGTGCTGGGGGAAGAGATCGCAGCTTAATTAATTTTTTAAATAAGCAAATGTTAAATTTAGAGAGATAAAAAATTCTTCATTCAAGCTCTTTTAGAATGAGATGTCATGTCAACTAAAACACTAAAACCAAAGTAGAGGTATAAGTCGTTTGGAGTTTAGGGCTACAGTTAATTTAATCCCCTATGTTTAGTTTAGGAAGAAAAAGTACTAACAGCTTGATTTACATCTAATTCCTCCTGCTGTAATGCAGAAGAATTGCTGCCAACAGAGCAGCACTCAAGAACATGATGCCAACAATTAACCAGTCCACCCCATGCAAAGCACAGGATTTGAAATTGCCTCCAACAAAAGCACAGACCTCCAGGTGCTCTGAACTATGTGGACCAAATAATTTTCTATTCCTTCTAGAAATTGCAGGTCTCACACACACACACATACACCCCCCCCCCCCCCCCATATTTTCTAGGTCTGTTTTGTGTTTTCCTGTGCAGCCAGGCTGGCTGTGCTTGTATTGCACCCGCTCTGCTGTGGTGATGAAAAATAAGAACAGAGACATCAGACTTCCATACACAAATATGGAATAAAAAGGTCCATTTACAGACATCCAGTCCTCAGGTTGCAAACATATCTATCACTACACGGAGCCATGTGGTGAAAACACAACATATGGCAATGTAACCATGACAGTAAATAAAAGTAATTCTCTGTGTCAGCAGCAGGAGAGGAGCCACCACACATCATCCATATTTGTCTCACACCAGAAAGGCTAAGGAAGACAAAGGCAGCTGGAGTGGGAAGTGATGGACTAAAAGGCTCCAGTGATAGTAAATTTTCTTCTTCCATTTAAGACACAGAAGAAGACTGGGCAGCTTTTCTAATCTTTTCTGTCTCAAACCAGAGTTCTTATGCAGCTGTGGATAAGGTACGTCCATGACTTCCTTGAGGGAGCCAAGGATGAGGATTCTTGGAGACGTGTGATTGAAATTGTCCCGAGTCCCACCAGACCACATGGGGTTTCACAAGAGAGGAAGAGCCCTTAAGCTCTGAGAAAAAAACAATGACACCTCTTCTATCAATCCATGATGCTCCATCCCTTTTCAGAAGCTCCAAAGACCACACCTGGTGTTTCTTCAGTCACAGCCCACATCCTGCAGGTCAGAGTCCACGAGGTAGAGTTTGACTTCAGAAGCACAAGGCTTTTCACCCTACAACTATTTTGCAGCTGAAAACCTGTGGCCTCTTTGCTTCCAGCAGGTACAGGCTGCTTTGTTTCTTTTCCACTCCACTAAGATTTCTAGAAATGGATGCTTGATTAAACCTACTCTAACTATACATATGATTCTCCTGATTTTTGAGAGTAAATTGCTGTTAGTTTTCACTGGGACTCTATCAACTTTGATTAATTATGAATACTTACAATGGAATTTTAGGAGTTTATATTGGGAAATCCAGTTCTCCTTCCAGGGAGCTCCACAGATCACCATTTAAGCAGGACCCTCTTTGGGGTCTCAGTAAAATCCATGAAGGTCAGTAGATACCCACAACAAACTGGAGCTGACGGATGTTTTCTCCAGAGCTGAATTTGCACCAAAGGGTTTAGGCAGAAATTAATCACCTTACCCTGAGAGAAATTAGTTAAGTATGAAAGGATTAAAGTGAAACCCTGAAAACTCAGAGGAAAAGTAAAGAAACTTTCCACAAACCATCTTTTTTTTTTGTGCTCAGCAGAGCATGGCATACAAGAGTTGGAACACCCCAAAGAATAATGATGTCTCCTCCCTCTCTGCGGGGAGCTGAATTTAGGGCAATCTGCACTATTGTATGAACCCCAGGTGGATGGGATGGGATGGGATGGGATGGGATGGGATGGGATGGAAACTGAAAGGTCTACCACACTCTTCCTACCACAGAGATCTAACTACAATCAGCATTTCGGGGATCACAAGGGCCACATAAATTGGTCTTGCACAATAGTCATGACTATCTGTAAAAAAACATTAATCAGGGTAGACCCACTGCAGCAGCTGACATCAGGTTCACATCTGCACTTAACAAACAAGCTTAATTAGTTAAAAACTAGCATTTCCAGGCCATGGTCTTTTCAGACAAATTGTATATTTCAAGACACAGTTCAGCATGGCAAACAGCAGCTAACGGGAGGAAAGGCACAGAGGAGGAGAAGAGTCCAGATGCAGAGGTCCAAGTTTGCTGGTGTTTGTGCAGCTCAGCACTGGTTCAGTGCTGGACCTGGCAGCATTAATGGCTGGACTCCATGATCTTAGAGGTCTTTCCCAACCCCAATTATTCCATAATTCCGTGATTCTTTTCCCCGAATCCTGCTGCCGTTTCAACCCTTTTCTTTAACCGTGCCAGCAAATCCTCATACCTATCCATAGATGGCAGCAACTTTCCAAATCAGCTGCAGATGCTGATGAACAGAGATGGGCTCAGGCTTCCCACGGCCAGAAGCGTTTCACAGCATGAAACTGGTAACAAACTGCACGTGGATTTAATAGTTTGTACAAAGAACTCCACTCACTCCTGAGGCGGGGTGGAGGGGAATATATATATATATTTTAATGTGCTTCTGAAAAGGTTTGGATTGACAGCAGAGACACACATGGAGGTGGAGGAGGCAGCTGGGGGAAGTGGGTGGATTTCTTTTTGCTGCTATTAACTGCCAGCTCAGAAATAGTAAAAAAAAAAAAAAAAAGTACACCCTGACTGTGATTGTTGCTGGCTCTTAACATATGTCAGGCTCTTATCATTTCAGAGCAGCTGGCAAGTTCATGCAGAACCACCAGGCGGCCCAACGTGGCCAGTAATCAGTTAAGTACAGATGTCCAAATAGATGTAACTTCCATTAAACTTTAAATAAAGATAATTTATGCTGAGTAAACAGACGAGTGAGCACATTTGCCCAAATACAGATGGCACTACCTGATAGCAGTGCATTAGAAGGGTCATTAAACAGGGAGGTTCAATAACATAGTACTCAAAGATGGTCTTCTGCAAGGAAAAATAGCTGAGATCAGGGATATAAAGTCTACCTCTGCAATTTTTTTTTTTAATTTTTTTTTTTTTTTTTTTGCCTCTGCTTCTTTTTAAATAGCTTGGCAAGTTTGGAATCTTAACAGGGCATAAAGAGAGACACACTTTCTCCTGGAGGGACACTCTTGCACCTGTACGTGGGAAAGAAAAATTTTTAAAAAGGCATTGTAATCTCTCTCACTTGGAAATCAGGATAAGTGTGCTCAGCTGGAGGGAGGAGAAACTTCTGAGCATGAAGGCCTTAATCCAGGGCCTGATGGCTTTGGGAAGGGACTCCCCCTGCAAGGGGTTTTGCATCTGCCCTTCATCCCCAGGGCAAGGGAGGCACTTTTGTCACGCCCACAGTGACACACTTTGCCGTGGAACAGGATTAGATGCTCACTGAACACACACAAATCTTCCCTTCCCTTCCCTTCCCTTCCCTTCCCTTCCCTTCCCTTCCCT
>CM031879.1:2251297-2425839 GCA_018697195.1 Certhia americana
CCTTCCCTTCCCTTCCCTTCCCTTCCCTTCCCTTCCCTTCCCTTCCCCTCCCCTCCCACTGCACACTAGGGTTGAAGAGTTTTCCTGAGGGTTTCAGTGCCAGCTCCTCAGTAAGGACAGAGAATTCAGCTGAGGACCCAGATGTTTGGGTTTAGGCACCAGATTTGGGGGTTCTGGCCCTCTTAAGACATTGGGAAGCTTAGGATTGGGAATGAAAAGGTAGGATCACCTTTAGTATGAGCCATTGAAATCACCTTTCTAACTGTTCTGTAATAACTCTCCATCTCCTTGTCTGTGATCAACAATAATCACATTATTTCCGCTTTGGGCAGATCATGCATTGGAACAAGATCACCCATGACCTCTTTTAATCCCAGCAAGCAAGGATGGGATATTTCTTGGCTGGTTCCTGCCAGTGAACAGGTGAGTCTCCATGCTAAGCTTGTTATCCAGGTTCCTTCTGCAGCTGGTGGAGCTTCCCAGGGCAATTCATGCTCTGTAAAGAGCTGTGATGGATCGCCTCTGGAGCTGCTTCTCTCTTCTGACTATTGAGAGAGTCCAGATGTCTGCACTAAGCCAGATGCCTCATTTTCAGATGGCTAATGTTAGATAAAAGAAGCCCAGCTCAAAATGGAGCATCAGCCTGTCTTTATTATTTTTATTTACTATGTTCTTCTCTCTGCTTCAGCTTGGTCCTTGTGGAATAAGGATAAAGATACATTAATGCTAATATGATGTCCTGCTTATCAAACTCCTCTTATTTTTGCTAAAGGTTGCCCCTGGGACACTTTCAGTGGGACAGCTGGAGAATGCTGTTAAGTTATTCCAGATGCATTTTCAGAAATTAAACTTAAAGCACCTGGGTTTTGAGTCTTGCACTTATGACCTTGCCTTGCTTTTATTTGTTGCAAAATAATCTATTTTAAAACATTTGTAGGGTCAAAATCCCCTTTCCCCACATTATAAGATACTGTCTTTCCTTTGACTGTCTCAGAGTCCCCCCTCCAGTGATTCTCATTTTAAACCAGGCCCCTTTTTAAAAACTCTTGGTCTGTTTTGATCCCATTCATGACATTGACCTACAGAAAACCTTTCACCTCCCCTCAACTTTCCTCTCCCATCATTTTAAAATCATCCCCATTAAAAATGTGTCACATCAAATTCTGTAACTCTTGAGGCTGATGGTGAGATTCTTTAGCAAGAACATTCATGCTGCTCCAGGCACTGTTGAAATATTATTTGCCCTAAATTCTCTCAATCATATTTAAATTAATGACAAAAGGCTGGGACGAGGCAATGAACAACAGAATCTGATGCTGCACTGAAGATTTCCAACATCATATGTTATTCAAAGTATTTCCTTCTTCAGGGTGATTACTTCATTTTACATTTTCTGGCCTCATGCTCATGTCACACCCCAGTTCCTGTGGCTGTCAGATTAAACACTGCTTTATCAGAAGAAATGCCACTGAATTATACAATTTCTTTGGCCATTTAACACCTTTATCTCTGCCTTGCCTCTGCCAGGATTACTGACACAGATTAGCCCTGTCCTTGCCATCCTAGAAAGCTCCTAAAATATATGTAGGAGGACTTCCTGGGGAATATTTTTAACACTCCCTTAGCATGTACACAAAAGCCATGTTTTTGTTGAGGAAACTGTGTGCAGGTACAAATGAGCTTTTCATCTTTGAAACGCCATATTTTTTTTAAAAAAATTATCTCATGGTTAGGTCAAACTTTCTGAATTCTGCTGATTTCTTTCCTGTTAAACACAAGCAGGGTGAGACCCTTGTTCATGTAAATCCACCTGGAAGCTGCCTCTTGTAGCTGATGCCCTCTTGCTGGAAGAAGCTCTAAAAGCATTAACCTTGATGGAGGTGTCACCTGGGACCAGGTAGAAGGAAAACAAAGTCCATCTGAATGGTCCAGAACACTCAGAGCATCTCCCTCCCTCATCCAGGGTGTTTTTTTGCTGTTCAAACACATGCACAGCGGGGCTCTCCATGGCTGGGGGGACCTCAGCAGTGCCGTGGGGTCACAACACAAGGCCACCACTGCATGCAGGGTCATTTCAGCCTTGGACAGCCCCACTTGAGAGGGGTGACAGAAGGTGACAGGCTCTGCTGGGAGCAGGCAGTGCCAGATCAGCTGCACAGCTTCTGGCCAGCTCAGAGCGTGACCACAGCAAATGAAATCCTCCCCCAGCCACATGAAAAATCACAGAATCATAGAATAGTTTGGGTTGGAAGAGACCTTTTAACATCACTGTCCTGTTTTCAGCTCAGGCAGAGTTAATTTCCTCTCAGCAGCTGTTCCAGTGCTGTGTTCTGGATTCAGGATGGAAATGGTATTGATGACACACTGATGGTTTGGGGTTTTGCTAAGTTTATCCTAAGTCAAGGTCTTTTTTTTCCCTCTGTCTCATGCTCTGCCAGGTTCACAGAAGAAATTGGGAGGGAGCAAAGCTGGGACAGGTGACCCAAACTGACCACAGGGATATTTCACAGCATTGGATGATGGGTTTTCAAATCAGATTACTTTCTGAGCCCTTGTTCAAGTTGTGAATTCTGGATCTGGCTTTAGACATTCCTAAGATACAGCAATTATTACCCCTGATAGGTATTCTGGTCATTTTGGCTGTCATCAGCAGTAATTTTTTTTTCTATTCTCCTGAGGGTCAACTTGTTCTAGAAATCATCAAAATATGTACTTTCTTCTGTTAAAAAAAAAAAAAAAAAAAAAAAAAAAATACCAGGAGAGAGCTTAGCCAAGATGAGCTGTGTCCCTGTTCTGCATCCAGCCCTCTCAGTCCCAGCCATTCCCACCAAGTTATCCACCTGCCAAATGGGATTCCTTCTTCTGGCTGCCATGATCACTCACCTCCCAAGAACAGCTGCTGAATGGACAACTGAGTCACTGAAAAATACCAGGCAGAGAAAACGTGGGAGAGAAAATCAGTGAGTTGTTCACAATCTGCCCCTCATATTTGAAATCACAACTAATTGCCCTGACTTGGCACAGTGGTCTCTGCCTCAGCTCCCTGAAGTATAGGAGAGTGACATGTGGAGAAGACCCTCAGGGACACATTAGTGAATTGTTCCATCCATTTGCTGCCTCTCAGACGTGGTAGTTGTTCTGACACCTTAAATTTAAGCACTTAGGCCTGGCAATGTGACTGCCACCCTCAGAGCTCCTCTATGTAAAATGTGAGTCTGAGGTGACATTTTTAAATTACCCCACTTAAACTGGTGCACGTGGCTGTGGGCAAGATGCTGATTTTGGTTTCAGTCAGGACAGATTTTGTTATTCTATCTGGTTTTATATAAAGCAAGTCGCTTGGGTTGCATTAATTGAAATGGTTCATCCTTGTGGGAAAAAGGCCCAGGAGTTGTCAGAAGGAGCCAAGAAGCACAAAGGCTTCCATCTCAAGGATGCAAATAAATGCCATGATTTGCTTTTCACTTTATATTAGTTAATGTCTTATTTATTTTATTACCATTTCAGGCCAGAAGCTTAGGAACTAAATAACCCACGGCAAAGAAAATCCTCCTCTTATTTTTAATAGGGGCAGAGAATCATAGAACAGTTAGGGTTGGAAGGCACCTTAAAGATCATTTAGCCCCAATCTTGAGGTAAAACTCTTAAGTTGCTCTGCCAGGATGAGAATCCTTCAATTCTGTGAGCAAATATAATTTTGAGTGTGACCAGATGCCTCAAACCATCTGACTGGTTTAAAATAGGAGGAACAGCTTTTCCAAGAAAAGTTATTAGGTCAAATCCTCCCCACTCATCCCACTCTGCAGCACACCGATGTCACTGATGCTGCTGCTAAGGAAATGTTGACTGACACTGCCTGTCAGGAAAAGAAAGGGTTTAAGAAATGGGTTAAATACTTCAGGCTCTGATTTAACAACCATCTGAGTTAGCAGCAACTTATATATTGATGGCAAGGAACTCTGAGTGCTCGCAAAGCAGAGGGAAGGTGCTGATAGATCAGATCAGCCCAGCCACAAAACACTCTTAAAAATGCACATATACATGGCAAGGTTATTCAGCTCCTGCCTTTGGGTGGAATAATTGCCGAGTGAAACATTAGTGAATCAGCATGAATGTTTCATAAGTTAGAATTTATAAAATATTTCTGATTTTCCTGTACACATGCCTTCCAAAGATAACTTTCAAGTGCTCGCTGTATTATGCATCTCACTTTTCAAGAGAACAGCATGATTTCCTTGAAGACATATCCGTTTAGAGAGTTGCCATGGCAATTTGTTCCCACCCCCCAAAAATGCTTAAAACCAGATTTTTCCATTGTCTTCTGATTTCTGTGGATTACAACATGCTTTGCTTTTCTCTCGTCCCTAGAGTGGCTCTAGGTGAGTGTACAGAAAAAAAAGAAAGTGAAATCTTTTCTTTGTTTAAACTACCTTCTGATGGGAGCAGAAAGCATTTTCCTCTAAAGTTTAGTCAAAACCAAGGCAAAATCATTTTATTATTTGAAACAATGATTTATTAGCATGATTTTTTTTCATCCCAGGAGAATCCTGATAAAAAATTGCCTGTGCAAACATAAAGCCTCTTTTTACATATGCAAGGTAATTATTAATCCAATTAACCATCTGTATACCAGCATATTTAATTAGTTCTCAGAATCACTCTTTCCCTGCTGTAATTGAACTAACCACCTTGTGCAATCTGTAAATCTGATCCAATAAGGTATGTTTTGGCAAAAATGGGATTAATTGAAGAATTTTCCTTATTACATTTTTTTTTTTCTTCCCCCAAAGAAAGGCAATCAATGATGAGGATTATATTCTCAAATGCTGATAAATTATGTTTTTATTTCTGGAGGGGAAAAAAAGGCCAAAAAAATTAATATAATGATATCTTTATCCCTATTAACTTTTTAACAATTACCCTCTTCGATCATTGTTAATTGCTTGGGCCCTGAGCATAACCAAACAGAGTATTTTGACATTGGAACAGACTGCCTTGCTTGTAAACACTCCTTCTTTACCCCTTTTGTTGAAAAAAAAGAAGTAAAACTAATAGTGTTTGACAAGTCCATTCTTGGCACTGTTTCCTATCAGAGGTTGTGCTGTGTTTTTAAAATAATATTGCTCATTCCCTATTCTGGTTTTAATTGCTCTGCTGGGGCAAATGGGTCACCACAAAATTCATGTCCTGATGGTTTTCCTTTGTGCAGGAAGCTCTGAATAACTCCAGGAAGCCAAAACATGAGAGTGAGTTTGACCAGGTAGCTCTGAGAGACCTGAGCTTGTTCCACTGATAGGGGAAAAACAAAATGAGGAAGAAATGGGATAAAAAACCAAAACAAAACCGGATCCTCTGACATCACTTGAGATGTCTTGGAGGCACCTGCACTATCCTGACAGATCTGGTGTGGGGAGGACCTGTGGGAGATTGTGCTTTCTTGGGAACCAGGCTGGACAAAACAATAAAGAGCTATGGATTGTTCTGTAGAGGAGATTGGGCCAAATTTGTGTCCTCTGCAGTCTATACTGAGGTTTGACTTCCAGCTCAGAGGCTCCTGGGAGGGGGTATCATCATCCATTTGTGTCTTAACACTGAGCTGAAGATTTATTTCTTTTCCTGTCTCATCCTGTGATAACTCTACTCCTTTCAAGCCCTGCAAGAAATGGTATTTTGCCCATTCTGCCCAGCCTTCACACCCTGTCCTGGCTTGTCACAGTCCCTGCAGGAGGGACATAGTAAATACCTGTTCCGTGAAGCCAGTTCACCAAGCCTTGGATGTTCTTTCCCAAAAGGAATCCAAGAGATGACCCTGGCTGACCACTGTACACATGGAGGAAACTCTGATTTAGAAGTCTGTGGCCCCAGAAAACTCAGTTCACTCACCACAAAACCAGTATTCAATGAATTTTGGTGCAGAATTTACGAGCATCTAGACCAGGTATTGAGAATTGTGGCTAAATCTCAGATCCTAATGACATAGCCAAAATTACAGTAGCTCAACAAGTGTGTAGGACTCACAGAGTGAAAGATTTGGTGATTTTGGGGACTCTGCAGCCTTTAGGTTGTGGCAATTATTTGCTGCTTTCCCTGTTCCTCCTGTTTGAACAACTTAAGCTATTACTGCCTCAGCATTCCTGTTTGCCTCTTCTATTATGTGTTCTGGAACAATGAACACAATCACCCATTTCAGAACAGGATTTTGACTGTGTGTTTGTAAATAGGCTTCCAAGCAGAAAAGGAGAGTGGGGAAATGAAGGAATTGCTATCTGTTTTCCATATATACATATACATATAAATACACATAAATAGTGAGAGCTTTCTGATGCTTTGCTGCTTCCTAGGATGGGTTACAAAAGGGTAAACTGGAGTCAGTGGGATTTTTTGCTTTTGCCTCCAAGATATATCTCCAGTTTAATTACGAAATAATCTGCCTACAAAGTTGATCCAACTGAACCAGACACAATGTTCATTTTTGCAATGTGATGTGCATGTAAGTAGAGGAGAGTTCTGAATGCTGATTTCCTCTCTGCCTCATCCCCATTTGAAAAGAAAAAAGGCAAAAAAGAAAAAATGCTTGTAATTAAGGGTCACCCAGCTGAAGTGAATGAAAAGCTGAGAAGTTATTGAAATATTAAAGACAATTTTGTGCTGTGCTTAGTCTTGCCCCAAGCAACATTCTTGCTCTGTCCTGGTGTTCTGCTTTTTGGATCTCTCAGGGATGATTCCACTCAGACCCAGTGGTGCCCTCAGCTCTGAGATGTCTGTCATGGATATCTCACCCTCACAGCTGCAGGGACTGGAACACGGGTAGGACAAGAGGAATAGGTGGTAAGGCGGGAAAAAATGGCTTCAAGTTGCACTAGAGGAAGTTTAGGTTGGATATTAAAAAAAAAAAAAATAAAAATTACTTCACTGAAAGAGTTGTCAAGCATTGGAACAGGCTGCCGAGAGAAGTGGTGGAATCACTGCCCCTGGAAATGTTCAAAAAACAAGTGAATGTGGCACTTCAGGACATGTTTTTGTGGTGGACCTGGAAGAGTTGGGTCAATGTGTTGACTCAGTGGACCTGGGGGTATTTTCCAACCTAAACAATTCCATGTAAACAGCAGATGGCTTTCTGTACAAATATACATTGGATGTGCAAGTTCAAGGAAGGTATTGGAAGCAAAGGATGCCAGATCCCAAAGTTTGCTAGTGAATGCTGCCATGAACTTGGGAGAGTTGCATAAAACCCACAGGAATTCAAAATTTCCATCAGTGCCAGAAAAACAGGGAGAAGTCAGCCAGCTTTCATTTGAAATAAAATGATGTTGTATGTCACAAGCTGGCCCATCTTCCCCTGGCTTGCATCATTAGTGCAAGAAATGAGCCCACCAGAACATGTGCACAGCCTCATTCATCTTCTATTTGACATGAGGATGTCCCAAGAAAAACCAGAATCCTTTCAATTCTCTATTTGTAACAAGAAACGAGTCCAAAAGCAAACAAGTTTCTGCCTGCTGTGGGTCCTACAGGAGGTTTGGCTGAACTTCCTGGAGCTCCCTGAAGATGCTGTCACAGACCTTGTGTAACTCACACTGATAGCTTCCAGTCATGATAAGAAACCTTTGTGTGATTTCCTCTTCTAATTCATTTAATTTTGGCTTCTGATCCTTGAATAAAACCAGTCAAGAGCTTACACAGAACCAATCCACCCTTCTAAAAATCTGCCAAAATATTGCAGTGCTGACACCTTAGGCTGGTATGTGCTGATCCTCCATCCTTTGATTCCTCCAGCACTGGTTTTTGAGAGCTGCTGCACCACCCAAGCTGTCAGAGTAGCACAAAACTAATAACCAGGCTGAGCTGTGTCCTGATGATGTGACAATGGTACTGATGGTGCTTATTCGCAGAGACTACAAGGCAGCATTTCTTTGATTGCTTATGGGAACACTTTACAGCTGAAGTATAATTTCATTTATTAGAAGCAGACAGCTTATAAAAATGTGTGAAACACAACAGGTACCAAAAGGAAAGCTTGGGAAGACTAATGAGGCACAAGGCTCGTACCTTTAAAGAAAACAAAGGTTTCTACAGGCAAACAGCTGATGCAGTTTGTTTTTTATAGACGTAAATCAATCAAAATATTCAAACCATGTTATCCTGCAGTGTTACTGCAAATACATTTCATCTAAAATTATTGATGACCTCGCTTTTAAACAGAGGATAGGACCAAAAAGAAAACATGGAGAAAAAAAATCTGTCACATTCAAAGAAATATAGCTGGAGTGAAAACCAATCTAGCAGAAGGGGAAAATGTGCACAAGTAAAATTATAATAGTATTGTCACAAAGTGTCTCTCTTCCTCAGAACTGTCTCCCATCCTGCCTGAGCATTGAATTAAAATGATATGTGATGCAAACATCTTCAGAATACATCCAGGAGTGGAAAGGTCAGTATGGCTCAAGAGTGACAGAACTGCCCCAAGCAGCTGCAGAAGAGTTTGCAGATTCATGTCCCAGCAGCAGAGGGATGTTCCTGCTGAATGACAGATGTGGAGCAAAGACCAGATGAGGCACCTTCAACTACTTCAGGTTGCTCAGAGCCCTGTCCAGCCTGGCCCTGAACACTCCCAGGGATGGGGCATTCACATCCTCTTTGAGCAACCTGTGCCAGTCTAGCAACCTCATTGTAAAATAACTTCTTCCTTATACCTAATTTAAATCAACTCTCCTTCAATGTAAAACCATTATTCCTTGTCCTGTCACAACATTCCCTGCTGAAAGGTCTGTCCCCATCTGTCTAAGGCCTCTGTGGGAACTGAAAGATGCTCTAGGTCTCCCTGGAACCTTTCCTTCTCCAGCCTGAACAACCCCAGCTCTGTCCTCACAGAGAAGGTGTTCTGTCACTCCAATCACCTTTGTGGCCTCCTCTGGATCCACTCCTAAATATCATTATGATATGAATCTTTGGATTACCATCCTAATTAAGGCATTAATGAGTTGAGCTTTGCCAGTTCCTGTTAAGAAAATAACCAAAAGTGGTGGTTGGTTTGGTTCTGTGAGAGATGAGACTCAGAATGAAAAAGTTGGGTGCCCCTCCCTGTCTCTATCACCATCTCATTCCTCTGATGACATTCTTTGTGGTCCATCACACAGACATTATTTCTCATCCAAATTATCTCACATTTTGTTGAATCCAGGTAGGGGTCATGGATTCCAGTTCCTGTCCTTTTGGCTGTGCGGTTGTGGGTTTTGGCAAAATGCAAAAGGAAAGGGTTGGGAATTTGGCAAAGTTCTGTTTTCTTTCATGTGAAAGCCATTTAGCACTGTCAGGGAGGGGGCCTTGAGGGAGAAATCACTACCATGTACCTTCTTTTGAAGCCCTGACGTGTCCATAACAGAGAATTAAACTTATGGATGTGAACGGAATAGACTAGACTAGAACAGAATAGAATCACTAAGTTTGGAAAAGCTCTCTAAGATTATTGAGTTCAACCATTTATAGTGCCAGATCCATCACATCTATACACCTTCTGAATACCTCCAGGGATGCTGTCTCCACTGCTTCCCTGGACAACCTGCTCCAGGGCTGGTGAGCGCCTGAGCTTTACCTCCCACCTCTCTGCCCATTGCACCTGGAGCTCCATCTCTTACTGGAATTGAGCACAGCAGTTACAGGGATGCTGAGTAAGTGCAACCCTGAGCCATTCCCGTGCCCTGACACACCCTGTATTTAATCCCTCTCACTGATTCCCTTATCCCAAACCTGATAATTTCCACGGGGTGCCAGACTCCTTTCCATGCCCTCAGGATGTGCTGAGTGCATTACCCCCACTCTGCCCTGACCACCCACAGTCCTCCATTGTTCAGTTCTTCCTGAAAGCAACGTGGTTGCTTTCATCATGAACCACATGAAGCCTGCACTGACAGACAAGTCTGAATCTGCTTTTCCCCTTTGGATACAACTTCTGCCCCAGAGAACAGAGCACATCCTTTAGAGAGCTGCCCTGCTGCTCAGGCACATTAACTCCAGGCTCTCTCAGCTGGTGCCAGCAGCAAGGAAGACTTCTGGGTAGGAAACTGCATAATCTCAATTCACTTCTTACATGCTCTTCTGCAGAGTGAGGACAAGGGAAAGAAATTAGCTGACTTAGCAAATGGCTGCATCCTGGAGCAGGGCACATACAGCATCCTCTCCCTGGTGTAATCTCAGTGCTGAGTTGTGCTCACAGAGAATGCTTTGTTACTCATGCTCAGAGAAGTCATTGCAGTGGAATAAATGCAATGCCAGGATGACCCTGCTTTGCTCCCACTCCCTTCCCTCCCATGCATAATGAAGAGAAGGTAAAAGGAAGGAAGAAAATCCTTTGCTATTGTAGTCTGGCAGAGAGGGCTCACCTGAATGACTGCCAGCCAGCCAGCCAGCCATGGAATTTCATCTGAGCTTCCCAGGTAAAATCTCCTGTTTCAGGGACTCTTATTTACTCAGTGTGTTTAATGTGACAATGGAAACAACACACCCTCCAATCTTTTAAATAATAAATAAAAACCCCTCAAAATTAAAAATCTCACAGGCAGCCTAATAAGTGGAGAGTTAAAAAGTAGCAAAACCGGAAGATAAAATTCTAACCAGTAAAGCAGAAAGGGGACATTCCTGTCATTTTTACAAATGAAAGAGCACAAAAAATAATTTTAAAAATTGTTCTGCTGCTTTGCATCTACTTAAAATATTGAATATTCCCATGTGGGTTCTCCTTGCCCACCTTCCTTTGGGGAGAGTGCCTTCAAAGAAGGGAGCACTGCTCTGTGCCTGCAGGATCTGGGCCAATTTCAAGGGGTTTTGTTTCAAGAGGGCCTTCACACCAAAGCAGGTGGCTGGCAGCTTATTTTAGTTAAGTGAGAAACCAGTGGTGTAGAGAAGGAGAGAAGGAAAGAAAGAGTTAAAGTGGAGAAGGGAAACAAAGGGGCAGAGCCTGTTTTGGAGGTGTCTTCATGGGGTTTTTCATGGGAACCTGTGCTGAAGAGACACAGCTGAGCTGAGTTAATGAGCTCCATGGAGGCTGTGGGAGGTTGTACTGTGTGGAATCATGTCACAGCTGCACAGCCTCAGATTTGGAGCTGAAGTAAAGGCAGAGTCTGGAGAACCTGTGAAAAAAATATCAGAGCTGAATGTGGGGTCCCATCATAGAATCACAGAGTTAGAATGGTTAGGATTAGAAGGGACCTGAAATATTATCCAGTTCCACCCCCACTGCCACAGACTGGGATGACACCCACCAGACCATGCTTCTCACCCTGGACTTTAAATTCTCCAGGAATGGGGCATCCTCAGCTTCTCTGGGCAACTAATTCCCTCACAGTAAAGAGTTTCTCCTCTTTAGTAGTTCTTTTTGTAAATGATTATCCTTTACCATTAGCTCTGCCTTAAGTGTGGACAAGCCCAGAGACTCACTTTTCCTGCAAAAGCATTAAGGACAGGAATGAATATACAAATGATTTGTTCAGAAATACCCAGCTGATGAGGGACAGAGAACTGTGGGATTCCTGGGGTGAGTTATCCAGCTAAGGAGACAGAGGAGTGACTATGCTTGTCAGAAAAATGCAAAATAAGACCCAAAGTCATACATGCCATGCACCCTGAATTACTGCTTGCAAGTAACAGTTCATGATCCTTCTGGGAGTCCCCTATTAAAAGCAAAGCATCTGAAGCTGGCTAAAAAACTGATCACAGGCTGCATTATTGATTGTGCTATTAAGGTCTTCGTTTGAGCCATTAGCAGGGTTAATGAAATGGTCGAACGTCTCCCCCCTGCACAACCATCACTGTGTTTCCTTCCAGCTTCACTTTCAGTGTTCAGGCCAGCTCACATTGAACCCAAGAGGGACCAGGACGCTGCCTGTTGTTGGAATGGGCTGGCTGCACTGTAAAACAACCCCGTGGATGAGATATTAGCAGGGCATTAGCCATGGAAGACTATAGGAAGGTATGTACCAGTTCATTATACAATAATTTGCTAATGAAGTCAGAGGCTGTGAATGTGAGTGTATTTAACTCCACATCTTCCAGCCAGCTGAGGCAGCTGATGTCTGTTTTTCTCCCCTCTACCATCAACCTCAACAGATAAGAATAATTTGTCTCAGATAGACTAGAAAATCAAAACTCACCTGGACACCTACCCAGACAGCAAGATCAAACAGAAGGAACATCATCCCCTGAATTTCAGTCTTTTTTTGTCAGCTTTGCAATGTTTTTAAATCCTTCTCAGCACTGTAGGGAAACTGGAGAATGAGGGCAAAATAAGTTATACTATCCTGGTCTGGAAGGGAGAATATTCCTCTTTTCCCACTGGTACTTTCACTGTGCCCACTCCCTGTGCTCAGGTCCCCTCTGTGTCCCCACAAGGTGACACATTCCCCATCAACAGGAAACTCTGCACCCCTAGGGTGTCACAGGCAGGGCTTTGGTTCCAATTCCAGCAGCCTCCTGAATCCAAGAGCTGGCTCTCACTCCCCTTCTCCGCAGATATGACCATGAGACAATTACAGAGTGAAAAATCAGCACATGCTGGTTTGTGCTTTGCTGCCTTTTCACTTCTGTTATTTTTCTGTGAAGATCCTCAAGAACCACAATGGTTTTTACACGTAAGGAAGCCTTTTCCACACTGACTGGCAGACCAATGGTTAAAAAGAAAACATTGCATCTTTCTCACACCATTGTTACCTTTAGATTTTAAATGTTCCATCCTAAAGTCATCCTGTATCATGTGTTTAAAACATCTCAAAAGTAATTGAATTCACAGTCCTTTGTAAAATTTCCACCATTTGCTAATTTAGATGTATAACTTAGCCAACTGCAAATGTAATATCCCACACAGTCCTTTTCCCATTTGCTTCCTCTGCATCCCAGTAGCTCTTTTTCCCCCTGATTTCCACTGCTGCCTGTGCTGTCCTCCTTCCCTTCTCCACATATGTTAATTGCCCACAAGCTGATCCATTTCACAAACCATTTTATCTTCTGTGCACACTGGGTATCTACCACAGTGGAAATTGTGTAAGCTGGGAGCCACCTCTGCTAAAGCTGGGTACACACCCCTATTTCAGGAAAAAAATGTCTGGTACAAAAAGGTTCTAATGCTGGTTGTGCATTTTTTGGTGGCCACAGCTCTTGGTTCCTGAGGATTTGGTGCATCATCCTCAAGACAACACCTTAAGATAACTAAGAGCCTCCCTCACTCAACCAAGTCCTACTTCACACAATTGCCATGGTGAGAAAACTCATCCCTCATGCTTTGTAGCATTTTTTCCCCTTCTGGATTGAAAACCCTGGTGAAAATCCAGTTCCAGGTTTGTATGGCCGTGGATCAATTCAGCCTCAGTGATGGCCTAGGAGGTGATGGTGAATAGACCCTGATGATCAGGGAAACTACTCCATCTCACTGTCACTGCAGCTGCAGGGACAGCAAGTGAGGAAGGTGACGTGAGGGAAGCAAAATGCTTTAGAAGGACTTTTGCCACTCAGCAGAGCAAATGAAATATCAGGATTCATCTGGCTTTGCACAGAATGGGCATTGTGAAGAGGACAAGCTGATTTAAGGGATGGCAGCACTTAGGTCAAGCAACTTTTTTTTTTAAGAAGAAACTTAACAAATTATCTTCTTGCTGACCAGTTCCTGGTGCCTTTTGCCTTTTATTTCAATCTATTTAAATTGCAAATAGCTTACTCTTAGAGACTTTCTGCTGACAGTTCACCTGTTGGGGATCTGAGCTCCTGGGTCTCTCAGGGGTCTCCTCCCTGCTCTCCTCAGGGAAGGGAAAAGGCTGCTACATCCACTCATATCTCCATAATTTCATTATGCTGTGTAACTTCTTTGGCTGCCACTTCAACTGCTCCAAGGTCACTTCTGCAGTGAACACAGAAGCCTGGGGAAGGATCCAGACTCTCACCTTGGGGGGATTCAATCCAGTTGTCTGAGCACAGGGGGAAACTGGGGGGTTCTACTCAGCCCCCAACTTCCAGGAACCCCAGGGCTCCTGTGTCTGCAAAGAGGAATTTGCCAAAACCTACAGGGGTTTCTCAAGCAGCATTTTGTCTGCAACGAGGCTCCTGTCCGCAGGAAAGTGGCTCAAATCCTTGTTGGATTATTGAAATTAGAGCAATCAGTGACTGCTTAAAAATAGTCTTTATTTGAGGAGGCACAAGCCAGTGGGTTTACTCAACTCTGGATTATGAGGCACAGGATTTTGTCCTACTATTGGAACTGATGCAGGTGGATAAATCTGCTCCCCTCGAGCTTTTAATCAGTCAGTCAGCAGCATTGCAAGAAACAAAATATTTATTGTCCCAACTCCTAAGACTACATTTTTCTCCAAAAGCTTTTCTTGATATATCTTCCCTTAGTCACTCAGAAATGCTGTTCACACATGGGAGAAAGAATGGAATTTAATAGTTTGGCCAGGGTTTTTGGATGTCTAGAAACCCAGATGCAGCAGATCAACCAAAATTACCTCTGCACATCCCAAAATGCCAAAGATTGATGTTGCCAGTGCAGTGGCAGCAGTGCAAGTGATCTGTGTCCTGCAGATTTTGTGCAATACAACAGCTGACCTTGATCACCACTCTTGTAAACGCAAACTGAGGCCATACAGGTGTATGGATTGCTCTTCTGGTCCAATTAGAGCTGAAAAATCAAATGATTTTCTGAGAAAGAACTGTTTGGGGGAATAGAAAGGACTGCAAAATAAATCTAAGGGGTTGAATGGTTTCAGTTTTGGTTTTGAGCAGGCCAGAAACTCTTTGCTTTAAGCAGTAGAATGTTAAACTTAATTTTTTTTTGTCATACCTGGGCAGTATCACCCCAGACAGGGATGTCACTGCCACACATATTTGTTGTCAAGTGAAAGGTGCTAAAAGACAGGAGCAACTCAAACACTATAAATCCTAAAGGTGAAAGGATATGAAAATCACCCTTCTGTCCCAGCTTCTTCTTGCACTGGAACTTACTGGGATGTTGTGGCTCTTACTGGTCTATACTGGTACCATCCCTCCCTTGCAGGTAAAATCTGTGTTACCTGCTCAGGACCACAATATTAGTGATTTATTAACTCTGTTTGGAAACAGCTCTTTCACAGAGCACAAATTCTCCTGGATTTATCAATCAAACCAGAGGGTTTGGAGAGCAATTATTTTCCAGGGAGAATAGCTATGGATGGATGTACAGTGACAAAAGGGGTAGAAGGCTTTGGAAAAGCCAATTTTAAGATGGAGTGTGTGTTTCTGTGGTTCAAAAGAGGAGTGGGATCCTAAAGGAGAAGGGATTATTCCTTGAGAGAGCATCTGGGTTTTGCTACTCCAGCAAGATAGCAGTCAGTAGCTTAGCTCCAAGGAATTATATTAGCAGTCCAGCCTGTCTCTGTCTTTACATCCTTTTCCTGTGTCTCTTTATAAAGTTCTAAGTACTTTTCAGTGAAGAAAGGAGAAACATGATTTTAAGATGAGTTGGGGTTGAGCCTTGAGGCAGAAACAATGCTCAGAAACTACGTTTTAATGAATACAAAACATTACACCGTGAAAATCAGTGGCTGCTGCTGCTGCTTTTTCTTTGAAGGTATGTTAATTTTTGTTGCTCTTAAATACTCTTGTTGCCGGGAAACCGCCTCACACACTGTAATTGAAATTGGTTCTTCATATCCCATTTTGTTCCTGGCAGGTTTGAAGTATTCTTAAAAGCTAAAAAACTCTGCTGAGGAAAGGCAAGGTGCAGCTGATGGCAGATCTGTTGGCATTTCTTTGGGAAAAAACACATCATGAAACACACTCAGAAAAATTAAAGCATTGGGGCAGGGTACACATTGAAACTGGCAGGGGGCTGTGGTGAATATATTGGAGGATGATGGAGTGGTGAGAAAATTGGGAAGAGTGAGAAGAATATTTAATGGACTCTGGGAGGGTCTATTTCATACAAATCCACCTTGGTCTGAGTTACTCAACATTTCCCCATTCAGGGGTTATAACTCCTATCCCAAACTTTTCAAGACTGTGGTACACAGACACTGCAAAGCACTGACTGTGTAATTAGTTGTATTCTTCCTTTGCAAATCAATTTGATCTTACTTGTTTTAAAAGATATGTCACTTTTAAATTTTTTTTTCCCCAGTGACTTGTTTAGCACCTTCTGTTATCTTGTAGTATTTGTACAAGTAGCTGAGCAATGTGGCTTTAGAGTAAAGATCAGCACACAGCTTAACTCTATTTTAAGGCGCTTAATATGCACTCTTGTACCAAATCATTGTGTCTCTGAGATGAAAATATACTTGCTGTTCCTGTGACATAAATCCCTCTTTTATCTGCTTTGTTTGGCTCCTCAACAGGGTGAAACTTGGCCAGATCTGAGAACTGGGTCCACAGGGAGAAAGTTAAACAAGAAACACTCCAGTGTTATTAAAGACAAAGCTCTTGACTCTTCACCTCCTTGATTAATGCTGCTTATAACTGTGCCTTACGTGAGGAAGAACAAGAGGAACAAAGGCTTTGCTGAAGTTTATGGACTGAATTGCAGCAACACACATCCCATTCCCTTTTTTATCGTACTCTGCTCCAGCCTTGCCTCTCCCTTTGCATACAAACTCCTCTGTGCACAGCTCTGTTGTGCTCAAGTGCTATTCACATCTTTCATCCTACGTAAATAATAATACATCACAGCAATAAAGCAGCTGTTGTGAGTTAATTCCAACCAAACTACAATCTACCCCCATGCAACAAGATGTCTGCACAATCACCCTGAGTAATAAGTCCTGGGAAATGCTGCACAATAATCTCAGTGCTTGATTAATTTTTATTTCATAATGAGCTGTTATTAATGGGCCAGATGCTGATAGGTTTGTTCATGGTGGGGACAGTGTGACTGCATGAGATGTGGCCTTAAAAGAAAGGAAAGCAAGTGCAACTGAGCTAGCCCAAGGATATTTTAGTGCATCACTGCCAGAATAAAACAGCTAGTGAGTCAAACAAAACAAGATCAGCTTTTAGAAGCAAGTACAATGACTTGCTGCCTCGAAGAGATAATGTTCCTCTTTTAGTTTCTTGTGTCACGCAGTAAAAGAACAGAGAAAAGTTCCCAGAATATCTGCGCAGGGAGTTAACATTTCCAGGAAAAAAATAAAAAGCAGCCTTTACAAAAGAGGTTTTCTTTCTTCCAGGCTCTTCAGAGAAAGGCTGTGTAAAAATAAAGAGCGAGGAAAAAGTCCAGGCGAACTCAGAAGAAAAACATCAAGTCTTTTCAGCAGGGAATGAAAGCAGAAAGGCAAGTGCGTGGCAAATGTCAATATTTACATGAGTCACAACAAAACTACTGGCCAAGGGGGAGAGCAGGGAAGGGTATTCAGAGAAGTGACCCTCTGGCCACCATGCACAAGCTTTCCTTTGGCACTGCAGGGTGTGGGGTCAGCCATCTACAGCGACAAGAGCTACGGATGTAGCAGGAATTCTGCAATGCTGAACCAAAACCACCCACCACTGAAAAGCCCCAGTCCCTGGGTGAATTATTTGCACAGCCAGCAGTTCTCCTAAGAGGGCAAAGCAAGATGAATTGGGTGAAGGGTGTGAACCAGAACGAGGTTAGGGTGGGGTTGGTGGGGTTGCAATTTTCATAAGAATGAGGGAACTGGGCAGTCACTGCTGCCTCGTACAAATAGGAGCAAGATCCTGGGAGGTGGGAACTCAAACTGCCCATAATAACTAAATAAACCCACCCTACAATTAGCTAGTATAGTGAAGCTACCTGGAATTTACCCTGGAAAAGCCCATGACTAGCTCAGGTCCTGCAGAACTGCATTGATCAAGTGAGATGAAAGAGCCCCTCCTCCGTCATGCTTCAGATATAATCAGCCTGACAAACCCAATCCATACTTTCTTCTGAAAATCATTAGTCATCATATTAAACCAGATTATGTTCATAAATTGCTTCCATCTTCATACTCTTCAAGCAAACAGGCAAGCAAGGAGCAGCTTTGGTTTGAGCAAATGGCTTGGCCAGAGCTGATAGCAAATTGTACGCACTAATTGAAATTCTAAATTAACACCATGTAGCACAGTTTGGCCTAATTGCTTTAAACAGAGTTTTCCAGGGTACAATCTTCTTGTTTCCAGTGTTACACTGCCAAAGCTATTCTAGCTTGTGAAGGTGGAGGAACAGGTTTAGGGAAGGCTCAGGTGTTCCCTTTGCCCACATTGATTTTTCTCGGTGTTTATGATAATCTCTCTCAGCTGTTGCAGAGCTGCTGTGTGCTTGGTCCCAAGAGGTTTTTCTTCCCTGAACACAGATGCAGATCTAACAGGGCCTGCTAATAACCTAGTGCTTTATAGATCCAGCCAGGATCAGACCCTGAGTGAGATCTGAGCACTCTGGGAATGGCAGTGCTCTAATGAGACCCAGGCTGGCAAGAGGAACAAGACACAGAAGGAACAGGGAAAAATCCCACTGCCCTTTTTGTGAAAGTATACAGCTTAAAAAAAGAACTCTACTCTTCTACTCTGGTAATTGTTGAATCTTAATTTAGCCACAAACCATGGATATGCAGTGACATTTGAGATGTTACTGCAATCAGAGGAGCCGGAGTGAGACTGAGAGATGCAGCTGGGACTTAGGGGAGGTGCTCACCCTCAGAGTGTTGCTGGAGGCCAGGAGGATACCCCAGACCACCAAAACCTTCATTAGATCCCATGCTCAGATAACTGGCTGCCATCACACATTTGCATTGATTACCTTGGAAATTTACAATCAGAACTTGCTCAGAAACACGTCCATGGAGACTCTGAGATTCAAATGTGTTAATCTGTGGTGTTAAGGCCTCCACTGAAAACTAAAGGAGATTAATCCCTCACTGAAACAAGCTCAGCATCTCCAGGAACATGACCAAGAAACACCATGAGCTCAGCTTGGCTTCAGTCGCCAGGGTCTCATCTGTTCCTCAGAGCAAAAATCACAGGTTCCAGTTTGAACTTCACCTATGGAAGTCTGAGCATTAGGTTAGGGTAAAATAGAAAAGCTTAAGTCCAAAGAGCAAATTATTATGGACATGTTTGCATTCCCACAGCTGAAACTGTTTAAAACCTCTGCATCTACCAGCTGTGTTTCTGTAGAGGTGGTTCTGGGGACTTCTGCTCCGGCCCAAAGAACTTGGAAAAAAAATTTTTAAATCCCATCTCAAAGAAAACATACAAATGGAAGAAGTGGCTGTTTCCAAAGAACCATACATGTAGACTTACCTGCCTTAGCAGGAAGGTTGGATTAGATGATCTCCTTCCAACCCCAACCCTTCAGTGATGCCATTGCTGGGGGGTGACCTGTCTGTCCTGGTGGCAGAGCTATGCCTGCAGACTTCCTGGGCACTTCTAATCAGCACCTGCACAAATTAAACGAGGTCAGAGTAAATCAGCTCCAGAATGGTAGCTAAACCTGCTGTGGTTCTCCCATCTTTCAGCAGAACACCAGCAGATCACATAAATCTCCCCTGCCTCCCACAGAAGGCAGTTGCTGGTTGTTTTCACATCTGAGCAGACACCACAGGACAGGCAGGAAGCACTGAGGGCACATCCCACACTGATCCTCTTCTCCACGGAGCTGCTGGGGCTGCTCCTTCTCTGGGTAGGGCAGTCATTCCACCATCCAGCACTCTGCAGAGTTATTAGCTGCAAAGACAACACCTACATCCCCCCACAGGTTTTTTACCAATTGTACTCAAAATTCCTGGCTTGGAAATGCTGCAGGAGCATGACTTTATTTGGCACAAAGACACAGGTGAAGCTGTTACATGCCAGCTGTGGAATATAGTCTATTTTGAACTCAGCATGTTCTTACAGTATATCATCAGTTTTTCAGTATCTCAAATGCTCAGGCAAAGAAACAGGATCTGCAAAAACCCCTGAAGAAGGGGTTTAAATGTTTCAAAAGTTACCCTGCATTATGCCAGGCCAGGAGAGGGACAGGAATAGAAGATTTCATTTAGATAACAGTTTCCCTAGAGAGCAGGCTGCCTCTGACAGTGTTTCTATATGGTTCCTGACATAATACACCCTCTGAATGCACATCCACAAACCCGCACACAGAGCAGAGTCCCAAATGGAAGTACAAGAGCCTGACATGCTGGTTTTGGTGCTGTGTCACGGGGTAGAAATGAACCCAGGAATGCTTTACGGGTCTCAATTACAGAAAACTACATCACAAAGTATTTTTCCTAGTCTACAGAGAGCAATGGACATTTCCCAAGCATGATTCATCTGCACTAGTTCAGACCAATTTCTCCCCAGAAAGCCTTATTTCTTTCTCTCTTCTGACTATAAAGGTAGAAATGGAGAATTTTACCTCTTACATGTCTACATTTGGTCACAGGAATCCCATCAACTGTGGCAAAGACACTGTGTTCAGAATGCAATTAAATTTCCCAGAGATAAAAAGTCATTTGACATTTTCTTCCAAAACCCATCATGGTTATTAGAGCAAGGGTGAACCTGTACAATGCTCAAGGTTCCCACAGATGGTGTTGGGCATTCTTCATGATTTATAGGAAGGATTGAAGGTGGCTGAAGAGCTCCTGGATACTACAGATGGATATTCCATCCAGAAGTCTTATTTCCAACAAGCAGAGGAAGGCAAAAAACCTCTGGAAATGAAAGACCTTTAGTTTTAAGTAGAGTGAGACAGATATTTGTCCTGCAAGAAATACAATCACCTATTTGGTGAGAAGACAAAGCCACTGTGTTCCAGCACTCCACATCTTCACAGGGGAGTCTTCAAGGCTGAGTAGTCAGGAGAGTGTTAAACTGGGAAAGATGGAAGGCAGAGAGGGAAGAATGAATGAGCATTCATTTAGCTCGAAATTAAGATGTCAAGAACAAAATTAATCAAGGCACCAAGGGACGTGAAGAGAAGAAATTCTTTAATTGCCTATACTCTAATGCTGGGAGCCTGAGTAATAAACAAGAACTGGAATTGGAAGAGCTCATTTATGAGTATACATCAGACTTCGTTGGCATTATTGAAATCTTGGGGGAAGATTTGCATGATTGGAATATTAAAATCACTCATTATAATCTATTTAGGAAGGATAAAGTGGGCAAATGCAGAAGGGGAGTGGCACTCAACATCAAATGTGTTTCTGTGGGAATCAGGTGCCTAAGCACTTCTTGTGAAGCTTTTCAAGCACTTCTCTGTTTTTTACATCTGAAGACATGGGAAAAGATGGCTGGGATTTGCAGTGTGGGATCTTTTGGAACCTCAATTGCTGGAGGGTGCTCAATGTTTGTCACTCTTGAAAGACTGTGTCTTCAAAAATCAAACTCCTACTGAACAGAAGAACATTCTGGGTAAATCGTTGCTTTTTTACTCTTCACAAAAACTCAGAGCACTGCTTGAATGGCTCTGAAATTTGCCATAAATAAAATGAGACATAATGAGCTTGCCCCTATGCTCCGATTAAATCCTACAGACATTTTGTGTACAGAACCACAGAGACTGAGCTGCTTGGAAGAGCTTTCATACCTAGGCGTGTTTGACCCTTCCTGGCATTATACACAGAAGAAATCTGGTCCTTTATATTTTTCAATGGCGCAAATTATGGCTGTGCTCTTGGAAGACGCAGCATTGGCAGGTCTGCAGAATGAGAGAGGCTCTAATCATCACTTATTCTTCTGCTGTGATTTCCCTGACATCACTTTAGATTCTCACTCTCACTATATATACACATATTTTATTTCCTAGGTAATTTTCATGATTCTCTCTTACCCATTTTCAGATGAATGAGCTATTCCCTAAGTACAGAAGATTCTCTAAGCCATTATCTTTAAGGCTCACCTTTTCCCTCCCTCCTACCCTACTCTATCCTTATATCTGTTCTGACTTTGGCAACAATTTAATTCATCCTAATTGAAAATCCTATGCAGTATCATGGAGTTCATACTGCCAAGCTAATTTCATGCCCTCATTATTGTGATCTTTATTCTGCTTCACACTACAGAACCCCCCCCTCCACTCTGCACCATGCTATCAGAAAACATCTCAAAACCCCAAATGCCAGAACAGCTCCAGTTTTTCTTCCCATATGTCAAGAATTATTTATTTTTACCCAGAAGTTCAGAGCTAAACAGTAATAACTTTGAATATATCTTGATTACTCTGAAAAGTTCTTTATGAGAACTATGTGTGTGTGTTGGAAGACAAGAAAAATCATAGAATCATAGACTGTCCTGAGTTGGAGTGGACCTACAAGGATTATCAAGGCCAACTCCTGGTTCTGTACAGGACACCTCAACAATCCTACCCTGTGCCTGAAAGCATTGTCCAAATATTCCTTGAACTCTGGCAGGTTTGGTGCTGTGACCACTTCCCTGGGGACCCAGTTCCAGTGCCCAGCCACCCTCTGGGTGAAAGATCATTTTCATGATATCCAGCCTATACTTCCCCTGGCACAGATTTATGCAGCTGAAAGAGATGAGATGTGCTTGCCTGGAGGAGCAGCTCTGCACAAAGGGGATGGATCACTGTGCTGCCATCCAGGAGCAGTTTCTGGATGGGCTGGGACTCAGGTGCATAGGTCGGTCATAAGACTCTTGATTGTGTGTAGATTTCTCTGATTTTCTCAAAAAAACCATGTGCTTTTCTGGTGTAAAGAAAAAAAAAAGTATGCTTGTGCTGCCTCTGTTTTAGTCAGTGACTCATTTTGTCTTTCCACAACAAAGCAAACTGAAGTCACAGCAGAGCATGGCAGAGATGTGATTCAGACTTCACTCCTGATTTTATGCTTGAACAATATCCCTTGTTCAAAGTAACATCAGTCAGCTCCTTGCACATATAATGCTGGGATGAGTGAAGGCAAAATCGGGATTAACAAGGTCCATGACTTTGCAAAGCTTTATGTTATATCTCTTTCCCCACAAAACCAGGGTCAGTTGATAAGCTGAATCCATCCAGTTCAATACAGGGTTCTTCAGCCAATTAACTAATTAGTGCATGGTTTCCCAGCTCCATCTGAAGCTCAGTTCAAGCTGCAGCAGACACATTTCCCCTGAAGACAGTATGAGATGTCCATGGTTGTTACAGCACGGTGTGCGCCTGGATGAACGGGCATCTATTCATACTGACACAGTTCCAGAGGCACTTCCCAGCACCTCCTGGGAAATCTTATCTGAAGCAAAACTCACTGGAATTAATTCAGGGGGAGGCACTGTTCTGGCTGTGGGGCTGTAAACAAAAGGCAATGTTTGTCACCTAAGACTGGAGGTAAAAGGAGATACCCTGGAGATGATGTTGGGGTGGAGAACAGCAGATCTCCTTTCTGCTCTGTTAATACTAAAGAAAATAACAGGTGCTGCTCATAACCAAAGGGAGGAGCAGAGGTGAGGGCAGAGAAGTAACAAGAAGGGAAGGGAGGAGGTTAGGAATATCAGCTGGAAACAAAGGGTAAAGAAAAACAACATGGGAAGGAAATATGAGACCACATCAACGAGGTTTTACACTGGAATGAGGCATACAAATGGGATGCATGATATGCAGTGACATGCATGATATGAAAGGGAGAGGGTCCAAGAAGGAGGAGAAATGGCCAGTAGGGTTGGTGTGAAAAGAAAGACTTGGAAATTCATGTATTACTTGTCTCAGAAAAGTGGAGACTAGAAGAACTACAAGAACGAACAACCACAGCTTTACCAAAGGATTTGAACTGCAGGGCCAAGGTTTCACCCCTCAGCCCACAGGGCACTGCAGTTCTCACTCACTCACCTTTACAAAGGCCGTTTCAGAGGCTGTGCCAAGGGAAGAGCTGGGTATGAAGCAAAACAGGTCTAAATTCCAGCAAACCTCCTGCAGGAATACCGAGACCAAGAGAGAAAAGACATCAGCTCTTCATGGTCATGGCAACATTGGGATCACCTCCTCTTTGGACTCAAAGCTGTCCCTCATGGGCTGTTATGTCCCTTCTCATTCCCTCTGAATTTCTGGCCCTGTGCACTGAGTTCTGATGCTTTTCTGTTCAGCACCTCCAGCCACAGCAGTGAGGGCCCCAGAGTAAGGATTTTAAGACTCAACTAGACAAGAGCAGTAGAGCTGCAGCTAAGGGATAATTCAGTTTTAATGGAGAGATGCAATTACTGATCTCCTGTTTGGGCTTTATCCCTGGCTTAGCACACCTATGTCATTTATATTAAGCCATTCATCACTGCAGTGCTACATACCTGCTCTTAACTGATGGTCCTGCTTAACTGTAGTGTTCAATTTAATTTATTTCACCAAATATAAGCAGTAACATTTGACCTTTCCTGAACCCTCATGGAAAGCAGAATCTTTGATATATACCCTTTTAATAAATTATGCATTACATTAGATAAAAAGTACAGTATAGTGTAGTTTTTGTTGAAAATATGGAATATTCTTATGTTTAGGGAGACACAAATCAATTGAGAATCCTCTCCTTGGGTTCCCAGATGTTCCTCTTCAAGGTTTAACAAAAATATAGGCATCACTTAGAGCTGTGGTTGTGTGCCAGGAGGTTGCTACTTGGAAGTCCTTCAAATTCAGAGTCATCATGGACAAATTTGTGTGGGCATCTGAACTAAACCCATTTTTTATCAGTACCCAGGAGTCTGATTTCCATCACACTGACAATGGGAGCATCCAAATACCAGCTGAATGTCTGGGCAGTGAAATTATAAAATCAAATTAGTGCTTTTTTGTTGAGTGCAAAGGAGAAGGGATGTCCCTCCAGTGGCCATTGTGCTGTGCAAAGCTTTGTGTTTCCTTCACACATTTCCTTCCACATTTTCCTTCATGTTCATGGAGAATCCTCCAAGAGGCCCTAGTATATGTTCTCACTTAAGGCTGGAAGAAGTTTTGTTTCCTGAGAGAAGCAAGCACAGCCTGGCTGTTTAAACTCTCCTCCAACTACTGCACAGTGACATTTCTGCTGCATTCACATCAGAGACCCGTGAAGAGAGCACTTGCTGCAGCAGCTGAGAGGAAAAATAACATCAACGTGAATGAACCACACCGTACTTGTCAAGCTGAGCAGCCACATCTCTTGTCCTGAGTGGACATTTGGAGAAGTGGGCACTAAAATAAGCAGGGTGGTGATCAGATTCTTCTCACAGTCTGACAATTGCAAGAAGCCAAGGCTGGACATGATGATCTCAGGGGTCTTTTCCAGCCACAATGATTGCAATGCCATAATCAGCAGTCCTGCCTTTCTCTGCTTGTTAATCCTCCCTGATTTTACTCTTTATCCTCCTGGCTCAAGCTCTCACTGCACACAGTGAGCATTTTGAGGACCCCAGAGTTGCTACCATGCTCACATGATAGCCTGGACTATCACAGGACTTTCCTGACTGTATTTACAAAAGGAATGGATACATTTGAATGGCAATGGAGTAACATGGCAAAAGTATCATTAAAGGAAAACATGGCTGTGAGGCACCTTTAGGCACATCCCTGTAATTCCATAAGCTTTCCCAAAGCAGTATGTCTGTGGTATCTGAATACCTCATTGATCTCAGGGGCTGGATACAAAGATCCTTCTTTTTAGGCCAGGAGGGGCTCCAGTTTTGGGGAATGTCTATTGTGCTAAACAAAAAGGGAAAAATACTTGTGCATTTGCATACCCTGGGCAGCAAGGACACTAACCAGTCATGACCAGTTTGCCTGGAGACCTCTGACTGGCCCTTGGCTCTTTTGAACCAGGGGTCAGCATCATCGAAGGGAACTCGAGGGCACTGTGTGTCCACACAAAGCAGGGTGCAAAGATCCGAAAGAATTTCATGGGTCCATAGCTGGAGATAGTGCACCCAAATTAACTAGCACACAGAGACACCTCAGGCTAAGATGGGACTCAACAACAAAGGAAGAACACCAGGGTGAAATGATGGCTGTAGGATGGCCCTGAGGTGGAGGACACAGCACCCAGAGCAGCTGCTCTTGGCCCACACAAAACTGAAAAGTGTCCATCTGTCCTCCTCTGTACAGAGCTCTACTCCAGCTGGTACCTACCATGGGCAGGATATTTCTTAGGTGCCCTCATGAGAGATGAAAAAATCCCTCAAGATAGCAGAGAGGAGCTGAAACCAATCCATCACGCAGGAAATAACTGCAGTGAATGTGGCAAGGCTCCTAGCATTAACTAACCCACTACAAAACATGTTTCAGAAGTGATTTATCTTTTCCTCTTAACACTTTTAAGCCAGATGTCATTATAATTAGCTACAAGAGCAGCAACCCCCCCCCCAAAAAAAAAAAAAGTTAGGGAAAAAAATAAAAAAAAAACCCCAGCCAAAACCAAACAAAAAAAAAAAAAAAAACAGAAATTAAAAAAGGGGTATCTATTCTTCACAGTGGAACAGCAGTGATTTAAATTTACACTGCTATGATATTACTATATTCAGGTTTGGAGGGGGGTTATTTTTTTTTCCTCTTTCCCTTCAATGTTTGTCTTCCTTTCATGGGGAAATTGATTGTTTGAAGGAACCAAGATTGATGCACCTAATATTTACAAATGGCTCACACTTCTGGACACTCTATTTTCCAGTGTAAACTAATACAAAATCGATTTGTTAGTTGCTGGGTCTTTGCCTTGTTCGATGCATTTTAAAATATTTATATATGTATATTAGTACTAATCAGCCTTGAAAATTATGAACTGGCTGGTTAGAATTCTAATAAACTGAAATTTTGTTCATACAATATCCAGTGGAAATGATCAATCTAAAATGTTTGTGTCGTTTACACACATATCTAGGAAATATTTCTTAGTTAAGGATGGCTTTTCTGGAATAAGCAAGAATTGTATCACTTTCTTCTGTGATCATCTGTTGTCAGTTCTGTATCCCTCAGGCTTTTGTGTTACTCTTGTTTTGATTTATCATTTGATCTTTTTCATTTTGTCATCTTTGAACACGACTGAAAACCAGCAATGAGGATCATATGAAAAGAAACACATTTTTGCACACATTAAAAGCTGAAAGAATTTAATAAAATGCCTTCCTGCCTGCCTCTCAGAAGGGAGCATTCACCTGGTTTGTCTAGCTGTTCCTGTGGCCCACTGAAGTCTAGCACAACCACACTCATATGAACAACAATGAAGACTAATGGGATTTGTAGTCCCATAAGAGGAATAAACTTCTGAAAGGATCAGCCTGGGGAAAGATGAAGGGCTGGCTACTGGATGGGACAGCCACAGCTTCCCTGGGAAACCTGTGACAGGACTTCACCATCCTCACAGCCAAGAATTTCTTCCTAATATCCAATTTGACCCTGCCCTCTGTCAATTTGAAGCCATTCCCCCTTGTCTTGTCCCTCCACCTCTTGTCCTGAGTCCCTCTCCAGCTCTCCTGGAGCCCTTTTACGCCCTGGAAGTTGCTCTAAATTCCCCCTGGAGCCTTCTCTTCTCCAGGCTGGACACCCCCAGCTCTCTCACTCTGTCTTCACAGCAGAGGTGTTCCATCTCAGAGCATCTCCATGACCCTCACCTGGACTCACTCCAACATGACCATGGATCCAGATTTGGTCTGACAAATGCCAGGTAAAAAGAGGACATCATTTCTCATGCACTTCTGTCTATCCATATTCCAGTATGAACCAGTATCCCATTCACACTTTAGGCTGCTGAGGTGATCACCTACCTCAGGTTCTTTTCAGAACCAATTGCAGATTATCATTGGGTTTTTTTCATCAGAGTTTCTAAGGCTGAACATGTGAACACACAGCTCCTGGATTATTTTTTTCCCAGCACAATAAAAATATGACCCACCCTGTAAACACTAAAACCATCTGGAGACAGCACAGCTTCTACCTAATGTCCTCAGCTCAGGCTGCATCTCCTTGTCCACAAAACAGGTGGGTTCCTCAAAAAGCCTTGGGCTGCTGAGGTTTCCTGGGCTGGAGACTGCCTCACCTGAATCTGTCACTGCTGCTTTTGTTCCCACCCTGTTCCTGTGATCACAGCACTGCACAGAGTAGCTGCTCTCTCCTCAGCAGACTTCCTGACAGGTGATTACTTTACAATAAAGATTTAGGATAAAACAAATGTTGAGTTGCCGGTGACACCCTCCTTTTCTCCCTCCAGCATTTCAAGTCTGGGTTCATTATCACCTCTTTAATTGGGTAATTATAACAGAGCTGACAATCACTCGGTGCCATCCAACGGCATTTTTGATCTCACTTTTATTTTTATATATGTATATATAGTTATATATTAAGATAAGAACCTTTAAGCTTCTTATCCTTTGTCACACCCTTTCCAAGAATACCAGGGAGCCCAAAATCCCCGAATGTGTGCAGGAATGACCCAGTCCTCAGCCAGTACTGAACGCAAGCAGCACCATGGCCACTCAGGCACAGATCATCAAAGAAAGGAAGATGAGTGGGCTCAAGTTGAGCAATATTGAACAAATCAAGGGAAGGGTGTTCAGCCTATCACCAAGAGCAGCACAGGATTAGCTACAGCTCCTTCCAGCTTGGCTGTGTTTAAAGGGATGTGGTGGATCACTTCACCAGACTCACCACGGGAGAAGGAAAAGCAGCAAGACGAGGAAGCTCTTGCTAACAGACTCTCAGTCCCAGGAGTGAGTAATATTAATAGACTGCCTGCAATCTATTAGGAAAAGGAATTAATTAGTATCTTTAGATGAGTTTGTTGTGTGTTTGTTTAATTATGCACACAGGGAAAAAAATATACCATCTGCCCTTCTGAAAAAGAATAAAAATGCAATCACACAGGAGCAGATGCCCAAAGAAGGCAAGTGGAACTGCAGCACACACAAAGCTGATGGCAACAGAATCCTTAAGCATCATTCCATTTCCTGTAAGCATATTTTAAATGGCCAAGACTTTCTTCTGAGTCCCCAGAGAGATAATTTTATTAAAGAGAACCTTTCTATAAAGCAGGAAGATCTATCAATGCTAGAAAATGGTCTGTTTTGGTAACAGCACAGTCCATTTGGGATAAGCTCTGCAATCCTCATAACCACAGAACCATTGAGGCTGGAAGAGGACATCCAGCTGCCCTGTTCAGAACAGAGCCACCTACCACAGGTTTTACCAGGTTCAGTAGTACTTTGAATATCTCCAAAGATGGATACTCAACCTCTCTGGATAACCTGTTTCAGTGTTTAGTCACTCTGACAAAAAAAAAAATTCTTACATTCAAACAGCTTCATCTTTTCCAGTTTGTGCCCCTTGTCTCTTGTTCAGTCACTGGGCAACTCTGAGGAAAACTGAGCTCCAACCTCTTCTTTCCCCTCCTCACTTCTTTATACACACTGATGAGATCCCCCTGAGATTTCTCTCCTCCAGGCTTCTTTTTTGACAGATGCTACAAACTCTTAATCATCTGCATCTCTTAATCTGCCTGGACCTTCAGTGGCTCTGTGGCTGTTCCTTCCCAGATGCAGGACTCCACATTCACTGCTGTTGGATTTCACAGCTTGTCCTGCTGACCATTTTTCCAGCCTATCAAGATACTTTAGAAATCAGCACAAACATTTTATGCATGAATCACACCTTGAAGTCTTGCATCACCTGCAAACTTGCTGAAAGAGGTCCCTGTCCTCTTTATCAATGACCTATCAACCAGGTCATTGATAAAGACGTAACTTTGTTGATTTCAGCACTGGCCTCTGCTGCTCACCCCTCCTGCCTGATCTCCAGCTGATCCTCACACCACCAAATGAGACCCTCTGAGTCCAGCATTTCACTTATTTTTCAATCCAATTCACTGTCCACTTGTCCAACCTGTATTTCAGCAGTTTGAAAATGAGGATGTTGTGGCAAACAGTGTCAAAAGCCTTGTAAAATTATGGAAATAATACCTGCTCTTCTCTCACCCATTGACTAATTATTTCCTTGTAGAAAGCTTTAATTAGACACCATTTTAACTTCATGAATCCATGTTCAAGTGCTTTATTGTCTTTAGACATTAGGAAAGGGCTTCTAGAAGGACTTGAATGCAAGATATTTTCTCCCAGTCCTTATGGACATCTCTGGAGAACACAAAGTATTGAAAATTCTGGTGCCAAAAGAAATCCAAGAGAAAACTGAGCTCAAGCTTTTCCCCAAACCATTGGTGCTTCAACTGTTTCTTTGCCAGGATGGCTCAGATCTCTGTCCCTCCATGAGCACCTTTATGGTTCATAAACAAATTCTCAAACATCTGTGTTCAACCCCAGAAGATGCAGGAATGGTGACGCCCCATCCCTGGCATTGTTCAAGGCCAGGTTGGATGGGGCTTGGAACAACCTGGTTTAGTGGAAGCTGCCCATGAAAGGGTTTGGTACTAAATAATTTTTAGGGTCCCTTGCAACCCCAATCATTTCATGATTCTATGGCACTTGTTTTGTTGGAGTCTACCATAGAAAACCAGTGGGTGCTGAGATCCCCATTTAATTTACTGATGTTATAAATGGATTTTAGAATTACACACACCACAGAAATGGTTGCTGCATATACATAATGTGCATACTTTATAAGGAGACAATTCCTTAAGGCTATAATATGGAGACATACAGGAGACATCAATATATGTATGGGTTTAACAGAAAAGAGCTGGAAGGTCTGGACTCAAATAATCCATGCTCCAAAACTGTCTATTTTAAACAATGAAACAACAGTGGCAGCATTTGTCTTTGTTTTAGGATCATGCTGAGTGGCTTAACTGTGCCAGATGGTTTGTTCATGTTTTACGAGTGAAAAGAAATGTCTGTGAGCTCACCCAAACTTGAATTTCCCTTGCTGAGACACTTCTGACATGAAAATAATGAAGATGCTGAGATGAAAGTAACTTATAGGACATTTATTCGATTTCATACTAGATGTACAAAGAATAAACCAGACAGAGTGTCACAGGAGGTAGCAGCAAGTAAGAGATGGAAAAGAAGGAATATATGGAATCTGTACAGCTGCTGCAGGAACATAGAGGGTGGGAGCTGAGGTATTTACCTCTGCATTGTGTGCCCAGAGAAGAAGGGTGCCCAGAAAGGAATCACAGTCTGCCAGGATCACACTTGCTGCTTTATGGCCTGCTCTGTGCTGCAGGGCTCAGCTCAGTGCCAGTCCTCTGCAGGTCTAGGAGAAAAGGGGCATTTTATTTCAGCTTTCTTATGAAGAGCTAAGTGAAACTGAAAAATGTCCCTTCATGGCAAATCCCCTAGATATTTCTGGTCTGTGTTTTCTTCCACAGTAGGACAAAACAAATGTGTGTTTTTCTTTTTTACAGAATGGACGAGGGAGCAACAAAGAAATTCAATTTGGAAAGGTCAAAACACAACAGATGTCAAATGCTCTTTTTGACATTTTCAGCTGAAGAGCAATGTTTCGACATGCCTGAAATCAAAACCTTTCCATTTGGGTTGCTGAAAGGTTTTGTTTTGAGTCATGTCAACATTCAACTTTGTTTTCTCACAGCAGCACGTGGTCTTGTGGGAACTGTAGTTAAAACAGAAACAGTCACATTTCCCCCACTCTCCTAGAGCAGGCTTCCTGCTCATAATAATTACATGCTAATTACTAGTTAATGTAATGTCCATGACAAACCACATTGCTTGGCTGGTGGGAAGTCAGCACAGTTCCTTAGTGCAAGCACAATCCTCTGAGGAGATTATTTTATTGGTGAAAATTGGGCTAAAACTATCAGTCCCATTAGGCTGTATAGCATCAGGAAAATGCAGTTTGATGCTTTGCTAAGGTGTTTTTAAAAGAAGCACATTGTGGGCAGCCAAAAAGGAAAATTTAAGTATTTAACAGAACTCCCAAAATGTTTCCTTAAAAATGTATGTATATATAGAAAGGTTTTTAGACTGGAAAGACCCTGTTCATCTATCTTTAGAAATGCTAATCCTGGTGAGCCATAGCCCTCACAACTAGCATGTAGAATAAGGCTCAGTGTCTGCAGGAGAAAGAGTGTTTTAAGAGGGATAGAACACAAAAAGTAAAAAGAAAAATCATAAAATTTTTACTTTGCCACATAATGGAATATATTATTTAACAGTCCTTCTACACAGAAAAATAATATTACAAGAAACCCTAAACCATAAAGCACCACAGAGCTGATTCCAGTCTGAATGACAGAGATTATAATGTACATTTGTGAGGGGTCAGTCATCCTCAAGAACTCCCAGGTGCTTCCTAAGCCATAAATAAAGAGATCCTTCACCAGATATTGGGGTGGAAGGTAACAGCAAAGATGTTCACTGGATTTTGGGGGGATGATTTTATTTGCAAGTACAATTACTACTCTAGCAGCAGGGACACAATCTGCAGATGAAATCCTTCAGTCAAGATCTAGGAATCCTAACTGGGGTCTAAAGCTAGCCTCACCTTTGACACTGACCTACCCTGGAAACATTCTCTGAGCTGCAACAGGACCTCAAAACCCCTCAAAAATCCCAAGAATGCTTAGCCCCATAACAGGACTCAGATGCCCACAAAATGCCCCATGATTTCTAAATACCACTTGTAGGTAGTGGAATGAGCCAGAACCTCATTTCCCACCTTCTCCTAGGAACAGTTATTCTGGGCTTTTTCTGGGTGGAAGATGATGAATGGATAATAGGAAATGCAATTAGCATCAAGATTTTAGGTGCCAAATTTGGAAGCAATGGGAACACCACAATTCTGGCCACAGTTGTGGCCCCAGCATGAGAGAAATGCTCCTTCCAGGGAATTTCAGTTAACTTTATTTTACATATACATGTGATGATGTAAGAACACACATCCTTGAGGGTTCACCTACTAATTTATAGTAAAATCCTTACAACGAGTAATTTTCTGCATTATGATCCTGTAAATTACTCTTTTCTTGGAAAGAAAAGAACTGGAGTGAGGCAGACAAGAGAAAATTCCCACTGAAAAGATAAATACAAATAAATTCCCTTTTTCTAACAGCTTTTCTTTCTCATTGACAAGCAGAGGAATAAGATGCTGCACAAATATCTGTAATTACATGACTACTACAGTGCATGTTTCTGAGTGAGCCATGGAGCCTCACAATGCACTTGGTTGTCCAGATCCTGTCATGGTGAGGAAACTCCTCTTGGATGTCTTGACCCTTGGGTATTAGGGTTTGCTCTTCAAAATATGTTGCAATGGTGTAAAATAAGGGAATTTTCACTGAAACTACAGTAACTATGGTGATTTGCACCTAATTTGGGACATATTTATCAAAGCCACTTTTTCTCACCATGCTGCCTGTGGGCTGGAGCAATTGAGTGGCACAATTCCTTTTTAGGTTTTTGTATGAGGTGATTATAGTGTGGCTTCAAATTCCCATATTCATTCAACACATTATTATGATGTTGCTAACATTAACTTTGATTTTCAGATAGACTAAATGGGCTAATACACAAAAAACATGATATTTAATGTAGGCAAACACAACTTTTCCTCCTGTTCTTTTCTTCTGTGGAGTTTTCCATGCCTTCAAGTACACTTGGATTTACTTAGAAGAATAATATTTCATTCTAGCAGGAATTACCTGGCCCAAATTTTTCAGCCAGGTCTTTCCAGGTTATCCATGATTTTCTAGAATCATAGACTAGTTTGGGTTGGAAGGGGCCTTAAAAATCATCTCATTTCAACCCCCCTTCATGGTTAGGGACACCTTTCACTGTTCCAGGTTGCTCCAAGCCCTGTCCAGCCTGGCCTTGGACACTTCCAGGGATCCAGGGGCAGTCACAGCTTCTCTGGGCAGCCTCTTCCACCCTCACAGTCAAGAATTTCTTCTGAATATCCAACATAAACCCACTCCCATGTCTCCAATTTGATACTCAGACCATTATTAATTATTGATTTGGGGTGCCTTGCCTTTCAGACAGCTTGAATTGTTCATGTGCACTGAAAAACTGATTAGATCATAAAGGGGTTGAAAATCTATATCTGAGAGATAGAAACACCAAGGCTGGTGTAGGATAGAGGGAAGGAAAGAGAAATGATCTTATATATCACAGAAGCCTTTCTTCCAGCTACGCATCTCTAATTTTATAATAGACAAAGTCCAGACAAAAACTCATGTGTCCCCAGACAGTCACCCCCTCAGGATTTTCAGCACTGTTACTTCTTCCCACACATGGAGTCCCATGAAGAAATCATGCCAATTTTTGGTGGAATCAGGTGGCCTTCTTGAATATTCAGCTAAATCAAGGTATTGCTGAAGCCAGGAGAAGATTTTTTTCAAGGAGTTCAGGAAAGGCTTCTAAATGTGACAACTTCTTCTAAGCAATTTTGTGCAGCAGCTGGAGCTGTCACCTTGTCATGCAGAAGGGCTGCAAGGACAAATCCTTTTGAAACAGCACAAGCATCTGCTGGAATGGTATATGAGTGTACAGCCTTGAGCAGAGGTGAGGAAAAGTGATTTTATCCTTTCAGAGCTTTGGCTGTAACAATTTCAAGTGGACTGTTGCTTTTCTGAAACAAGAAAAAAACAACAAAATTTATTTCCACTGCTTTTTAAGATGATTCAGTCTTTCTTCATTCTATTTTTCCTATTAGGTATGAAAAGATGTAAACTTGCAGCTCTTGTGCTGGGAGTTTTGTTATGTTTTCTTATGTTATACAGAAATTAATCTCCCCTTGATATTTTTGCTTTCAAAAACTTATCAAAAATAACAAGGAACAAATTGGGTGGAAAAATGAACAGCAGATGAATCATTCTTTTCTTTGTCAATCAGAGAAAATTGAACCAAACTGACCTCTTTAATTGAACTCTTTCAGGCTTTTTGACAGGGTGGACACAGAATTTTATCTTGACTGCAGCCTGAGGGCATGTCCTTGCAAGGTATGCACTTGAAACATCTTAGAGACTAGTCCTTTAAAGGAAAGCATAATGAGTGCTTGGAAAGTTTGTGGAGCTCCTAAAGAGAATGCAACTGCAGCTACCTGCAGCTTTACTGAAACCAGAGACACAATCTCAGATGGAAAATAATTCTACTCTTTTCTACTCATGATGATAACACCTTGAGCTAAACATTCTATTAATGGGGTTCATCAAACCCTAGGCATGATTATGTGACCAAGTTATCACCATGACAGAACAAAACATAAACCCAAGGACATAATTAGACTGCTCACAGATTTGGCCAACAAACAATAAAAAGCAGAGTCGGTTAAAAATTCTTAGAAGGGAATATAGCTTGAAGGAGATAATATGCCCGGGAGAGCTGTCACTTCTCCCTGTTGCCTCCAGGAAGTCCTTTCTCCTCTCTAGAAAACTCTAGAGTAGATTTCCAACACGGGGTATTTTTTTCCTGGATATTTTAAGTACTGAAGCAGTTGCCATCAGAATTTTTATCATGTTTCTGTGAATACGCCTCAGGATAATTTCCCAGACTCTCTGTATCCTTGTGCAGCTAAGATCCAGCATTTTCCAAATGGATCGTGTTATGTGGCCACTATCAGAGCAATGGAATGGGCTGAACAGTTTCAAAACTATGGAAGGAAACCTCTGCACATGTTCAGTAATGAGCTAGAAGTTACTTAACTTCTTAAAGTTAAATGGCAATTTAAATAATTTAAAATAGTAATTAACTAATTAAACCCCAAAGCTGTGAGGAGTGTTTGACTTGGATTACAGGGAAAAGCATAATTTGCCCAATAGTCAATTGGCTGTTCCATTATGTTCCTAATTCCAGCTATTTCCTCTCTTTACATAACTTGTCTTTGTGATTATAGATGAAATTACTGAGATGTTTGTAAAACTTAGGACTCCCCTCAAAATTTAATGCATGTAAACATATCTTTAGGGTAAGGCAATAAAACAACTGAAAAAAAACCCCATCAGTCACACCTATTGCATCATAGGCTGCAATACCTCTTCTTGCAGAGCCCATTTGTACTAAGGAGGTAAAATCATGGAACAAAAACATGAAAATCCCAATCCAAAGTCATTGTAATGGACTTCAAATGAGATTCAAAGGCTTTTTGTGGGACTTAATTCCTACATTCCTAGGAAAAGTTCAAGCCTGAACCAATGCAAAACTCCAAAGAAAATCCACAGAAAAATTTTTGTGTTTTGCATTTGGTTTTTAAGAAGATTAAATTATACCCCTATCTGACACTCTAGCCACCTGATTTATCCAGCCCCTGCATCAATGAAGAATTTCTTCCTAATATCTGTTCTGAAACTATTTTCCTTCACCTAAAAGCCATTAATTAATGATCTCAGGCTCTCCCCATTAAAATCATCAGCCATATTTGTGTCACTTCCCCCCCCAGCACCTGCCTGAGTAGGAGTAAGATGAAGTTAACCCCTGGATCACTGTTCGAGTCTGGAATTCTGAGAAATATTTCTCAGCATGTTTTAAGGGGTACAAACCCTCTGGCAAACACTGTTTTTAACCTTTGTTAACCTTCATGGAAAGGGCTTCCTAGGCTCTGGGATGAAACAGAACTTTCAAGAATGTGGATTAGATAGTAGCATAATATGTAGTTTATCACAAGGTGAGAATTTTAGATTTCTGGAGTTTTTAGAATGGTAAGCTGGTGAAGGCAAGATGGAGGAAACCTTGTGGGTTTTAGGCTTCTTCCTTCATCTGCTCCATCTTCTGCTGTGACAGTAGCACTTTCTGGTTGGTTTAGAGTAGAGGCTGACTTCCTAACGTAGGTGTTAGGTATTGGAAAGTCATTGTAAATAAAGCACATGTAGTTTTTTAGTATAAAAGAAAACACTACCCTGAGGAGGGGGGATTGTGCCTTGAACTGACTTGCTGAGAAGAACTCTGCTAGTCAGGGAAAGAATGTAACAGATAAGAAAGAATAAACAACCTTGGAAAACAGAAGAGAGGACTCTCAACTAGTTCTTCCATCATCTGTCTGGGGAAAAAAGACTTTCTAAATCTTGGGAACTCAAAATATCAGAGAAAAAAACCTGAGAGATCACTAAGAACCAAGCCAGACTCATCAATGAAAATCCACCTCAGAAAAGCAGCATCACATCCCCAGCCCTGCCCACACTCTGAGTTGTCCACATCACATCAAAGTCTTGGCAACAGCACTGCTCACCACAGATCTTGTGTGTTTTTCTCTGCTTTTTTCCCACAGAATAAGGCTGCTCATGGCAAGTGCCACAGTATGAGACCACACAAGGAGAACAGAGAAATTTGGGAAGCGTTTGCTTTTTTGGGCTTTACGGCGAAGTTCACAAAACTGCTTCCAACGAGCTCCTGCTCTGCAAGCCTTGTACCCTGCTCCGTGAGCTGGCAGTGTGATGGAGAGCTCCCATTATCAGGTCCAGCACGGGGAGTGGATTGCTTTTCTCCATCCAGGCCCAGGAGCAGCTATTCCTTGTGATATATTAGTGGGAATGTCAACAAATGCAACGCTGTCATCCTGCGACGGGGAGGACTGCCACGTGCGTGGGGGCCAACGAGAATAGATGGGGGAGTGTGAGTATTCAAACAATAAAATCTGTGCAAGTAAATCATCTCTTATTGCTCCATACATCTTCTCTGGGGCTGCTTCCTGCTTCTTAACCAGCAAAGCCTCCCTGGTAATGCTGATTTTCTCTCTGCTGTTCCAGATGTGTTAATGTAATTTATACAGCTGGGGCTGAGACCAAAAAAAAAGCTGAATGTTCCTCCCCTCCCCATGACACACTTCCATCTCCTTCCTGTGTTTATTTCTTGAGATTCTTTTTCAAACTAAGAATAAGACTATGGGAAGGGGTGAAGGAGAGAAATGGACACTATCCCTGAAATGGGAACTGGACAAAACCGTATCTCAGCTGTTCCCAGCCAAAGGAATTTTTCAGCAGTTGTCATTATTTTTGTTCTGGTGTGATGCTTCACAGGGATGGAAGATGTTTGTCTTCATCCATTGGGTCCATGTTGTCATCCACCATGGAGGAGGTTGTTAGGTTTGGTGTCACATTTTGTGTTTAATAGGACTGGGAATATCAGGAAAATATTCTGTCCCTGCCATCCACAGTTTGTGGTTTTAGGCACTGTATGGTTACTGCATTATTCATAACAATAATAATAACAGTAAAAATAATGATAGTAATAATAATAATACCTTCTATAGGTCTAGCACTATTCAAAGATGTTTTGTGATCCTAATTTAATATATGAGGAACCTGAGATGGTAAAACACAATTTCTTGGTTGTACCATGGAAAAGCTAAATTCCAGACCTTTGCAGACCGGTCTAATTTATAATCCACTAATTCCTATCGTGTCTTCTGGAGAAACAGTTGTAACTGGATAGTTTTGGTAGTATTTTTCTGATATAAACATCCATTCTTTAGGAAAGCTGGTCAAGTTTAGGCCAAGGTGTTTATCTATACTGGCTTAGGATATAAAAGAAAAGTAAAAGGGACCAAAAAATGTGAATCTTCCTCTCTCTGTGACATAGTGTCCCATACATACAGGACAGTATATTGTGGTAAGGCATGTGCACAACCTGCATTGGAGAGCATCAGAGAACTGGCTGATCCTGTTCTAATCCATTCATTTGATCATTGCCGTCATTAAATTGGCAAAGTGGGTTGTTTGGAAAATTTCCCATTTAAAATTGCCTCCTCTCAGGTTTTTCAGATTGATTAAGTCTTGCTTGTTGTCAGTTACTCTATCTCGTACTCTCCTGACAGCGTGAAACAGGATAATCATGTCCTGACATGCCTTACAGCCATAATAAGACTTTCTCTACTTCCTTTTTTTTTTTTTTTTTCATATTATTTACCTGAATATTAAGGATCTTTGCCTGGGAGCTGACAGATGAAGAACCTTATCTATGTCCCATTTGCTAAGGTGCTTACATTTGCTGCTTCGAGTATTTAAAGCTATTTCACAGTTTGTGGTGAATGCAATATAATCAGCAGAAGCTTATAAGAAACTTGAATTTAGTGTCCCACTTTGTCCAGGTAGCATGGAATGGGCTGAATGGTCCCCAAAAAATCCTTTACTTGGAGTGCAGGGTGTAGCCAGAGGTTGCTTCAGGCTTCAATAAGATTTGGGCATGTAAAGCCACAGCATCTCAGACTAAATGCTTATTTCCCAGTCTCATAAAGGAAGTAGCCAAGTGTAAAGATGTTCATTTAGGTCTTGCCTATTATTTTCTGTGTCAACAAGTGATCCAGAGCTGTCTCTTCTCCATTTCCCCATTCCATTTCTTCTCTTTGGACTGATGACCTTTGTTTCCAGCCCTGTAAAAGCCACTAGTGCCTAAATCTCTTGCCTTTGGGCAACAAACACCCAAGTTAGGCCTCACAACTGCTGTGATATCTCACTGCACAGCTGGAATGAACTCCTGAGATTGTTCTTCCAGGGATCTGCCAGAGCTGAGGCCCATGGGGAGGAAGACACAGACAAAACTTCAGAGCTTGTTGCTTATGTACTGCAGGTAGAAAGGATACAGCCCAGATTTCAGGAATTGCAGGAACATTGAAGAATGCAGGGCTAGAGAATATCTCTGGGCTTCCCCTGAAAGTACACTTGCCCAAAGACAAATTATTTTTTCATTTTCACCCACGGAGATCAGACAGATGCTTCCTTATCATGACAGCCTGGTTTTACACCCTTCTATCTTCTTAATTAAAATGTGATCCAGTCCCTATTAAAGACCTTGCAGACCCTAAATTTAAGGTATCACAATGATCAACAATAGCAGCCAGGTCTGGAAAAAATGTTAAAAAAGGATAGTTAGTGAGTCTGTTGAGATCTATCATCCAGGACCAGCAACACACCTGCACGTTGCATCAAAAGGGAAAAAGCTGCAAACTATTTTCTTTCCAACTACATGCACATCATCTAAGCAGTATTACAGCATGCAAGAATCATGGACAGAAATAAAATAACACATCCATGGCACAGATAATAAACAGGGTACAGGAGGATGCACAAGGAAAGGAGAGAAGGAATAAGGGGAAAGAAGGAATAGTGGAAGAATGGGGAGAACAGCAGGGTTGTACAAGTCCTTTAAGTGCTTCAGTATCTGGAGGTCTGTTCATTGTTACACAAGTGGCTCTTGCCCATGTCCCTCTACCCCTCCTGGATGTCCCACCTGCCTGTCCCACCTTTGCTGATGGTCACAGCCTCCAGCTGAGCTGGCACAACCAAACACCTGTCCCACTTCGGCTGCCCTGTTTCACACGTGGCCTCCAGCTCCTCATGAAGGTGAATTTCTGTTGGAATCTGGGTTGTGAACGAGCATTGCTGGGACAGGAGCATGTGTTTGCTCCAGCTGCCACTGCTGCAGGAGCAGGACCTGTGCTGGGAAGGAGACAGCAAACATCTGGGAGTAGCTGGTGGTGTCATATCTCTGTGCTCAGCAAATGCCAGTCAAATATCCAAGATAATCAACGGTGAGAAATGATTAGGCCCCAGTGACACCCACGGCTCTGGACATTCATTTGTACCTCCCCACAACAGGTCAATGTTTTGTCCTTCTCTTGGCAACCCAGCACTGGCTCTGCTCTCACAGAGCATTTCTAGGCAGAGACTCACCTGAAAGTTGTAAAGATCACAGGTGCCTGAGGCTGCTGGGGCTGGTTTTGATACCAAAGGTATTGTCATTGCTTGAATACCTCTGTCACTCCTCTCATTCACAACTTCTTTATAATTTTTATTACCTATATTGTCATTTTTGCCACTTTGCTGGGATTTTCCAGCTCTCTGGAGACAGACCTTGGTTAAACATGTACCTTCAGCTCAGAAGCTTCAGTAGCATTATTTGCTCAATCAGGCTGTAAACATTAATTGTTTCAGTTCTTTACCTCCTTTCAGACCACATGGGCCATACCTGTCAGGAGCCTCATCTGCCCAAGTGACTGTACAGTGAGATATTTGATAGGCAATAATTTCACAGTTACTCAGAATTCATACTGTCACTGTGTAAAGACAAATTTCTCCCATCTCATCATAAAAACAATTCAGTTTAAATCTGACTGGATGGGTTTAGAGTAGATGGATTAGGTCCTGCAGTGAAACTGGACAGGAAGACAACCCAGTTACCAGATTAACTGCCTTTCCCTTCTAAATAGAACCAAATACACCCATACAAAGTAGGAGAGGCATGATTAGAAATCTTCTATTTTTATGGGTAGGAATGAATTTTTATGGAGCTGATAATGCAGATAGAACACACAATTGGTCTAGTCAAAATGAAAGATGAATACAAATTGCAAATCAGCTCCTGAGCTATAAAAATTGGTGTAACCTTCTCAGCAATAACTGATTGTTTAGGAGGCTCAAATAGAGTCACAGTGATGTTTCTTCCAGCCTTATTAAGCATCACAGTTGTCATATTAAACCAATGATGTATGAGTATTTGCTTATTGTAATGAGTTCTGGAGACAGTAGCTGGAGCAGCAATACAAAAAACCTCAGGCTGAAGATTTTGGATATCTTTGTCTCATTCCCAGAGGGAAATATTTCTCTCTTTTATTTCACTAACATCAAAGACTGCCTCAAACCCTGATACAGACAGAACTCCTCCTGAAGCTAAATCTCTGGGATCTAATGCCCCTTCCCCCTCAATGGACTGTAAATATAACTCCAGATGTATCTGATATTCTGTATTTTCACTTCCCTGGGAGCAATGGGAAATTAATATTCCTTTGTATATGGTAGGCTAGAGGATCCCAGATTGCTATCCAAGCTTTAGCAAAACTCTCCTGGGAAATAAACTTGGAGGTGTTAGCAGCCATGCTGTTTGGAGGTCAGATTCTTTCAGCAGGGTGAGTTTGGGAGGAATTTAGGGCAGAGTGAAATGGGGCACTCCAGACTCAACTAAGGGAGATTCAAAGGGAGAAAAAAAGGCATGTGCTGTTGAAGAAAGATTGGAGAAACCTTTAGGGAGGGGAGGCAGCCAAGTGATGTGTGATTATCTGATATTCATGTGTTTTGTCAGCTCTGGAGCAAGTCCACTTGCAGTGTAGCAGCACACTAAGGAGGTATTTGATGTCCTCATGGTCAGATTTGTGGCTGTGGCAGGAGGTGTTGCAATGACATCTCTGGTAGCCATCAATTTCTATATTCCAGCAGCTCTTTTAACAGGAATCAGGATGGGAGGCACACTGAGAATCCCCCTGCCTAGTGCTTGAACTAATGGCAGAATCAAAATGCCTGTTAATTTCTTTACGAAATTTAGATCCATCATTTTTTGTTCTGCCACCCATGGGCACATGTAAAAGTTTATTTTCTCTTTTGTAAAAACCTTGCTAAAGCTTCCCCTTAAGTCTTTCTCCTCTGACTAAACAACTCCAGCTCTCCCTTTTGCTCTTGCAGACCATGCACATCACACTGATGATCACAATCTCTACTCCCCCGGGGAACACTCCCATTGACCCAACTATTTTCCGTGAAGGCTGAAATCAAAACCAGACGTGGGATGCCACTGGGGACAGACAGACTTCCATTGTCTTGCAGGCTATTGCCCAGCTGATATAACCACACTGTTGGAAACAGCATAAGCACATATCTGCTCGACTTGTTCACCCTATATTGTGTAAATACTGGCTTGCTCTGCTCTGGAAAGGAAGGCGAAGTCAAACTGAATTATCAGCATTTCCTTGTTTCACCCTTTTTACTTTTTAGCAGCCAGGAACTTTTTGTTCTTCCCTAATCTTCTGGATTCCCATCATTACAGGAGATATTTAAGTCCTATCTCATACTCAAGACAAATCCCCTTTGCCTCAAAATGCATTCCACCTGCACAGGCGAAGACAAGGGGAGCTAATTCAAGTTGTAGACTCAAACATAATCTGGCCTTCCTTTTCCAGTGCTTGTCTTGGCAACTAAAGCCACTTTTACAGAGCTGTCATATGTCATTATTAGAAGAGTTGCAGCCATGAGCTGAATTAAAGCTTTGCAAAGCTGGTACATTTATTCCATATATTTTGCAGATGGGGTCTTTGTCCTCAGGGACATAAATGATTGCCAGGATTATATAGGCTTCATCTATACAGTGTTTGGGATTTGTCCAAGGAAGAGACCATGGTCCGCAGGCCATGTGGTGAAAGCTGCTTTATGTCTGCACTGTTCAAGTATCAGCAGTCTTTGGAGCTCAAGGTGTGTCATTGCAGGAGAGTTTTAGAGCTCTTCCTGCTGTTTTTCATGCCTAGAGAACATGCAGCTGCTCCCAGCCCACTGGGGAAAACTTGAGGACTGTTGGAACAGTCTCAGAAGACAAAAATGGCCTGAGGAAACAACATCTTGTGCAACTTGAGTGCATGCTGTATGTAAAATACGGATTTCAGCATGAGATGTTTTCTAGTCTGTGTCATTCATTTCCAACCAGGAAAGGAATAATTTCACACTGAAGTCAAAACTAGGTTGAGCTAACATACACACAGTTATAGTTGTCATGCTAAATGAGGCAGTGTTCATGCTGCATTAAATAGGATAACAAACTTCCTTTGAGTGGAGAAGGGAGAGTGGGACACTCTTCCCTTCTCAAATACTTCCAGAAACAAAAGGCATTTCAGAGATATCTGGAGAAGTTAAACTCGTCATGGGGTAACAGTGCCCTGCTGTCAGACAAACACCAACACAGGCACTGCCAGGATGTCAGGGGGCTGTTGATGGACATCAGGAGTTGCTCTCTGAAGTCATTCCCAGTTAATTACTAGTGGGGGTGGTCCTGAGCAAGGCCAGGGGCTGAACTCAATGATCCTTGTGGGTCCCTTCCAGGTCAGGATATTCTGTGGCTCTGTGACCTGCAGGCTGAGGATTCTGTCCCTCTGCGCCACTCAGGTGAGACCCCAACTGCAGAGCTGCCTCCAGCCCTGGGGCCTGACAACAGAAGGACCTGGAGCTGCTGGAGAAGATCCAGAGGGGTCCATGGATATATTCCAAAGGCTGGAGCCCCTCTTCTCTGGAACCAGGCTGGGAGAGCTGGGGCTGTCCAGCCTGGAGAAGAGGAGGCTCCAGGGAAAACCTAAGGGGGCTCCAGAAGAGCTGGAGAGGCACTTGGGACAAAGGAATGTAATTGTAGAACAAAGGAGAATGGCTTTAAACTGACAGAGGGAAGGGTTAGATCAGATAATAGGAAGAAATTCTTCCCTATGAGAGTGGGGAGGTCCTGGCACAGATTACCCAGAGAAGCTGTGGTTCCCCCATCCCTGAATGGGGGGGGATGAATGGGGATTGGAGAAACCTGGGACAGGGGAAGTGTCCATGGCAGGGGGTTGGAACAAGATGATCTTTAAGATCCCTTCCAACCCAAACTATTCCTGATTTCAGGATTCTGTGAATGTACATCTTACCCTGACAGCCCCCAAACACTTAAACACACCTGGAGAAAAACAGGATTTGTTTTATTTACGATCCATTTCAGCTTTGCTCAGTGAAGGCTTTTCAGGTATCATAACAGACTTCATGAGCAGTCACCATGTATTCCTGTGTGAAAATGGGCAGAACATGGCAGAACTCTTCATCATATGTTTTACAAAGCAGGGTTTGTGGTATTTTACTGCTGCAGTGATTGTTCACAGAATGAGAAAAATATGATCCTATTTGCCTACTTCTTGACCAGCTAACAATGCAGTATATTTTCCATGTAACAGGCTATAAACCAGGTTAAAGATAAACATGAACTTGCATTTGAGTTTCAGGCCCCTTGCCTGAGATTATTTCCCTGACTTTCCATGACTCATAGCACCAACAAGACTCAAAACATAAAAACCTCAGTCAGCTTCCTAAAATAAAATTTGGGCTTAAGAAATTATATGATTTAAAAATAATGAAACACAAGGTTTTATTTCTGCATATTTGCAGCCAGGTTGTCTAAGTTCACACTTTTCAGCTTTTTCCTGTAATGGGAAGGAACACAAGGAAGATAGAAAGAAACAACTCTCTTATCACTTCAACACTTGGAGATTTACCAAAAAAAACCAAACAAAAAAACCCAAAAAAATCTGACCAAATTCTATGGTACTGCAATATACCCCTGGGAATTGCCAGTCAGAGTAGAGAGCTTCTGCTGTCACCCTCCCTGGCAAATATTGAGTTTAAAAGTGAACTGAACCTTTGGGAGGGCCCTCATTCATGAAAGTTGGATTATTTGGACAATTAACAGAGTTGCTACATTAAAACTGAGTCACCATCTGCTTCCCTAGAGTCACCAGAGGGCAGAGGACCCTCTGAAGAGCACAGTGTAATTCCCTGAAATCCAAATCAAGCCCAAGGGGCCGTGTTTCTCTCTGGTGATTTCACAGTAGGGGTTTCAAACTCTTCTTCAAGTGCCAAACCCTGCAGACATTTTACTCTGGAGATGAAGCCCCTAAGGAGCAAATTCCCATCTACTGACTGCAGGCTGGCTTTCCTTAGTTATCTTTTTTGGTTCTCTGGAATGGCTTAGAGGTGGCCAGCTCCTCCCTGACAGGGTGCCCAGGATAATTAGCTATGCCTCCCTTCATTGCTGCAGGGTTATATGAGATGAATCCTGAGCTGAATTGCTCCCCAAAGGATGCTTACTCTGACAACTCCCCAGGGAGGCCTTATATGGGAAAATTTACACATTTTTTGGATGCTCTTCAGTGACAATGTTTCTTTCCAGACTCTATAAAGCCAGGAAGCCTGGAGCCAAGGAGATGTTTCCAGGCTGGACTGGGAATGTTTGAGATGATTTTGACTTCGACTGAGAGGCATAGATGAGTTATGACAAGGGATGCTCATGTATCAGTGGTGAGAGGAGAGGGAGGTCCACCAGCAGTAGCTGTCTTGGAAGTCATCTAGCCGGGGGGGGGGGGGGGAGGGGGGGGGGGGGCACAGGCGCTCGCGCCCCCCCGCGGGTTCGGCCTATATTGGTGGCTTCTCGCTTGTCTCCTCTCTCCGGACTACTACCTCCATCCCCACCAGCACGAAAAAAAAAAAAAAAAAAGCCGCTGGGGGGTCTTAGCTCTCGGCGAAGCGCGTCCTCCCGTCGCCCCAGTTCTGGGGGGTGCTGGGCGGACGACGCGCGCAGTAGGCGGGCGCGTATCCCTCCCCCGTCGCCCGGTAAGAGAAGAGAAGAGAAGAGAAGAGAAGAGAAGAGAAGAGAAGAGAAATATTCCTATTGATAAACATGATGAGAATCTTGATACCATCAACCCCTAAGAGTCTGGCCTTGAAAGAGATGGAATCTGTTCAGTCTTAGGGAGATGTTTCTCTGTGCAATGCCTGGGAACTGTCACTTCAGTGACAGCTGAAGTGCTCCTGCCACAATGGACTGGAGGCCAGGGTCAGCATTTCCATCCTCAAAGCTTACTGAGTTTATCTCCTCTAAATACAGCAGGTTCCTGGAGGGGAAAAAGGTCAGGATTTCAGTCATGTGCTATTTTTTTTGTACACCAAGGCTAAAAAGGTAAGGACTTGGTAAGGAAAGAAATTGTGAGACCTGACAGTTTAATTTTTGCCATAGCTAGACCCAAACAAAATTTTTAAAACCTTTTAATTTTGTTAATTAAATGCAAATTTTGCATAGGCAATCAGTATAAATATGCTTACAGAGGCTAACAGGCTTTGCTTTTGTTTTACTACCTCAGCAAAAAGGTGGTAAAGAGCACTCCAAAGTTCTTCAAAATTACTGAAATCTTACTTTTTCACTCAAAAGGTCACAAACAGCTTTTCAGTTCCTCTTGAAGAGAGTCCGACCTGCCTGAAATAAAAGCATGGGGATATGAAACTTCACCTAAGAAATGCTATTAGCTGTTCTCTGACCTGCTAATAATCCCATTCTGAAGTATTTAAATAAAAAATAAAAAAATCAAAGAAGTGGAGTAAAAAAGCCATGAGGCAATATGGAGAGTAATTTGGGTTTATTTTTCGGTTTGTATCTGCAAATCTTTTTTTGTTGTATTAACCTTAGGGTAAGAGTCAGATTTCTCTATTGACTTTGATACTGGCTATTGGGTTGATATTTATATATTGGCTTGGGTGTGTTAGAACAGGTTTATCTTCAGCAGTGCCATTTGCTGTGGTTTTTTAGTGGAAGATGCTCTTTGTCAAGATGAAAAAAATTAGTTAGGTGGACATGAGAAGTTTTCTAGCCTGGAAAAGTAAATATTTTGACACGTACTCACACTTTTGAGAAATACACATCTAGCTGGAGCAGCTGTGGCAGCTCTTTGGATGGCAGCATCTCCCAGTTCTCAGTCTGTTCAATTACTCTTGGATTTTATAGTGTAGACATTAAAGCAGGAGCTGGGGAGAAGTGTCTCTGTAAAGCAAAACCACTGCAACTGGCCTCATTGCTCCTTCTCTGGGGCAGACAGGGGATGGAAAGTAGAGAAAAGCCAACTGACTCTGCAGCTCTGCAAGGGGAGGAATTAAACTGTTTGACTTTTAGACAGCCAAAATACTCATTTTTTTTTTCCCCATCTGTTTCCTAGAAGCACAAAGAAGGGTAGATGAGAGAAAAGCACTTTTCTAGTTAGTTTAATCCAAGCATGACACCTGTAAACCTCTCTGAACAGCTCATTACTGTTGATTCCTACTGAAGGTTGATTCTGAAATCCTTTGCTTTCCATTTTTATGTCCCATCAACAAGAGCACAGTTTGCTTTTTTATCCCCTCCAAGGCTCTGCGAGGGTACATTCATCCATGAGATCAGCACAGTCCAGCAGGATTATAAAGTCTGTCCAAACTCTTTTGCAACTACTTGCTTTTGAGGAGAGGCAAGTGGAGATTGTGTTTTGATTTACAAACTCTTGGATGCAGCAATTGATTTAATAGTTTAATAATTAATCAGAGAGGGAAGACTGAAGGCATTTGTAAAGGGGTGATGGGAAATCAATGGCAAGGAGAGCTCAGAAATGAGTGTATCAGACTGGGCTGGGAAAAATATTCCTGTGAATATTTAGAGAAACTAAATATTCAGTTTCCCTGAGAAAAGGGCTTTGGATTTTTACCTTTGAAAGCAGAAGTGGCTGAAAACACCTCTGGCTTTGTGTGGTGAAAAGAGGAGGACATTTGGCTTTCCAGTGTCCTGCTGTTGGTCAGGGAGGGGAGGTATGTCAAGGTTGATCCTCTCCCATGATTTTCTCTTCCTCTTTTTTGTGCTTGGTACCCTGAGAGACTGTTCTTTTCCAGGGATCCCTTAAAGCAGGTTTTGTTAGAAGAGAAAGAAGACAGTCTGTAACTTCAGGAAAAGAACTCTACACTGCCATTTTGGGTAGAACTTACAATCTCTAAACTAAATTTCTGCTGCCTAATCCATTGTGATTTGGGGAAGATTATTAATGAATTAAATTTTAAAAACCCCAACACCAAATAAGAATCACAAAGGAAATGGTTTTATAATGTGCTCTTATTTCTCCTTTGCCCAGAGAAAATGTGTTTATCTGACTCATCTGAGCATCTTCAGGTGCCTCTTGGCAACTGAACTTGACTACAGTTAAATAATTTTATTTCTTTATTTTGCAGGTTTGCTTTCAGTTGCACTTTTTGGGGTTAAACACCAGCCAATGAATAGAACATGAGAAGCAGTTCCTTGGATTCACTGTCATTTGAATAAGACACCCAGCAGTCCTTACACTAAAAAAAAAAAAAAATGCACCAAACTGTTAATTGATTTTTAAAGGAGAATTATGATGCTTTTAACAAGCCACTTATCTTCCTAAGCATTGCTGGGGTAGTGTATCTTCCCCTGAAATGGCTGTTCCACAATGTGAGTCCCTAATTGCTTATAAAGCACACTGTTTATTGAGTATTAGCTCTGGCATAGTTGTTTATTACAGGACTGCATTGCTTAATGCTTGTAAAAAGCCATCCAACTTAAATATGCCCTGCCTTGTCTCTTCTCCTCCGATGAACACATGCTCTCCATCCCTAAGTTTGCAGTGGGAAGGGAGGGAAAAGTATTAGCAGAGCTGTGGAGAGCTGGAGGAGGTTGCCTGGTAACGGTGAGGAAAGGATCTGACTCAGGAGCGTACGGACTATTTATTATCTCCCGCGCTCTGCCTACAATTAACAGGTCAGTGACCCGGAGAAACATTTCAGATGAAGTCAAACCATCAGCTGGACAAATGAGCCTCAAGTACTGCTGTGTGCTGGACCCATGCAGGAAGGATGAATCAGTGGCACACTGGTCCTGCAGCCTCCTGGTCCTGGGCCACGTGCTGTTTTAGCATGATGAGACATGAAGCCCTTCAGCTCGTGTGATCTACAGGCAGCAGGGATGCATTTGCCTTCCTATTCCATGGGGGTTTGGCACTTCTTTTCCTGGGATGGGTGGTATTTTCAGCTGTAGGGAGGAAAATGCCAGCAGAGAGAGAAGATGAGGGCATAGAGATACTGACATCATTTAGTTAGAGCTCATTTTTCACACCTGGAATGACTTCTCTGATTTGTCGCTCCTGTGAGGAGTGAGGAGGTGGATTTATCATTCCCTAGTCTCCCCTGTAAAACTGAAGAAGGCAGGTAGGAGGATGGCCAAGTTTGACACTCAGCTTCTGATTTCTTCTTCCCCATAAAGTTAGAAAACCTTTTTTCCTGTCAACAGAACTGCCTGGGCTGTACGAGTAGCTGAAGAAGTGTTTTCTGGGTTTGACTGAGATTGGTGACCAGTGGGGTGGAATTTGCTGAGTGAGCAACTCTTGTAATCATGTTTTATTGCACTCTCTAGTTGGTTTTCTTGGTCTCAGGATTCAACTTGCACTGGTTTTGTGATGTTTTTATCAGTGGCCATGTCCTAAGACTCTCCACAAAGAAACATAACAAGATGGGGGTTGGCCTCTTCTCACTGGCAGCTAGAGACAGAGCAAGGGGAAATGGCTTCAAGCTGTTCCAGGAGAAGTTAAAGCTAGACAAAATTTCTTCACTGGAAGAATGTTTAAGCATTGAAACATGCTCCACAGAAAAGTGGTGGAATCACCATCTGTGGAAGTGCTCAAAAAACAAATTTATGTGGCACTTTGAGGTATGGTTTAGTGGGCCTGGTGTTATTTGATCAAAAGCTGGACTTGATTTTGTAGGACTTTCCAAGCTTTAATGATTCTGTGATTCCAAGAGATCAATCCCTAGTTGTATCCCCAGACAAAGAGGATCTTTGAGGACTTGACCCTGGAGTATAATTTTTCATCCTAACATCTGTGTGCTTCTTGCAAAGACAATTTCTCCATTCTTCTGCCCACTACACCATTTTGTTGGGAAAAGGAGAATTACATGAGACTGGCACATCAGATTCAGGTTTAAAGGCATCTAAGTGAGGTTTGCATAAAGATTTCTGCTATTTGAGATCTAGTCAGATCTTTGTTGGTGAGCTGAATAAATTCCTAATGTTTCTTGTCTTGTCAACCTATTCTAATGCAAGATTTCCCCCTGCTTAATCTCTCAGACACTTTATTTCGTTAGCAGCAGAACACAGTATCGTGTTCCTTTGCAGTATTCTCAAGGGCTTTATGAACCCTCCAAAAGATTTTAAAATTAAAATTACCAGCCATTTTTGTACCAGCAAAACTGTGTAACATGCAATTTCCAGACTGTTTCAAATCAAATACTGTTGCCCCACTTAAAGCCATGATTTAGATAAGTTGATTTCCAAGGGAGCTCAGGAAGCTGCAGTAACTTTCTTTTAAGTGAAAGTCGCTTTGAAGGATTTCATTTGGGATTTCAAATGGCCTTAAATGGAAAAAATCCAAATCCACAGTAAAACTAAACGGGAAGGTCTCTGGAGATGGTGTGCTTCAGTGAGCTTCACTCACTAAGCTTATTAAGAAAAATGTCAGCAAATAGGACACTGAAAAATCCACAGTGTATTTCTGCTACCATCAGAAATGTTACAGTCTGAGACTACACTGCTCTATATTTGTATCAACTGGTTAATTAAATTACACAGTGTTAGTTTAACTCACTGGGAAAAGATTTTCCTTTGGTATGAATATCTGAGTTGAATGCTGTGACTGCACCGCAGAAAAGGCAAGATTACACAATTTATAAATATAGACAGATACATAGATAGATATTTAATTTCAAATATATATAGTTTTTACAGTTACCACTGTTCCAGATCAACAAGCTGTGCTAAATCACATCTTATATTGCAGACAGATACCAATTCTTGATGTTGAAGTATTGTCAACATAAGCTTAAATAGCACCTTATCAAAGTGAAAAAAACAAGTGTTTCACTGTTTTCCCAAAAACTCACATTTGTAAATATTATTTGTAACATTTTAAAAATTAATTAAATGCCTGTTTGTTGATCTGGAAAGATCAACAGGTTAGATTGAGTATGAAATCAGCCTGGAGTGGTCACATCTGTCTTGGTCAAGATGCTTCTAGTATCTACAACCAAACTACTTTGTCTAGAATAGTTTTACAGTCAGTGGGGCACTGAACTTCTAGGAAAACCATTCATCCCATTGTAAAATAATTGTCTACAATCAGTCACATTGATTCTAAAAATGAATATTTGTGTCCATTGGCCCTACTGGGAGCTGGGGGCTAACAGCTCAAATGCTGCGCTGCACCTTGTGTAGATGGAATTAATCTAACACACATGGGCAGCATATCTGATCAGCTGAATTCTAACCTATGCCTTCTGCAGCCACTGAAAACCAAAGCGCTCTTCACAGACAATCAAGGAACCATCTGCTGTGCAACCACAGGTTGGAGGTTTAGGCCTGGAAGAAGAAAAGTAACAGAGGAAAGTGGTGAGTTATCTTTGTGCTTCTCTCCTTTGCACACTCTGGCCCTTATGCAACTGATTCCTGCACCTGTTCTGACAGAATCACCAAAGACTTTTGAAGCAGAACTCAGAAAACTTTAAGAATCTGGGTGGTTGAAAACATCCAGAATAATTTATCCTCATTGCCTCTTCCACCCACACCTCTTTCTCCAGCTCTTCTCTCTAGACTCTCTGTTGCTTGGGCCCTGCTGTCCTGTTTCCTTCTGAAAGACATAAATTGTTCCTGACTAAAATCTTCAACAAGATCATGAGACAGGTAAGGAAAGGACTTTTTAGATCAGTTTGGTTGCATTCAACCCAGTAGAATTGATCTATATCCTCTACTTGTGTAAGGGTGAAGTGAGCAAGAGAGGTCAAGAAATATGTTCTGTGGGTAATCTTAGGTCACAAGACACTCCGATTAGACTTGTATAACATGGACAACATTCATGCAATTACCCTGATCTGCACAATCACAGTTGGATGAGCAGATAATTACCAGCAAAAAACAATTAATTACATGGATTTATTTAAGCTGTGGTCATAATAACCACAACCATGTGATAAGACATTAAAAAAACCCCAAGACACATAACCTCAACAAAAGGAGTTGGGATGGGCTACAGGCACTTACCTACAGATGAAATAGGTTGGAATTATCTTCTTCCTAGATGTCTCTTGGCAGTGTTACTGTGGCTTTACTGAAGAACTCTCAAAGCCACTCTGAGTATGATGAGCCCATGAAGTTTTTTGGTAAGCAAAGGAACATCTTTGAGTGCTGTGGCAATACAGGTTGGGTTATGCTATATTTGCCTACATCCTTCCCTGGGTGATCTTTAAGGTCCCTTCCTACCCAAACCATCCTGTGAAACCTATGATTCTACTTTTACCAGAAGAGCATGGGAGTTAAACCACAGATGTGGGGCTTTGTCCTATCACTTCTCAAAAATGGCCAGTTCCAGCCAATCCTGAAATCCTGTCTGGATTCATTTCCACTGAGAGAACAATAATGGAGGTTTCTTCATCTGGATTGGTCACCTACCCTCTTTTCTGGGTGGAGGCAAGGAGATTTTGTGCATATCTCATTTCCTCCTAAACTGACCATCCAAAACAATTCATACCTGAGGAGTATTTGATTCCTCCCATGATCTGTAGGAGCAGGTGCCATTTCATCTCCACATTCATGTTCTATTTCAGTGCATGGCAGCACTGCAGTACAATCCTTTTAGCAAAATCCTTTCAGTACAATCCTTTTCCAGCACAATCAGGTGAACAGAGCAGAGTTACCAGCTGCAAACAACCTTTCCTCAAACCAATCCCTCCCTCCTGCAAGGGCTTGCTCACACACTGGGGCCTCCAGCCAAGACTATCCTTCTTTTGCCTCCTGAGGAGTTGCTAAAATAACTTGTTTAGTGAGTCTGCTGTCAAAATCATGCTTTGATCTGCCTGCGTTTTCCTCTGTAGTGTTTGCATGGATGTAATCAATTTGTAAGAAGGTAATCATGCTGCTTTGCTTCTTTTCCTAAGCCTGCAGTAGATAAATGTATTAACTCTGCAATAACAATCTTGGAACCACTTCTAATGCAGTGTTAACTCTCCCACTGACCTGTTGGCTGTATTATTCATTGTTTTCAAAGGAGGATATTGAAGACCAAATTACCATTATTTTGCTTAAATCTGGACACACATCACTGAGAAAACCATGACATGGGACAGGGGGGTTGGTCACAGGATGAGAAAGAATGGTGGGATCAAAAAAAAGGAAGACAATTATCACACACAGGGACAGAAAATGTTTTGGTTTAGGGTAAATCTGGGGAGAAACCTCTAAGTGGGATTTTTTAGAAAGTAAATTTAATCAGCCCCTCCCTCAGCTGGTTCGGGAAAACAATTTCTTTGGAGGAAAGTGGAAAAAAATTGTTTATTTAGTAAGCAAAGTTTATTTAATACTTTCTATCACAATAAATGAACAATACTAAACAACAAAATGAACAACTAAACAACAACAAATACAATTCAGCATTAACCTAGGACAGAAAACAACCAACCAAATAAACCCAACCCCAAACTCACTCAACAGAGGTCCATTTTTAAATGACCTCAGAAGTGGTAGAAAGGAAAAATTGGTGGAGCCATCCTGAACTCAGCTTACCCCACCTAAAATGTATGCATTCATTCAGATATAAAGCCAGAAAAAAACCCCTTTCTATTTACAAACACACTTTTCTAGTGATGGCTATTTTATTGTCTGACTGATGCACTGTGGGGAGTACAATTTTAAGTTTTCCTGTAGGCTACATTTTTTAGTTTACAGCCAGATGTCACAATAAAATTGTATAAGAAGAAACGATACAAATAAGATGCCAAATTGAGAAAAAATAATCAGCTCAGGGAACAGGAAAACACATTTCAGTCTTCAAAACATCAGCAGAAACTCTTATAGTTCCATTATAAAAATAGATTACATCCTTAATGTAAAGGTCTGATATGCTCTGTAATATTATATTGTCCTGCATAGAGTTATTTTGTGAAAAACTCTATTATAAATATTCTCTTGCTAAATCTTTTCCACTGTACCTTATAAATACAAACAATCTATTTGCAACTCAGTTTTGGTTACCACTTTGATACGTTTTGAGGAAAAGCACCATAAGGGTTGATCATTCTCCATCATATTTGAGGGGTGACTTTTATATGTTTACCACATATTTTGATAAAGGGGGGCCCAGAGGCAGCTGAATTACTGAAATTCTGCTGAAGTCAGAGCATTAAGAAGGTGCAGTGGTTTTGGCTTAGTATGTGATATTCATATCACTTAAGATATTTAAATCACTTAAGGTGGGGGTTTTTTTATAGTCCAGCTGCGAGGTGGAAGACCAGGATTCAATTTCCTTGACCTGCAGGAATTTGTAATCACATTCATCCTTTTTAATGGAAAGTCTAAGGTGTAACACAGGGAGGAGTGTTGCTCTCTCTTCCTGGAGCCATACAATGCATCTTGAAATTTATTCAGGGGAAGAAAATATAAAAATTATATAGGTTGCTAAGTTGGGGATTTTTTTCTGGAGCCCTGGGCCACCATGAGAAGAAGGTCTGATGCTTTTTTGTGCAATATTTATATGCCCCTACCTGACTGTAGAAAAACCTGTGAGAGGGAACTACTGGAGAAGGGAGTGTCCCCTGTGCTCAGGAGTCCCTGCCCTCTAGGCCACATCCCCTGCCCCTCTCCATTGCCAGTTTGAACATATTGTACAAAGCAGAGAGAATCAGACCATAGAATTATAGAATTGTTTGGGTTGGAAGGGACCTTTAAAGGTCAGTTAGTCCAACCCCACGATGCAGATGCAGAACATCACCAATCATTTATGGTGCTGGGTTAATGGTTAGACTTAATGTCCTTAGAGGTCTTTTCCAAACCTAATGATCCTATGATTTACATCCTCCCAGGTAGAGAGAGGGAGTGAACAACACCTGAGACTCTGCAGTCTCTAAAACCTGAGCTGTTCCCTTCCCCACTGGATAAAAATCACCTCAGTTTACTCTCCTATTGTCACAAATTATCAAAATATAAAGGAATCACTCTAAAGGAAAGCTTTCTGTTAGTTCATAGCAATGTTGTGTTAGGTGCCACCCAACCCCATTTTTTTTCTAATTAATATGAAAAAAAAGTTCATTATTTCCATCTGGAGTCAAGCTGAACTGGATGTTTGCATTATCTTTAATTTTGAGGGTGGACAAGGTATCAGCCCCCAGACAATTTTTCATTTTGCCCAGCCAACAGGGTCAGGCACATGGTGTGAGTTTATAAACCAAAGCAGTGTCATAACAAGTTCTGCATGAAAACCTGTTCTGAGAGAGTAAGAACACATTCCACTCAATAAAAGAATAATAAAGTGTCAGGTAGGAAATAAATATTGAAACATATTTCCCACCAGGGAAATCTCTTTGCAGTAACTAATTTAGATGGAGAATAAAACAAAAAGGCCCCATATCTCAACCTTGGCAATAACCTGTCACCAGGCACTACTCACCTCTTGTCTCTGCTCAGACCTGATGCCTGCATAGGAAGAAGAGGTGACAACTGCTTTGTTGTCTCCCTTTATAAATCAAATCAAATCATATAAATCATGAATGAAAGGAGTTTCTGCAAAATAGTAACAGTGCATTGGAGTCCCTTGGACATTCTTGAGCAGCAAGGACAAGGTTTTTTCTCTCAGTGCTGTCAGTAATTATATGAGATACTGCAGGTGAAAGGATTGCTTTGGAATTCCATCAAGGAATTAAACTGCTTCCATGGTGAAGGCAAAGCCTTTTGGTTGCTGGTGGTGGTTTTCTTGTTTAAACTTCTCTGGAGATTAAAACTGAGGCAGTAAACAATGCAAAACTGAGGGGTGAACAGTGCAGAAGGGATGGCAAGGTGTGAACATGTTGGGTTCCTGTGGCGGCGTGGGCTGGAGACCATGACAAGGTGAGTGATGTTTGACTTCCCTGAAAGCAGCAGCAAAAAAGTGATGGTCAGGCCCCACACAGACTGTCCCTGCTGTCCCCTGTGTCCTTCTCCATCATCTTGGCTCCCTCTCAACTCCCCACTGTGTCTCTGCCTCTTCCCTTCATCACCTCTCGTGGTGACTTTGTGGGTCTGGCTGGCACAGGGTACACCTGTAGGGTTGCACTTATCCTGGGGGTGCATTCCCCACCTGGGATGGGCTGCTACTGCAACCTTTCCCTGGAAAACCAGAGGTTGCCCCTCTGTGATCACAGGGAAAGCCAAAGTCAAAAGTCAAAACTCTCTTTTTTTCCCTCCATTCCACTGGGAGCAAAGATGGGGAGAGCAGCACACTGCCTTCACAGCAAATGGAAGGAAAACACTAACCGAAAAAAGAAAAAGTACAGGGAGGAAAAAGCCACCAAGCATCACTGTTCCTGCCTGCAAAAAGCCCATGTCTGAGTTGTCCCCACTGTGGGGCATGTTTCCTTCATCCCTGACTACCTGGAGTAAACAATCAAGGCCTTGTCACAGTCCTCCCCTGATGTCACCTGTCAATTTGCAGGGTTTAGAAGATTAGAGTGACCCTTTCCTAAAGGCTTAAAAGGGAATTTCCCTTTAAACACCAATACCTACCCTCCCTGATGATTTGTAACCTCTGGGTAGGCTCTTCCTCCATCAGGTCTCTTGGATAATCTCTCCCAAGCCGTTCAGTGCCTGTTTCTCTTTGCTGTGCTGCACAACTCAGTCCAGACACAAGGCTGTTGCTCACACAGGGACCTCTGGGTTTGGCTGAGCCCTCCTGGGATGCCTGAGATGACCCCCGTGAGGCTGCTGTGGCACAGGACAGAAAGGATAGGGCATTTTTGGGTCAGCACTGATAGTGATTGGCACATGCTTGCACACTTGAATATTCTGTTTTCTGTATTTTCCTTAAAATATTAATAGACATGTTCATATACCCATAAATATTAATATATTCCTACCTTAATAAAAATATCAATATGCTTATAAAATCGCTTCTTGCTGATGATGCATGCCTGAGTTTCTACAGACAAAGAGCAAAGCTCATCCATCCAATACGAGATAACATATATTTCTACAGTCTGAAAAACAACCTCAAAAAATTAGGGTGCTCTGGAAAGGGAGGAGAATATGAAGGAAAGCAATTTTACTGTACAGGTAAAATCAGTCCTGAAATGTTTATGACTGTAGGTGGAAACACCTCCACTGGAAGTTGTTACGGATATGCTGTTGGCTACCATGGGAAATAGGGAATTGTAAATGGAGTGTTATTGAACTCACTGATTTTAAACATCTTAACTAGAGCAGGAGAAACCATTCTATTGGAAATGTTGCACCTCTCTAGTGATTTTTTTAAAAGTCCAAATATCCCTATTAAGAATGAAATGCCCTGTCCATTCCTGAATTCCCAAAGTCCCAGTGGTAATGCATAGCAAGAACTGCTCTCACTGCCCTCACCTACACCTGGAGTGAGAGAGTTCTTTATCTCATGTTCCTTCTGCTCTGGCATCTCATCAATATCTCCTTATAAGTCCCAGGGATAAGGAAACTTGTCTTCCTGCTACACCTGTAAAGCATGATGTAATTTTATGTGAATGATGCATTAAAATAAATAACTGTGTGTTCCTGTGTCTAAGGGTCTCAAGCCCAGAAAATAAATTGCCCATCTCACTTTACAGCTTTACCATTGGCACCTTGAAGAAGTGGCTCATTAACAAGTGAAGGAGGATGCAGAAAAAGGGGAAATCCAATTTCTAGCTTGCAGTATTTTGCTAAAAACGTTGATAACAATTTCTACTATTAGTCTCTGTCAGAAATGCCAGAGTCATTACTGAGCTGGTGTGGCCAGAGGGCATCCTGCATCACAGCTCACTGTGGAGTCTGAATAAACATTACAAAGCACTGAAAAACCGTCTGTGCTTGAAAGTTTTCAAGTCATTAGAGAAGTACTCCACTCTGTTGGTAGCAGGCAGTTGAGCTGAAAGGAAATCTAACCTTCTGCTTTCCATTTCTGAGCTAAATCAGTGTGTTTTTGTTGTTGTCCCAGCCTGCCTTTGTGCAGGTGGAGCTGACTGAGACACACCTGAGGAAGAAAATTCCAACCACAAAGGGTCCCCTCTGAGCACATCCACTTTGGGGTGGGAATTCAACAAGCTTTCTCCATCAGCAGGTCAGGACTTAGATGTAAAGACAGAAGAGTGCTTGGCTGGCATCCACTGAGCTGTCAATCCAGATCAAAAATCTTGCTGCCCCAAAGCACAGTAATTGTGAGTTGTGAGTGACTGCCCGTGCCTCTATCAGGACCACATACCTAAGAGGAGCAGGACAACATCTTTGAAAGTGTTCCCAGTATTTCAGACAAATCAGAGAATATTCTGGGTTGGAAGGGACCCGCAAGGATCATCAAGTCCAACTCCTGGCCCTGCAGAGACACCCCAAAAACCCTACCACGTGCCTTTTTCTGCCTTTGGTGAGGTTTAAAATCCTAGAGCTCACATTCCCCAGGGATTTCCATAGGAGCTGGGTACTGAAGGGACATTGTGAATCTGGGTTTACATGTTCCTGAGCACAAAAGTACCCATCAGCTGCAGCATCCAAGAGTCTTTGAGATCTAATGTCTTTCCTGCTAACTCTCTTCAGTGTAAGTGAAGCAATGATTCACCTTTTGGGCATACTGCAAGGATTAGTTAATGTTTGGGGAAGCGTTTTAATGATATGAAGTGTGGTAAAAATGCTAAGTATTATTATTGTTCCACTTTGTCTTCCACTTAAATATAAAGAGGGATTGTACAGCTACTTCCCAAGTGTCTCCCAAGGGTGTTTCTAAAGCAATTATGTTGCCTGACACTTTCAAGCCTCAGAAAATGGAAACGATTCAGAGGCTGACCAATCAGCCCCTTTACCAGCAGATGAATCTAACGACTTCAAAGCTATTCATTAAGTAGTACTATGAATTGATTACATAAATTAGCATGCTGCTGACAAGGCAGGGAAGGGAGGAGAAGACGGCAGAGGAGGCCGACATAACACATCCCTCATTTGGCAAAGACAGTGGTTATTAGAAGCCCAGAGCTAATGAAAGAGACAGATCCATTAGGCACGTGTCGCTGGAGGGGATTGATTGCTCCCCCTGAGAAAGGGCTGCTCCTCTTGGTACTGGAGGATTATATTTGTTCTGGCTTGTTGATCCAGGGACAACCATCACATTTAACAAAAAAACCCTGTAGTTTGTAAAGAGAGGGAAGGGGGATGATAAAATGGCATCAAAACTGTTACTGAAATCTTTTAAGCCCAAGCACTGCAAGGCAGGTTGATTTAGTTGTTAAAAGGGAAGATGTGTGAGGAGGAATTCCTGTCTGAAGCACCTGTATTTGGGAGAATTGCAGTCAGAACTACTGGAAATAGGAAGGTTTTCAGTGAAAACTTTGATTGATAAAATCTGACTGGTGCAGAACCCTGCCTTCAAAGAAAAATACTTGTCCAGGTCTAGCACAATGCAAAGTTTATTGCATGGTGCCCTAAGTTCAGTAAGTCTGGACCTAAGGTGGGTCAACCATGAACTGCCAACATCATCTCTCCAGCAAGTATCACTTCACAGAGCAACTGCCTCCAATGGAAACCAGAGAGGAATTGAATAAAACAGCCTGATTTCAATGTTATATCCAATTTCTACATTCAGGACTCTCTGGGCAGTCCTGCCAATATCTCCCTGTTTAGTTTAGCCCAGAACATGCCTGTGCAACTCTAACTATAGGCATATCCTTGTATTTTTTTGTCAGAAGTAGGTTTTTCATCCATTGGAGTTGCTTCTGGCTCTGGTTTAGGGGAAGATGAGTTGAGTCATGATTCGAGTAATCTCTAATTAGAATGGCACAAGTGTGTTGTTCAGCCCTTCAGACCCTCAAGTACATGCTTAAATTAAGCACATGTTGAAGAGCTCTTCTGAATCAGGAGCCTGAGCGAGCTCAGGCTGAATTTTCTGCTGTATGTTGAAATTGCTGCAATCCATTATTCCAAATGCAGCTCAGGCAATGAAACCAAACAAAAAGCTCCTGGAAAAAGAAACTCTTAAGCAAAACTCATGCTCTGAAGACTCTGCTTGGTGAGTTTGATGCTGCTGTTTGTCTGCAGGAACAAACACCTTGTCATTTGGTGACTGATGTTTGTTAAAATATTTTTTTCTCTTTAAAGAAGGAATTGATCTTCTTTAAAGGAGGAATTACTTGGCAGTTTCATTACCAAAGAGGCAGGAACCCTGGATGTGACATCCATTCAGATTTCTTCCAAATTTGCAGGAAAATGTTGTGATTTAAAAAGGAAACCAGTTACAAGCTGGAGAGAAAACCTCCCCACAGTTCCGGATGGCTTGCTGGATTCTGCTGGAGGAAAATCTGGGTTTGATGGATCACCAAGAAAATCCATTATGGCAACTGAATGCTGATGGCAGCTGCACCAATTTAGAACAACTGACTTCTTGTGTAGCAGTAAAGAATTCAGCAAGATCAGGAACTACCAGAGCATCATTAAATCTGGATATTTAATGGAGCAGCTTTGTGCAACAATTGAACTTCAGAAAGGATTTTTCTGTCCTTCACCATGGATGTAATTTGGCGGATTTGTTATTAACCAAGAAAAAAACCCCAGCTGGGATAGAATATCATGCTAACTCAAGCTACCTCGGGGTTACACAGAGCCTGCTGCATTATGCAGTTGTTCCTTTGCATATTTCATTGGCTCTGGGGAAATATTAAAATTTGCAATTTCCATATTGCCAGATTATCGTACACTCTCCAGTGATTGTTCTCTATTTTTTATAATCTGTCAATTTTCACACTATTTAAAAAGACAATTTGACTGCCTTAATGCCAGAAAAATCTCATAGGGTATTTTCTTTCCTTTTCTTTCCTCAGCCTAGGAAAGGCTATTTTTAGGACTAGGAACCTTTCATTACCATTCATTGAGCACCTTGCCTTGCCATTGCAGATAAACACTGAGCTTAACAGTTTTTAGCCCTGACAAAAAAAAAAAAAAAAAAAAAAAAATTTTTAATCTGCTTCCAGGAAGTTTTTGGTAAATATCATGTCACTGTGGAGTGCCACATTAATAGAGAGTGTGAAATACAAGTGTGAAGTCTACGATATATCTATACCCTGTGCTTTTATATGTCATAATATTTAGTTATCCACAGCTAAGGAACTCACAAGATTCTTGAAGTGCAGTAAGCAACACTTTGCACATTTTACAGACAAGGAGATGGAAAAAATACGTGAAATAGATGCAGTGGCTGGCAGGAGGTGAGGCAGCTCCTCAAGTGCAGATCCTGGTATTGATTTGCCATCTTCCTGTCCAATAAACAGCCCAGTGCCTCTAGATTCGACTAAAATCTGAATGAAATAATAAGGCTGGATGAGGTAAAAGTCTTGATAAGGGGAGATGCAAAGCTTGTCAACAGACAGATTTTTTTGCATAATAATTACTTATGGGACTGAAAAGTGGATTTTTCAGTTCCTTTTTGAGTCTCAGTGTCAATATTTGCTCCAGATGAATTGTCCTTAAGCCTATTTGCACAAGAACCTGCTGTTAGGAGGAAGAACAGCAGAAGTGGGTGTCCTGAAAAGCTGTTTTGGTGGGTTCTGCTCCATCTCTGGAAGTGCCCAAGGCCAGGGCATTGGAGCAACCTGAGGAGGTGGAAGGTGTCCCCGCCCATAGCAGGGGCTGGAATGAGGGGCTCTTTAAGGTCCCTTCCAACCCAAACCATTCGGTGATTCTAGGAAAATAATAACAAAATACTCATCATATTGTGGAAGACATTGAACTCTTCCCAGTGATGTGCCCCTCTGGCACAGCTGAAAGCCCATGGCAGGGTCAGAAGCTCTGAGCATCCTTTTAAACAAAGCTCAGTGGAAAATTCACCCTGTTCCTGCCATGGAGGAAAAGAAGTTGTAGAGACAGAGAACAACACACCCATCCAAGCTCTTTCAAAGTTTCATTAGTTCCTAATGGAAAATTTGCAGATGGAGCAGGCAGCAATTAACAATTAACAGCAATTAACAATTATTCCTTCAACTTGCTTCCTGCTGGATAAAGGAGACAATTAAAGTCTCTTATGCTGTCCTTGTTCTTGTCCCTCTCTACCTTGGGAACTGCATTATCAGGGAATCTTTTTTTGGCTTGTGGTAAATAGTTGGTCCCTTAGGGGCAGTATTTTAAAAGTGCCTGGAGATACAGCTGAGTGCTCACTTTTGAGTGCTCCCTTTTCAGGTTTTGGGAAAGGAAGAGGGAAATCTCACTACAAAATCATCAAGATTTTTTTTAATGGAGCAAAAATTCAGTGAGCCAAGTTTCTATCTAACTGAAAAGTGTAGGTAACTGAGCTGTGTAAGACACAACTCTCCTGCTCTGCATGTGGTGTGAAGAAGTGTCTGCCCTTGTCCTTAGGACTATGGCAACTCCTGTTCCTGATTCCAGTGTAAATCCATGTGCAACTGAAAAAGATGATGCTTTCCTTCTTTCCCTCCCAAGTGCTTTTTCCTCCCCACACCAAAACACTGACTGAAAAGCTTTTATATCCAGATTGGGAAAATGAGCCAGCTGACAGATTTTTAGTGTGGGTTAATCTTTAACCAGATGAACTTCCAAACTGCCAAAATATTGATGTGAGCATGAGGGAGAAAGGAGGAGGAACACCAGGAGGGGACAGGACCACTCAGTGAAGCAGGAATTGCTCCCTCTAAAGCCACAGAGTGACTTTGGCTTGTGGGTTACGAGCATTAAATTTCTCGTTTACTCTGAGCCACAAACGTATATTTAGTTAGTTATGACAAGTAGAAAAAGTTCAGAAGTCCACACTAACTCATTCTCCTCCTACAACTTCTTCACACCTCTCTGCTCAGAACCTACCAACCTGTTTCCATCCAGGACAGGCTGACTGACAAAGAGATATTGTGGAATAATACTGCGTGACTCACTAATACTGATCTGTGAATGCAAGAGATCCTCTGTAATTAATCATTTAGAACCAGTCCATTAATACTCCAAAGACTGTAATTTATACAACTTCTGTCAGATTTGTTATCCAGACCAGAGGATAAAAGAGAGGGGTTGCAGGGATCTGAGGAGGAAGCAGCCCACAAATCTTCAGTGCAAGCTCAGCAGTGAGAAAAGCAGCATTAAACTGCTCATCCATCTTAGAGGAGCTGCCTGGACCAGGGTGGTTATCACCTCATGTATCCCTTCAAGGACGGAAACAACAAAGGGAATATGGATCTTGGTTCTTCCAGAAGGGATAATGGAAGTCTCCACATCTGGAAGTATTTCATTGTCTATGAATGCACCTGGTACAGCCAGGGAAGCTGCAGAGACAGAAATCCAGGTGGGACGTGAATGAGTTGACACAAAATAGGTGTCTACCAGTACCTGAGAGACCTCAAAATGCCACTTCTGCTCTAAGAGGATGTGACTTTTCCTTGGCTTTGCCATCTCATTGATCTCTTTAGTATTGATATCATTGATGCACTGTGGTATCACAATCTCCAGCCTTGGCTGGAGTCAGGTGAGAAACTCTCTGCCCAGGTACCTGAAAATTAAATAACACTTAAAATATTACTGCCCTGCTCTGCATTAGTGGCTGCAACCCTCAGTCCTCAGGTGTCCTGATCAGCCCAGAATTCCCTGTTCTCAGCTCATATAAGACAAACCTGTTCTGACTTCTCTCTGGAGACAGAAGGGGTGAGATTTCTCCAGAAAATGCACGATGCTGGATCCTCAAACCATTTTCTCTACAATCCCATTAGCCAGGCTTGCCTGTTCTTTTCTGCTCTTGGCCACACCTTAATACCAGGGTGGTCACAGAATCACAGAATGGTTTGGGTTGGAAGGGACCTCAAAGACCATCCTGTTCCAACCCTCCTGCCCTGGGCTGGGACACCTTCCACAGGTGTCATCACTTGGTGAATTATCTAAAAGAGGCCCTACTGAGCTGCAGGCTGACATGTCCACTCTCTAAATTAAGATTTCTGCCAGTATTTAATCTGCATTGTAAGGTGTTGTCTAGGAAATGTCTTATGACCATTTCTTCCCAGTCTTGCTGTTCTTCTGAAATGTCACCAAATTTTATCATTATTTCAAAATTTTAAGTCTCTTTCTGCCCACATCTAAAAATTACCCAAATATCTGATCAGTTATCTGAACCAAACCTGTTCTCACATGCTTGTCAATAATACTAATAAAAAATTCATCTAATGCTTTTGTGCTTCATGTCTCTAATGACTTATCAGTGAAAAATTAAAGACAGATTTGTCTGAAATAAGTTATAACTGAGAATGTCTTTTCCTATTCTACATGAAGGAACTCATCTTCAAAGCAATCTGCACAAATCCCATTAACAGCAATAACAGAATTTGTGCAAGTAACTCCCCAAACACCACTTTGAACATTAAGCCCTTTACTTAATTCAATATCAGATAAAACCCCACGATCTAAGGCAATGCAAAGACTTGATATTCTGGTTTGTGTTTCACAATGGACTGGAGACTCACACACAGAGACACATGCAGGCACATTGATGCCCCAGCTTAACAACTTTAAATGAAAACAGAAAAGCTGCTTCTTATTAAAGGAATTAAATTGGAGGAAAAAAAAAAAAAAAAAAAAAGAAAAAGGCTCCCAGCATCAACCTCAAATAGCAACTTTATTCCCAGAAGAGAAATAAGAGAGAGAACCTTCTTTGAGACCTATAGACTCAATCTTTTCCTCCATCATCTCATTCTTAACAAATATTTGGGCTTGGACTGGTTCTTTTCTACCCTGCTCTCCCACACACAAATGCAGTGTACTACCATAATAATTCAGATTTCACCCAGAAATGCCATGAACAAGGTACTCTCTTAGGGACATTGTGTTCTCAGGCACTTGAAGGAGAGGGAAGTTTATATGCTGACTTTTTAAGTGTGCTAGAGAGCTTGGATCAGGGAGCCGGAGGAAACAGATTCCCAATTTTTCACGACCACACTGCGTGATGTGCAGGATCATCCTGGCCTGCCTCAGTGGTTCATGTGATCAAAGACAGCAGGACTTCCCCACTGAAAAAGGATGTATGAATTTATTTCAAGTTCTTGGTTCAAGATATTTTCATTAATGTATTTATCACTTGTAATAATAGAGGTTAAAAATGAAGTCAAGTTCCAAGGCACCAGCAGTTGTAGATACCTAGCAAGCACAGAACAAAATGAGGTTTTTTCCCTCAATGAGATTATATTTCAGGGCTTTAATCTAGGCTTAAGTAGATCCTTGGAGGAAGAGAAGTCACAGATGGTCCAGGTTGCTGTTCTTTTCTCCTTTTGTGCTTCTCTCTATTGTCTTCATGACAGAGCACAAAAACAAGGTGTCAGACAAAGCTGGCATTCAGGAACAGGGCACTGAGTGGTTGTGGCTGGGGGACCCACTGTGCTCAATTCTTCCTTGGCCAGGGAAAGTCCTGCTCTGGAGGCTCTGAATAGAAAACTGAGCTGGTAAAAAGCAATTAAGGACAATCATACATCCAGGAGCTCAGCAGAGCTTGCAGTTTTCCTGTGCAAACCTAAAGTTTCACAGTTTGGATGTTAGAGGTCCTTCCAGCTACAAACAACACTGAATTTCAGAGGAATGCTTGCATTTTGATGTGGTGATCTCCCCCAGCACCCTCTTCCCTTGAGACAAGTGTGATCTCACCTTGAATCAGTGGGAACATGGTCCCTGATTCCTGCAAGGCCCCCAGGTCTCAGTGACAAGTCCATGAAAGTGATAATAACACTTTCTTCCCCTAAACAGGTCCCTGTCTTTTGCTGGGTGTCATCATGGGAGGCTGCTGATTGTTTTGGCAGGTATCTCCTTTCCCTTTCCCTTCCCCTTTCCTTTCCCTTTCCTTTCCTTTCCTTTCCTTTCCTTTCCTTTCCTTTCCTTTCCTTTCCTTTCCTTTCCTTTCCTTTCCTTTCCTCCCCTTTCCTTTCCTCCCCTTTCCTCCCCTTTCCTCCCCTTTCCTTTCCCCTTTCCCCTTTCCTTTCTCCTTCCCTCTCCCTCTCCCTCTCCCTCTCCCTTTCCCTCTCCCTCTCCCTTTCCCCTTTCCCCTTTCCTTTCCCCTTTCCCCTTTCCTTTCTCCTTCCCTCTCCCTCTCCCTCTCCCTCTCCCTCTCCCTTTCCCTCTCCCTCTCCCTTTCCCTTTCCCTTTCCTTCCATCCCTGTTCCCAGGCAGCAGAACTCAATCCCCCCCCGGCTGTCCCCTCCTGGCAGGGAGTTGTGCAGAGCTCCAAGGTCTCCCCTGATCCCCCTTTTCTCCAGGCTGAGCCCCTTACCTAGCTCCTTCACCCCCTCCTGGGGCTCCAAACCCTTCCCTGCTCCATTCCCCATCTCTGTTGTCACCACCATCACAAGCTCTGACTTCCCACCCCAAGACAGAAATTATAACCACAGTTGCTTCCTTGAAATCTAATCCATCTTGACCACGAATTTTCTTCTTTTACTTTTATTAATTGCTACATTAATCACCAGTCAGACTGAGCTTTTCAAAATGAAACTGCCATTCCATGGCAACATCAGCTCTGTGGTTTTGCCTGGGAATATCACGCTTCATCATCCAAATGCCATCACTTTTTTTGTTTTACATGCTGTGGAAGTGCTGGGGAAAGGCTTGTTCCTGGAGGTCTTGTTTTGACACCCATCTGAAGGTCAGGTTAAACAAATGCCAAACAGGAACAAGATTTGTCTAATTGGTCCTGCCTTGCAGAGGGAAACAGTCAACCTGACACCTCAAGGTGTCCTGCAGCACTATTTTTTCTCTGTTTTTGAGATTTTATGACATATTAGAGAAGACAGCATAATTACAACTTTGGCTAAGATGTAGTTATAAAATCAACTTACAGTAATTGAGTGCAGACACTACAGCAAGAGGTGTATCAGTCTTAAGTAAATATTGTAGCAGTAGAGGGACTAGGAGAATCATTAAATCTCACAGAAAGGCATGAATCTTGAAATTAAAAAAGCAATAAAACTGCTATCAACAGCAGCAGTAACAGCAACAACATGGTTATTAAAAACAATAATTATTTGAAAGTCTGTCTAGAAACCTTGTGAGTGAAATATAACTACCTGCTTGTTTTGTTCATTCTGTATGCAGGAAAGAAAGATGGTGTTTCCTCAGAGACCTGAAAATATAACTTCTGTTTCGTAGGTATTTTTACAGGATGGTTGACTGCACATTGGTGTTCATACCTCCACTTACATGACTGCTTGATTGTGTAAACAAATCAGATCAAGTATCTAGAAATCTTTCACAGATTAATTGCATATGAAAAACACTAAAAATGGACATGTCTTCAAAATCTTGGCCTGTGATGTCAGAAACAAGACAATTTTTCCCTTGAGGAAATGATATATGGCAACCATATTTCACGTGTTGGTCATTAATTTTGAGGAATTCAGCTGGAGCATCTTGGCCAGAGTTTTACTAAAATCACTTCATATTCTCCAAAAATTAGCTCTTTGCAGAGCTCTGAATCTTGCCTGAGCTGGGGCAGAAATTTAAAAAATACATGTGTGACCTTTGCATTACTTTTAAACGACTATGTAATGTGCTATGGGGAGACACATGGAATTATTTTCACCTCTGGATCCTGGAGAATATCATAAACCATTCAAGCTTTTCCTCTTTCGGTTTTATGTCGCCATCAGATTCACCTCAGAATTATTTCCTTTGATAAATCCTTCCCATTCTCTATTTCACCTTTCAGTGAGCTCCTCTGTGGTCCAGCAGGCCATTTGTAAACACTCAGCAGTACCCACTGGTCTGATGCTGTCTGGACAGGTCACTTCACTAACCGTCTGCACTTTTGTCCCTCCCAAAGCCTGGGCTTTAGTACAGTGTCATAAGGAGTCAGACCACAGGATTATCATCCCAAGACTTCTGGCCATTGTAAAATAACTATTTTTCAATGGTTTGATTCTTTTGTAAGTCACCCTACCCCCATTTGCTTGCCCATGTTTGGTTTTTTTTTTGCCTGATAGAAAACAGCCAGTCTTGATGAAATGCAAGAATCAGTAGAACAAGGAGGAAGAAATTTTTTTTCTCCCCTTTGGCTGTATCCACAAGAGGCTTCTAAATAGGATTGATGGAGCAAAACCAGAAAGAGTCATCCAAACACTTGTTAACCCATTCTGTGGACTCTGTGCTCACTTTCTCCCATGCACACATCAATGGATGCTGTCAGGGTGGGCACCACTCTACTTTCACTGAGGCGGAGGGATTGGGTGAGGAGACCAGGAGCAAATGCTTGGTGTAGCCAAGCCAGCCCACCAAACAGAGCCCTTTAGAGAAGGACTCAGGGTGCCATCAAGAGGTCTGAAAGGTGACAGGACTTGCAAAGCTGGAATTTAAGCTCAGCACAGCCTGTAGGTGCAGGGAAAACATCACACATGACACATAACAAGCATGAGGTTTTGTCTGGCAAAGCCTGTGTGAAGCTCACCCTTTGAAATTCACAAACACCATTTTTTCCCCACTGCAGAATCGCTTTCCCCATCTCCAGCGGCTGCTGTGCACCAGGGGAAGTTTTATTTTCTATTTCCCTGCTCCACGTGCTGCAGCCCTGCTGTAACACTCACCCTTACCACCATCAGCTCCTCTGTCACTACACCCTCCTTTAACTGTTGCTCACTGAATTATTTTCATTCCTGTCTTTCACCCTGCTCCCATCGCTTTCTTTAAATGTCCTTGGATGCTGTTGTGTCTCCTCACCACCCACCACCTTTCCTGTTTCATGTCCTGCTTCTGAGAAGAACTTCAAGATGCTTAAACCCAAACTATTCAGCTTGGCATCTCTGGAGGGCTGAGCCAGGGAAGCCGTGTTCTACCTCTGGAAATTTGGGGCCTCAGTGAAGTCAAAACTTATCCAGGCAGCTTAGACACACAGATACATCAAAACACAGCCCTGTCAATCAAACAAACAAAAAAAACTACCCTGGAGAGATATATGACTTATTGTTACTTTATTAACAACGTGGCTTACAACTGTTTCAAGTAAAAAGGGATTTCATTCTGAATAAAAATTAAAATATAACTCTGAATATAGATTTTCACTTATTTACATGGAAACATATATACAGAATAGAATCTTACAGCAAACTGACAACATGCCCTTCACCCTGGGAACTTTAAAAAGTAAAAACACCAGCATTGATTTATATGTATATATATATACACATACATATACACGCACATATATATACATATATATATACACACATATGTATCAACACACCAAAGGGATTATGTACACAAACTTGGAGTCAAAACCTTCAGTACAAACTGGAATGCAAAACAATTCAAAGTTTTCCAACATGCACCACCACGAATGGAGCATAACTGCTGGTTATGGAGCCAATTCCTGCTGTTCCACGAGAGACAGGAGGGTTTAAGTGCTTGCCTTGCCATACACAAGGCATATAGAAAGACTCAACTCCCCTCCAAGGCTGCATTTGAGACTTTCCCCTCCCTTGGAACACACAGGACACCCCTGCCTGTGCATGTGAAATTGCCAGGGTACCATTCCCCAAGTGAGTGTTCTCCAGAAAGCAGGTCCCTGAAGGTGAAGGCTGCTGGAACAATTTGGCACAACCTGACCAGGTTTGGCAGAACAGGGACTGGGAAACAGAATGCACAGATTTACAATGTATAAATTACAGACATTTATATGTCCATAATCTCCAGTGAGGCTGGAGCAATAAGAAGAAGGTGGGGTGCCCTGGGAAGGAGCATTTTCATCCTGTCACATCACAACACACAGCACAGCGTTTTGTATATCCATAACCTGAACTCGGGGCAACGTCACCTTTTCCTGGGGGAGAGAGCTCAAGTTTTTAGCCTGATATTTCCTATGGAGGCCTGGAAGGTGCAAGAGGAGGGTCTTCAGCCCCCAAACCCCAGGAGACATACACGAGGTGGGTAAAGTGAAGACTCATTCTGCCTCCTATCCAGCCAAGGAGCTTACAGACATCTAAGCCAGAATTCTCTATCTCCATTGGGAAAACAAAATTAGAACCTTTCAGCATTGTAGCTCTGAGTCTATTGCCAGCTTCCTTTCCTCTTCTCACCTGGGCCCTGCTGGGACTCAAAAACCATCTCTGCTTTGAAAAAGAAAAGCTTTCAGGAACGATGCTCACAGACCCCACTGTGCTTCTGTTCTGAGAGGTCCCTCTCCACAAAGACAACTCAAGCCAACAACTCCAGGCTTTCTGCTCTTGAAACCCTCTCTCCCCTCTCCCACATCCTTAGCAGTGATGAAGACTTACCTTTCTCACTGCAAAAATTAGCATGACAGACTAAAAGAAAAAAACCCAGAAAGGCCATGAGTATTTTTAACTATAACCCAGGTTTGTGCAGTTCATGTGTGTTGTGCAAGAGAATTCCCGTGCATGGCACCAAATCACTGCAAAACCACTCTTACTCTGCAGGACAGCTGACATTTAAAGCACTGCTGGGCTATAAAATTCTCATCTTTGATGACTGGCTCATATTCTATATGCAGCTATTAACACCATTTACACTTCTTGCAGGAGTATTGTACCAAAGAATAAATGAGACCATTAAAGGCTTCTGCTCCTTTATTGGGAGTTCATGAGCACCTAAGGACACAAACCCTCTCCTATGAAGTCTGGCAGGCTGCACCTGCATTTCTGCTGCCTAGGAGAAGGAGGCATTTAAATTTTCTGTTAATTAAGTGCAGACTTTCTGACTTCTATGTGAGAGAAACTGGTAAAGAATTGGTCCCCCAGCCCCACACATACATGAGGGCCATAACACTAACCTCAGTTATTTCTGGATCAAATCCTGAGTAACAGATTCCTTTAGTTCTAGGTCAGCTGATGTGTAAAGAATTTTACTGAGGGGAAAATACACATGCATCCATATTTTGAAAGAATTTTTTACATAAATATACTGTATAAAACATTTCCAAAACTCCCAGGATTGTGTGTGAAGGAGTATTTGTTGAGTGTATCCAAGTTAAAAAGTGTACAGTCACAAGAAAAAAAAAATCCTGATGTTCAAGATGTTGCAGATTACAGAAAATACTTCCTGGAGTAAGGAAACAGCTTTGCAATCCCAAGCAATGGAAAATACAGCGTGACATATTTTAGCACCGAAATGGAGCCCTTGGGACTGTATTTATCCACGCATAGTAAAGCTGGTTTTAATGGTGTTCAATTGCAGCATGTTGTTCTCTTTTGGCACTTGAATTTGGAAACGAGAGGAACACTCCGAGTTCATCATTTCCCAGATGCACTGCACCAGAAAAGCCACAAAGTATTTGAAGTGCCCTGATTGTACGGAGCTTCTGAAACAGTGAGATGGCACAGCAACTCTGCCAAGTTCAATTCTCTGCCCTGAAAAGACCAAGGCAGGCTTTAAGGTGACTAAATGTTGATTATGGCAGACCAAAGTTGCCTGGTTTGCCTTCAAAAGTCTGAGATGGGGGGACACCACACAACTGGGACTGCAACAGGCTGAAGCTTAAAGCCAAGGAACACTGACTTTCCAGTTTAAGGCAAATTAGTTGTATGCCCAGAGTAAAATAAAGTTCAGGTGTTCCACTGAGAAACTTTTTAAATCCCAGCAGCCATCAAATTGCTCTGTCAGGGTGGGTCAGGCCATCTCAGCTAGGACATGCATCAACTGGACACTAAGGACAGAGTGTGCCTGGGTTTTGGTGTTTTCTGAGGGCACACAGCATTTTTAGGAGGTTTCTTCACCCTGCAGAACCAAACTATCAAGGGTTTTGGAATATGGGTAACACAAAAGAGATGGAAACCCTGAAATCCTCCTCACAGCTGAGAAGCCTTCATGCCTCTGAGAGGTAGGAAAAGCCAGGGTTTGGTCATCCTGGCAGCTGTGTTTGTGAGCTGAAAAAGGAAGAAAAGCCCTGAAACCAAAGATCACTGAAGAGCATCCATGACAGCAGGAGGAAGGCAGAACAACCAGTGAGGGAATCATGGACATTCCTTAAGTTAATGATTTAACCCAATTTCAGAGATGGATGCTTTGGGCCTGGAAAATGGGAATTGGCTGATTCTGCTCAGGTAAAGGTTGTGAAGGGAGCAGGAACCTGCCCATGGATCTGTTCAGCCTGACTGAGTGCAAGCTCCAAAGAAGCCAGTGCAGATACAGATGAGCAGGCACCACACACTCTTCAGCCCTCTATTTTTGTTCCAAAAATGCTCATCTTTGGTGCTATGCCCAGTGAGAGTCCAATAACACCTGCACAGCCTTCCTGTGGGAGCAAAGTGGTCTGTGTCAATGTGCTGAAGGCCAGCATCCAACAGCCCAGAAATAACAATAGGGCTGCTCCCCAGCCCTTGGAACAGCCTTGGAGAGCCACGAGTTCAGCACTTCACAGCAGTGACCTTCTGCAGCTGATAACACAACAAACTTCAGGCCTGGATGCCAAATTCAGAACAGGAAGGGGAGATGTGACTTCACCACTGTCATTAGTGCATCTTTGAAACTGCAGCAGCTCTGAATTTAACTTAGAATCAATCAGGTCTGCAACAAAAAAACCCCAAAACTTCAAGTTGTTTATACTTCTACATTGCAAAGAAAAGTTGTATTTTACCCTAGCAAGATTGGATTTCCATCATCTTCTTTGAAGTACATTACTCCGAAGCTTTAATTTGATGTTTCAGAATTGAAATGAAGACCAGGCAAGCAAAATTAGGTCCTTCTGATCTCTGCTCAATCTGAGCATATTGTCCTGTTAAACTCCACACCACCCATTCTTCACTTGTGTAAGAAATGGCCCAGAAAGTTCAGCTCCAGCTGTTCTGGAAAGCAAGCAATGCAACAGACAACAGTACCCAAATCCTGTATCTCTTCCCAACCTGCAGACTAAAAAGGAATAGTAAAGCATTTACCACTCAAGATAATTTTAGCATAAAGATTTCAGGTTATCAACTTCTCTGAGAGGACAGAACAAGGCAACACTGAAGAACAACAAAGTGAAAGACAAGTAGTGAGGAGAGATAAACCTGTGGAAATAAAAGAGCCAGAACAAGATTAAATTAAAACTTTTTTTTTTTGTCGTTTTAATGTTAGAGTTTTGAATATGATTCAACTTCCCTGAACAATCAGTAAAGATTCCCATGTTCTTGGCTCAATGAAAAACCCATTCCCTGACTGGCCAGCACTAGTGCTGGTTGCTCTCAGGGTCTGTGTGTGTCTGCTCCCCAGTTGTGCCTCCACGAGGAATTAGCTGCCATAGGAGTATCTACAAGGCCGACGGAGACAAAATGATGGAGACATTTTTGCAGTGTGTCATTAAATGTCTCTGACAAATCCCAGAGGCCAGAAACCCCAAGAATATCAGAAGAAGCTGGATTTGATGAGTAAAAGATCAGTGCTGGGATGCTGTTTAACAAACAGCCTTTCTGCTTCCCTTCCTTGGAATGTCCTCATGTGCCAGTTCTCCTGACAGAATCCTCCCAGGAGCTGTCTCCTGCTGACAGATGTAACATTAGGACTGGGCTGAAGTGAGGAGGAGCTGGGAGAAGCAGCCTCCCTGATTTTCTCAGCTGTTCTCTCACTTTGCTGGGCACAATCCTTCTGCCTTCAGAGGCAAAATACTGAGCAACACTTTCAGGGGACCCTGAGAGGAGTCCAAAGTAGTCATCAAATCAGTTGCACTGACAAATTCACTGCTACTGTCAGTAGAAATCCAGTCTAAACCCCAGTTCTTTAATATCTGCCCCACTACAGAACCCTGTTCCTGGATTTCTGAAGAACAAAACCCCACCATTTGATGCCGAAGCAACTAATACTGCCTTGAACTGATTAAAACTTGAACAATATCTTCAGAACAAAGCAACAGCTGAGAACAGATCCAGTCCTGCTCATCTCCCATGTAAGAACATTTCTGATGAAGTCTCAGCATCTGGTCCAGCCTGGAGCAGTGACACCCATCCCATTCTTCAGTGACAAAGCAGGAAACTTGCTGAGACAAGCTAGGAATTCCCAAGTGATGCATTGCAGAGTCAATGCTTCTTGACTAAAACACCCTCTGTGCAAGATCTGAATGTATTCCAGAGAAGTTATATCTGAAGGTCCCCTCTCTTCTACAAAGAATTTAAGAAGGAGAGCAATGAAGGAGAATTGAGCAGCTGCAGCCTGGTTTTGGTCAGCAGGTTCTTCTGAGCACAGGGGTCAGCAGGAGTCCCTGGTCTGCTGTCACCATATAGCTAAAAGACAGGTCTTTAAATTGGATTTAAGAGTTGGATTTAAGAGATTTTGACTATGAAAGCCTTCACATTCCTGTCCAAGAATGGAACATTGTACAGATCCCATCACAGATATATTCAGCTAATTGTGCAGAGCCAGCGTGGCTCAGAATGTGCTGCTTCCCCACCAGGTCTTGTGTCACCCCTGTCAGTCCACTGCAACTTTGTCTGATATCAGAGACCATGGGTTGAGTCTCCTTGCAAAATTCAGTCAGGAATAACCATTATAAGCCTGGTGTAACACTTTTTCCTTTTGTAAAACCAGAGAGGCAGGAGGAAAAAAAAAAATAGGCCATTGATCATCAAGATCAAACTTCCAGTTAAACCAGGTAATGCTAAAAATGATGACTTACATTTCAATATGAATGAAGAGTGTCAGAGAAGTCTAAAAGAAATGTTCATTTCCAGAAATTGTCCTAGACAAACCACGACCACCTGGAAACGTCTGACCCTTCTTCTTGGGAATGTGTCTGCCACTGGTAGGTTTGGTTTGGTGACAAACCACCTGATCCCTGCTGGCCTTGCACCACTGGGCAATGGGCTGGAGAGGCTCAGGAGGAGAGATACCAGCAGTCTTTCCATGTGCTTTGCAAGTACAGAAAAGTTAGTTCCATTTGTAACTCATTTTCTTTTTGTATTTGTTTTTCTTCCCCCTATGGATTAATTCCCAGTGCTTCCAATTCCACTTGTTCTCGGAGAAGAAAAAGGACATGGGGGAAGAAAACCCCTTGAACAAGCTGAAATGGTAATAAAAGACAGGGAATAAGGAGAGGGGCAGGAAGGAATGGAGAAGTGCAGTCAGTTGGCATATTGTGCATAGAAAGCAACTTTCACTCGCTCGATCTGGTGGCACAGTTTGATGGCTGGACCCAGCTTCAGCTCCATGCACTCCTGCACCGTGGGCAGTGTCAGCAACAGGAGGGCCTGGCCATCGATGTCCTGGAGAAAGAAACACAGAGAAAATAGTTTTGTTTGTGTATTCTGGAGGGCAGAAGGCAAAAGTAACTTTGGAGGAAAAAGAAGGGCAGTTTGCTCTAAAAACCTAAGTTCTTTCATCCTCTGCTTTTTTCTCCCACTCCTGACACTGCCCGTTTTCCTTTCCCCGAGATACAACATGTTTTTTCAGAAGTTGTCTACTGTCTCTTCATAGGTTGTCACCTTAACCCCCAGCTTGAGAAAAGCCTCCCAGCTGCTGAAATGAGGGATCACCTAAAGAACCTCTGCGGAGTCCACAGAGATCTGATCAGTCCCATTTCATACCTTAGGAACTGAAACAAGGGGCAGGCTGCAGATAGACACCAGGAGACACGGGACAGAGCTGAATGGAGAAACTGATGCTGGTCCCATTGCCAAGTCAGACCCTTTCCCCACCTTCTCTGGCCCATGATTTGCTCAGCACAGGTTTACATCTGCCTTGCTCCATGCCCTGCACACAGGTCTACACAGGACCTGCCTTGTTCCACAGCTGAATGACCAAGAGAGGGGCCTGGACCACCCAAACCCCTTGAAATTTCTAAGGTCCCACAATCCCAGAATGGTATAAGATGGAAAGAACCTCTCCAGGTCATGTCTTTTCCCTCAAGCATAACTATGCACCAAACTCCATGAACCAGTACCCTGGATGAGCAATTTTACTGGGAACTTCTCCTGGCTTTATGATCCTCTTCTTAATAAAGAACTCAAGTTCTCTTTACTTTTTAATGGATTGAGATGATCAGGACATTTTTAAAAAAAAACTTTTAAAAACTCTTTTAAAAACTGCTTTTTACCCTTTAGGGAGGATCAGAGTGTATGCACAGCAACTCACAGTCAACATGAGCTCCCCACTGGCACTGAGCTGAGGAAGTGGAACCACACATGAGCTCTGACAGCCCTGATTAGGCAGCACTGGACACAAGGAGGATTTAGACACTTGAAGTGCTGCTTTGATCAGGACTGTCCACAGCTCAGGCCCATTCTCCACTGGAGACTGATGGCACAGACCACTGCAACAGGGCTTCACAAGCAAAAGCTCCAGTCATCTGTGTTTGATTCAAGCCCCTATAAACTCTCTGGCAAAGGAGAGACAAGGTTGGCTTCCAAGCCCTGGCATTGTTCCAGGCTGGTTAACAAACAGTTGGAGCTTGCTGTGAAACAGCATCTGCAGCATCCTGCTCTGGATAATTTCACTGGCTCCAGGCTCACCCTCCACCTTCTCCCAGCCACAGTAGCTGGAGTCATCCATGGTGAAGAATCAAGAGACAGTTCAATGAGCAGCTGGCCATACCACTGACTAATTAACCACACTTGCTTCATCCTAGCTACAGCTCGTTAGTGCTGCCCTTTACCCTCAGCAGTGGCTGCTACTCATTAGCCAAGGAATGGCTCTTTCCACATAAATTTTACATGCTCACACTGGCTTGAGATGAAGAACACTAGCTTCTGCTCCTGCAAACCTATCTGCTTAATGGGGAGAAGACTGGCATCTCCTCAATTTAGGTCATCCAAGGCCTCACTGGCAGATCTTCAGAAGAATGTAGTTAAGAATTAGGTGTCTACACACTTGGGATATCTAGGTGTTAATGGCAAAATTCGAACAGCCAGTTTGGGCTTCAAGCAGCACTTTTCTGCTTCCCAGGCCAGTATTTTAGAACAGGTTGGAACCCATGAGGCCAGAAGAAAGCCTGGTATGTACCAGGTAACCATTACTTGTTATTACACAGAGGTTCCTACCTGTGGGAGATCAGTATGGCAACATGGAACTTGGCATGAAAGGACTAAACCTCCTGCTTTCCATAAGCGTTTTTCACAAAGCTATTGAGTTTCTGGACTCTCTGAAGATCTGGCAAGGCTCTGACTCCAGTTTCTAAGCGTTTTCATGCCTTGCCAAAATTGGTGTTATAACTCAGCCTGATGGATTTGAAGTCTGGTCATAGTCTCTGTACCAAAGCCCCAGGCCCAGCCAGCAAGGTGGGATGTGCTGTAACATCAACAGGCACCACAGACACAAAGGGACAAGCGGCAAAATGACTTGTACCTGCTCCTGAAATATTTTGGCAAGAGGGGCACAGTCGGTGAGTTTAATAAACCTCACGACATCAGTCACAGTCCACTCCAGTGGGTTACTGTCCAGGACGAGCTTCTCTTCCTCTTCTTGCTTAATTTCCTGTGAGGAAAAAAAAAAAAACAAAGAAAAAAAACCAAAGAAAAGCTTTCATAAAGCAAACTACCTCCTGTGGAGAACGAGGGCAGGGATGCCCTCCTCCGACCAGCAAGGTTTGGCACTGAAGGTCAATTTGGGAGGAATTCTGCTATGAGATGGGGACACACTCACTTCTTCCTTGACTGGTGTGCCCTTCTCTGCCTCGCTGTAGGAGTGGGGCTGGGGTCTGCGGCTCCGTCGGGCTCTCTCTGTGGGAGGGGGCCTGTCCAGCTCGGTGCTGCTCCGCAGAGTCACCGCTCGCCGTGGCCTGGTGGAGGGGACCTCGGCCGAGGACGTGTCCGTCTGGTCATCGCGCAGCTCCGAGCTCGTTTCCTCGCTCCCCGTCTCATCCTCCATCGCGTCCGGCTCATCATCCTCACTCTCCTGCACACACAAACAGCATCCAGGAGATGGATACAGCAGCAAATCCCAAGGCATGGGGTTAAACTGCGTTCTTGTGGCCATGCTGGTCCAGGGTAACATTTATTTTAACTGAATTACCTCGTTTTCATTACAGCGCTAAGTGAATTAGCCCTCGATTTAGGTTTGTTACAAAACGCAGAAGGAAAAAAAAAAAAAGTACATGGCAGGAAATTCTTTTTCTCCTCCCAACTAAAGGTCAACAGCAATAACTCATCTGGCATGAAATGTTCTGCTCTTGGGCTGGTATCTCAGAACTTGTGGCGCTGCAGATGTGCAGGAGGAGAAATGGAAAATACTAAGAGGATAAAATGAAATTCAGGTTGACTGAGATGAAATAAAATCAGAAACAGGCTTGACTTTAAACTTTCCCATTGCTTCAAATTGGTTTGGGTGTTACTGGTCCTGGAAAAGGGGAAACTTTTGAAAATGTCTACATGTTCAAGACAGCAATCTTTTAGTGACATTTCTCCAAAACTCAGGACTGAGGATTTAATCCAGATTTCCCAGCTTTCAGCCCAACACTGAACTGCAGGAGGTGAAGCCCAAAGTTCAATTTGAAGCATTACACCAGATTCTTGTTATTTCTGTCATACAGGGCTTACAAGCACTCAACAACTGATGGAAACTGTGTCTTTTGAACTTTATATACATATAACTTGCCCAAATGGCTTTGATAGCTTATCTGGGATCCAAGTGTGAGCAGGCAACCCAAAGCCATGTGCTCAGGTCTTCAGTGAAAGAGCAATTTAGACAAAGAGAGTTGTACTGGCTGAAGGGTTGAAAAACTTGGCTAATGGTTGATTTAGGCTTAACATAAGTTTAAGTTCCTCTGAAGCAGGTAAAATCTAAGGAAATGAAGCAGAACTACACCTAAATGAGGACCGAGCCATGAAGATGCAAGCAATCAACTGAAAGCTGAATAAAATAACCTACTCTAGCTGAAGTAGAGAGAATTTAAGTAAACCAATTTTATTTCACATTGCACAAAGCAGCAATCACTGGCACTCAGCTGAGGAAGTGAAACCACACATGAGATCAGTTATTGCCACCATGGGAAAAGCCCCCAGAAAACAGCCCACACAGAACTAAGTCTATTCCAGGTTTAATTTGGACATGAATCTTTGCTGAGGCTCAGACCTTGCTGTATCACAAGCAGACTGGAAAGACTGAACCCTCAAATTCCACATATTTGGGACACAGACCATTTGCTTGTATGCTAAGGCTTGATGTTGTGAGCCAAAAATATTAGGAATAGTTAATGAAAACAATAAAATTCCTTGAAACCACAATGGCTATGAGCTATTATTATTTATTACAATACTTGGAGATCTGATATGGATCACAGAGCTCCTTTACTCTGCTAAATGCTGTGCAAAGCATCCAACAGGCTCATCTGCATGCTTTTAAGGAAGGAAATAAAATAGAGATATTAGGCAGCATGTCAGCCAGTGAGCATTGGGAAGGTGGAAGCAAAAAATCTGCCTGCTACCTCTGAAATGGAAAAGGTAAAAATCCCCAAAGTGCTCTGATAAAACCAGTGTGACCTTAGAAGAACAGAGCAGCATGGAAGGATCCAAAATAGAAACCGGAAGTGTTCAGGTGTGCTGAGAAGCCCCCCAAAAGGAAAATACAGAATGGGGGACAAGAAGGCACTAAGGGGTTTTTGCTGATTTATCCCAGTGTGACACAAACCTCTGCAGAGCCTGCAGCATTTGAATCCACAGCTGAGGATCTCCTTTTCTTCTGCACAAAGATGGATTTCCGCCTCTTCCTGCGTCTGGCTGGCTTGACATGGCCACTTTTCATGCTGTTATTTTCCCCAATCGGTGGCTTAATGATTTTTTTCCTCTTCCCATAATAATAGGCTGGAGAAATGAAGCACAATGCCCATTATAAACTTTATCCACCCAAAGAAGGGAACCTTGGCTTGCTCCTTGCTACAGGTTCAGGACTGTACTCTAAGTAAAATTTAAACTTTGAAATACATTGATTTGGAAAAAAACTGTACAGCATAAATAGGTCATGTTGGACTAGCATAGAGGGTTACAGCTCTTATGTATCCAGATTTATTGGTGACGAATGAAGACTTCAGAATTCAACAGTATGTGTTTAGGCAGAGCTGAGCAGTGATTTGGAGGGAAAGAGGCCAGCAAGTTCCAGATTTAATCCAATGCAGTTCTGTGTGAGGCAACAGTCTCAGACACCTTTCCACTTGCTGAAGTTTTCAGCAGAGAGGGGAGAGAGCCAGCTATCCTCAATCATGTACAAAGGAATGAGTTTTTATTACGTTCAACTCTTTTGTGGTCCAGGTTGAAATTAAAGATGTGAGAATCCTCTGACCATACATTAAATGTTTGCATTAAATGCCCTTTGACACAGTCTGGGGATGAAAGACACTCTGTCCTTGACCAGCAAGATATCCCGGGACAACTAAAATGGCCCTCGGCAGTTATGCCCAAGTTCATAACTGAACTGAGCCTTTCAGCAAAACAATGGAGTTTTGAGGAAAATTTCATCCAGTCACATAAACCACTAATTCTGAGATAGGCCAACCTCAGCTGTAGCTCCCACAGCTGCCCTCCTCCATCTCTCCATTTATTACCAGTGAGAGCCAGGACTCCAGCTTAGGTGTAGACTTCTAAAGAAACCCATCCTCAGTGACCTCAGCATCTCCCTGAGCCCATTCCTCCTTCTACTCTGGCACCAAACTCAAGATAATTGCTTCAAATCATTTGACTGCTTTCTGCAATCTTTGTGGAAGAAGGATGACACTGACTTCCACTTTCCTGACCTGTTTAAAAGCCAACAATACCAGTAATACTGACAACAAAAAGCATTAAACACTAACAACAGCCTTGCTGAACAGACAGGATCATGTTTAAATATTAAACACTCTGAGTAGAGAGTCAGTGTTCCTAAACCTTCCAGCACCTCAGTACTGTGGTTCTGGCCTGTGCTGGTGTGTTTGCCAGAAACTCTTTACCAAGAGGACTCATCTCACCTAACAAAACAGTCTCAGATGAAGCAAGTTAAAATCTGAGCTTCCCACTGCAAGTTTGTTTTACGTGCTCCTTGTGTTAACTTTAGATATGAAGAAAAGACAAGACCTCCAAAAAGTGATGATGTTCTAAGAATGTATGTATTAGGATGTAGTGAGAGGGACAGTTTTCTGGTACAGGATTCTAAGGAAACCTGTGGTCAGCCTCAGGATTAAATAACTGCTGCTGGATGAGATGAATCCTCATCAGTATTAACATATCACACAATTCCTGTTCCTCACCCCACACCATCTCCCACTTCTCTGGTTCCCAGCCAGCACCAAGAGGCATTTCTCCAATACTTACTGTACTTGGTTTTGGTGTGGATGGAGCAGTTCTCGGGGCAGACTTCAGCCACCAGGACAGGGCTGAAGAGGTTGGGGCAGCATTCGAGCTTTGCACAGACCCTCCTGCAGAAATCTGCCACCTGGTCCGACGTCCGCACGATCTTCACGGTCGCCCTGTACGTCTTCCCTCTGTACCTAGGGAGGAGTACAGGACCCCACATCACCCATCCATCCAAATCCTGTGGTGCTGCAGACCAGACTCTGCTCTGCCAGGGAGAGATCCTCCCCAGGGACTTTTGGGACAGTGTTTCTCTTGAGAATGCAAGTGGAACAGCTCCACTTTTTTCAGTGGCTCTATTTCAGATGGACTTGAGGAAGGACAGGGTGAAATAAATTGAAGGTGACATGATTTGGGAAGGAATCTATGTGCACTCTGGATATATCTGTAGATATGTCAAGAGAAAGAAAAAAATCTCAGTAGGCTTGGTGAGGATACTACACAGGACAGCAATCCCTCATTGTGAACTGATGCAAAGTTTTTGGGAGAGGCATGCAGTCTCTCTCCATATATTGACCCATAACCAGATTCTTATACATCCTGCATCTCGGGATTATAAAAAATGTTTTTTGTGTGTCTCTGTTGCCAGCTGTTTTCCATGACCCGAGAATGTACAATTTTGTTTTCCCTAGCCAAAGATCTTAAAAAGGAAAGGGCTGCGAGTCATCTCTTTCTTATATTTTCTTCATAGTTTATTATTTCTTATCATTACATTCTTCTCCTCTCCTGCAGAGATCTGTGCATCAGGACACATTCAGGCACTCTCCTGAATACCAAATGACACCACCCTCAGGGTGGCGTGGATATTTATTATACAATCCACGTAATCAGTATTTATAATACTTCTCCAATAACTATTACCCATGTTTGAAAGATAGACTCTACTCTAAACTAACCATAATGTGCCACCTCACTGAAGAACAGGGAGTCAGATGAGGAAGAAGGAGGAAGCCCAAAACCCACATGGACTTCTCCATCTTGCCTTCACCTGTCTGCCATCCTAAAAACCCCATAAATCTAAAATTCTCACCCTGTGATAAAACTACACACTATTCTACTGTCTAATACACACTCTTGAAAACTCTGCTTCATACCAGATCTTAAAAGCCCTTTTTCCATGAACAAAGGTTAAAAACACTGTTTATCAGAGATTTTTAAAATCTCTTAAACATGCAAAGAAATATTTCTCATAATTCCAGACTCCGACACTTGCAGAGTTTTCTGGCCACCACCCTGTGTTTGGACTGAACTCTCTAAGCCCCCAGTGCACTTTTGGTTTTCTCCATTGCCATCTTTCTGGCTCCCACATCATGTTCCAGCTCCCAACAATCCCCAAGACTCATGGTGCCAGCTGTGGCTATCAGGACACACTCATTGTTATTTCACCCAGATGCTTCTTCACAATCTCTGCCACCCTAGAACCAGATGACTTCACCACTCTGAGACGCACTAAAAAACCTGAGGAACTCATCAGGAGTCTCTGGAGTTATTTAACAGGGCTGCAACAACAGGCCCTAAAAACTGATTCCTACAGGGAATGCCTGGAGCAGAAACCTGCAATGAAAGGTTTGTCTTAAATTTGCTACGCCACTAAAACATTTATTTTAGTGTTTCATACGAAGTGTTTCTGAGCGATAAATGGCTGAGAAAGATACAGTTACATCCCTGCTGTACTACATTGTAGATGTGAACCCTGGAAAACCAATTATCCCCGTAATTTATTAAACAGCAGCAGCAAGCTGTTGTAAACAGTGAGATAAGGTTTTTAAGACATCTCTTACGCATCCTGAGCAATGCAACACCAGAGACAACCACGCCAGAGCCTGGTGCTGGCATTACAAATGTGCTCAGAGGAGGGAAAAGTAATATAAAACAAAAGAAAAAGAGAGAACAGCAATGGAAGGAATATTATTGGATGGGAGGCAAGGAAAGACAAAGATACAGTCACCAGGAAAAATGAAACAAAGCATTTGTCAGTGCATTAAGATCCGCAGTTTCCTAGCAGCTGCTGATAGATATGGGAGAGGAAGAGAAGGAGGTGGTGAAATAAATATGTGACCAGAGAGTTAAAACATTCAGACAGCTCTTTCTGAAAGAAAGGGGTGTGGGAAAAGGATTTGAAACTGGTACATGAAGTGTTATAATGGGGAAAACTGAATAAAATTTGTGTCTCAGAATAGCCCAGTCCAATCATCCTCAGGTCACAATCCAAATTATCACCTCAGCACAAAACCTCAACGAGCATTCCTGCAAGGTGCCAGGCTCCAATACTCCATTTGGTGCCACGACAATCCCGGATTCGTTCACCTGAACGCATGAATGGCTCAATGAGCCAACTTTTCACACACTCTTAAAGACTTGGACAGATGATGTAAAAGGGAAAAGTGTTCCTTTCAGGTACAGAACACTGTTATAATCCCAGCTTCCCTATGAAACAGCTGCACAGGCAGACTGGCTGAGGAGGGTTTGGCAACACTTAATACCAAAACCCCCAAATGCCACAGGCATTTAAATGCATCTACTTATAAAAGTTTTATATTTCTTTTCAATGTGTTTGAAAAGACTCCTGCACTTATTACTTCTCCAGGAGCCGTTAAGTTTAACGACAGCCTGGATCGTTGGGTCAGTGAGTCTGCCACAGGCTGCAGGATTTCACTGTGCTGCTTTCACCTGGACATAAATAACTCTGCTTGGACTAAACCAGCACTTCCAGACAAGCGTGAGCCTCGAGGGTCTCCACACTGGAAGAATCACGGCACAGGGAGCACCTGTACCTACACCACATTTTATGTCTGGATGCATGAATTTAACTCACATTTATTTGTCCTTGTTCTGACTTTCACCACTAGGATGAAAAGACTGCATCTGGTTCTGTTTCCCTGCAAAAGCACTCTAATCAAATTGCCTCTTGATCTTCTTTCTTATAAGCTAAGAAAGCTGCCTGATGGGTATTATTCAAGGATGGCTGACTTTTTCTAACTGTGTGCTTCCTATTGTGTTTGGCTGCCCAGGAAGGACCCATTGTACTACAGTGCCTGCTGAAAGGAAAAGATGAAACTAGGAAAATGAACAACTGACTGATTTCATGGTCTGCTTTGAATGCAACACACATTTTAATTAACAGAGAGGATGGCAAAATGGAGATCTCCATGACTGCAGCAATCAGTCTCAATAACCCAAGGTGTTAGTACTGGCCACAGCAATATTTTTTACATCATTTTGGTCTTGGCAGCACCTCTTTCAACTATTAAGCAGGTTCTACTAATATTTTCCATATTTCTCACACACTAAAGATTTTTAACACAGGCACCACCAAATGTAATCTGAGCTGTGTCTAGGACAGCCATGTGGAAAGAGCTCCTTTGTCAGAAAACCTGTTCTCTCAAAAAGTTGCCAACTACTGATGCTCCTATTTATGTTTTTAAACCAGGACTCCTATCTTCTCAATCACTTGCAATCAGCAAGTATCTGCATGCACAATGTGGCAGCACTGGAGACTTGGAAAATTGCTGTGTCAAGGACAGTATTTTCAGTTTTCTTAGAGATCGTTGCTCTTTTTTTTTTTTTAAAAAAAAAAAAAAAAAAAAAAAAAAGATTTTTCAGATAAAACCAAAAGAATCCTTTTCTTTTCCCCCTTCTCTGCCCTCAGATCCCAAATTCGGAGAAAATCTTAAGGCTGGAACTATTGCCATGAAAAATATACTTGCTGACCCACGAGCATAAATATTAAATGAACTGCGCTTTTGCAATAGAATTCTTCTGTTGATGCTCCCTAAAATAGATTAGAGGTTCATGAGAATGTAGTGCCTTCTAGAAGCTCCAGTTAGGGACTGCTGTGTGATGACACAGAAAGTCTTGTGCTGAAAAACTTCAAACAGCAAGAACATTGAGAACTTCATTTTCAGAAGTCCCATTCTAAGGCGTTCTGACAATTCTTGAGACTAATTTGAACAGCTAAGTAGATAAAAGTCTCAATTTCCTTTGGGGGGACTGAAAACTCTTTTCTGTTCTTTGCACGAAATTTCCATTTCATCTGTCTACCTTAAAGTCTGTCAAACGTAAGGAGTTAACTTCCTTCAAAGCTTTTCAATCATCCAGTGGCATTTTTCTACTCTTGAACACAGGATTCAGAAAGGGCACTGGAATGCTCTGGTTGTAAGGCCTGGTCTCATTAAGTCTCCTTCTGATTACAGAAATAAAAGGTTTAAGTCATTCCACTGATCCTGGTTTGGAAAACCTTGCTCAAAATGAACACAAATTAATTTCCACTGTTTCTTCCTCAACCCCAAACCAGTTACCTCATCACATCAGGCACAACTCACCCTCTGCTTCTTGCCAGTCCCCTACTGGTCCCGCATATTCTGAGAAATGACTTCGAAGAGGATTTGGCTAATAACCTTTCTAGGAAAGTTAAGCTGACTTAAGCCTGTAGCTACTTGGATCCTCCTTCTTGCTCTTCCTAAGGAGAGGTGTTATAATTGCCTTTTCCCAAGAATCAGGATTCTTTCCTCATTCTCATCAACCTCCAAACACGCCAGTGAGTGGCCTTACAATGACATTGGCCCGTTCTCCCAGGCAGAGCTGGCTGCATCCCAACTGCTTCCATGCACTTGTGCACATCCAGTTTGCTTCCAGTGTCTTTAGCTCCTATTCCATCTACTGTGGGTAACACTTTGCTCCCTCGAACAGGATCAGGGCCCTGGGAAGCCTGAGAGCCAATCCTCACTAGGAAAGGCTGAGGCAAAGAGGATTTCAAACACCTCAACCTCACCCATCACAAGTTAAAGGCAGTCTTCTAAAGCAACTGCAGTGAAAATCCTTTCTTTGAAATGCAGCCTCATAAATAAGCAATGATGTCTGGCACAGGGGTAAATATTCCTAGAGTTCGGCTACTGGATTTGAGCAGCTCTTGGAATTTCATTTAATGAAGAAGTCCAGGAATACTCATCTTTATTATTTTGATCAACTGGGCTTCAGACAAGACCAGGAGATAACTTTCTGCACTCACTGCTTTTGTTTAAAAATGAGTAAATCCAAACAGCCCCATTATCAGCCCTTAGAAATGAAAAACCTTGAAAAGCATAAAGTCCCTTAAGCATTTTATGTAAAATTGGGAAGGCAAATCAAGATGTAGGCACTGAACTTTAGAACATCAAAACTATAGGGGCTGAATGCCGACAGCTTCAACTGGCCCTCGTGGGAACTCAGGAGGATCAAGCCTGACATTTCTAACTCATCATCACCAATAAATCAGGTTTGACTCTCCTCACACAGAGCCAGCAGTGCTAATGGGAAATGGCTGCCATCACACACTGCAAACACATCTCTCTGGACAATCTAAATTGTTTTATCTTCTTTGCAAGGTGAGTGTAATTGATTCCACAGTGGTCACTCATAACAGCACAGTGAACTAAATCCAGGCTGCCCTAGGACTGAGATAATGCATTCCTGGCAGTGCAAAACCCTGCATTTGGGACAGTGGGAAAAGCAGCTTTCTCTCTGCTTATCCTATTGCAGGCACTTCAAGCAAACAGCACGGCCAAGATACAAGGAGGTTCCAGTCCAGATCAGAAAGAAGGTGACATAAAAGGAGTCCCACCACAGCTGGCTCTAGAGCTGTCATCCTTAGCAACAGGCACCATCCAGAGCCCATGGAGCTCTAAGTTGCTCATTACAAGTCTCTGTTGCTCATTAGAGGTCTCTGTTTAAGATTTGGAGCACTGCCACACCTGGTAGAAGGTGTCATGTGCTGTTTGTATGTTCCACAGTGTCTGGTTTCATGACTGTGTTTTCTGCTCCTGGACAACTGAATGCATTTAAAACTTCTGGATGGAGCAACTCAAGCAAACTAAAGGAGGAAAAAGAAGGGAAGTGCTAGAGTAGCTAGACTGTCATGTCAACCCTCTGCCATCCACTCTTAAAAGTACTCAAACTACCCACAGGTAAGCTGGCATGGCCAGCAAGCACTGCTCTGTGAAGAGATCAGCTGCAGGAGGCAGAGAGCTGCAGGAACAAGGTGCTGTCCAACCCCATGAGCTGTCTCCTCAGGAGCTAGAGGGCAATGCCACACTGGAGGAGAATCCATTCCTGTTCTCAGAAGACACTTCAAAACTTGCTGTCCTGGCTCTGAGCCTCTGGTGACCCATTCTGTGACTTAATAAAGTTGAAATCTGCTGCCTGAGTCCCTGGAGAGCTGAGGTTGATGTCTGCTGGGGCAGCCAGCACACAGGAACACGTACTGTGACTGGGGGGCCAACAAAAAATGCTATCATGGATGGCCACTTAAACATGTTCCAGGCTGTCTCCCATTAGAATATGGATTGCAGCAACCTTAAGAAATAGATATTTCTGCTTTTGCATAAGGCAGATCCCCACACTCAAATGGGAAACCCCAACAAAATCCTACTCAGGATACTGCTAAATAAGGAAACTGCCTGTAAGCTCAGTTCTTTGCAGGAGAGGATGTTAAGTCATATAGAGCACTGCAACTTGATTTCACAACTGCTAAGTACCTGCAGGAGTGAATTATCTGGTATTTGTAGCACAAGATGTGGCATCCTGGAATCAATGAAAGCCAGGTCATGGACAAGATCTGTTTTAAACAAAAATCTGCATGTGCAAGGTTGGCTTTTAGACTTCCACTCAGGACATTTCCACTGACAAACACAAAAGCCTCACATTCCACATGGGTGAAAGAAGCAAATTTTAAATAGGATGTTTCTAGTAGACTTTCACTTCAGTTTGCAGTCCTCCTTCAGGAAAGCAGTTTAAGTGTATGAAGAGTAAAAGTTCCTCTACTCCCTCCCTCAACCAGAGGGAGAAAAACACATGAACTCTCTGCAACATCTGCATGGGCAAAGATCAAATACAGTAGCCATCAACAGTGCTGTGTTTAGCAGCTATTCATACCAAATAACCAAGAGAAAATTGCTTTTCTTTGAAAAGGACTTACAGAGTTCAGTACAAAGGGTGAGATTCACTGCATTTAACTACAGTACTTAAAAAGTCAAGGTGACCATTAGTCAACAAAGAGAGCTTTCTTCAAAGAAATATTTGTTGACATCCATCTTCAAGTGGGAATAATTGTTCTTCAGAAGGACTCTGGAGAGAGCTTAGGTGAGGCTCCCCTCTTTCAGAGAGACAATGGTTGTTGAAATACATCCTAAGTATAGTGCCCATTACATAAAGAAGACATAAATAGAAAGATTTTAATGCTGGAAGGAGGAATTCTGTATTCTTTGGTGCTGTTTAGAAGAGAATTTAGAAGAATATATTCTAGAAAGGCATCTTGATGTGAATTTCTGATCTGTTACTACTTTGCCCTAATCACACTCCTGCTTAAAAATGTAATAAAATCACACTCCTGCTAATTTGTTTGAACTTTTTTTGGTCCCATTCATTCTCACCAGTTTTTTCTGCATTAGCCTGACAGACTCTAAATTAAAAGCAGCAATACTCCTCCATTTAGAAAGCCAGGAATTGAGTTCATTCAGTAATAGCCAAGCTTATAAGAACAGCTTATCATAAAACTCAAGACTCGACTTCATCAAAAACTGGATGGTTGCTTGGAGAAAGACAATAGAAATGAACTGTTCAGGTGAATATTTCATTTCTGGAGTTGCTACGGAATGAGTCAAATAATTCATTGAAGCAAAACGATAATTAGTGAAGTAAACTCTCACAATAGGAAAAAACCTTTTCTTTTTTTTTTTTTCCCTAGTCAGTTCCCTTTCTGAAACCTCCCAAATAAAAGAACACACATTGAAGACTTACTTTGCTTTAAGTGTTTCCTCCTGGAAATTCCACTGAGGGTCTTCCACAAGCTGCAGTTCTCGTAAAACACTCCCTGGCTTGTAAGCTGCATTGATCACCATGCTGAGAACCTATGGGGAGATGAAAACAACAATGATGGGTTTAAAAGTAGTCCTTGACCACATTGAATATGGTCCCAGGTGCTGCACATGCAGGAGCAGCTTTCAGGTGGTTGTTTCTGTCCTGCTTACACAGGTTAAGTGCTGGATGCGAGGAGGAGGGGTCCCAGAATGGATCATTGTTATAGATAACACCTGAGTCTGATAAGGTAACTGCATTAAATGCTGCTGTTTAACCCTAAACATCTGCTAGCAAGTAATTTTGTCTTTGTGGCAGACCCTCTCACCCCAAGCAGATTCCACAGACCGCATCCATCATGGACCAGTTTAATAAAGAAATGAAAACAGAAAGAGTTCTGAAGGCATAACCAGGTACAGGTCATGTGCACCACCACAGAGAGAACACTGAAGGGGAAATTCACACATTTGAGGTCAGCAATGTGCCTAAGAGCCTGAGAGTTGTGTGCCTTGACTGTATTAACAGAATAGTAATGAAGTCTCCACAAAAAGAGTTTGCAGGAGGTGTGCCTGGAACCCAGTGTGTGTCGACTCTGTACAAGAGAACACATGTGCCAATCCTTTTAATCCAAAGTCACTGAAAATAAGAATGATTCCTGCTATTGGCTCAGGAAATCCAAGCTTTAATAGCCTACACTTGGCATAGGGAGATAAACACAAGGAAAACAAATCTCTTAACAGCACTAGACTGTGTGTTTGAACACTCTGCATTGTATGCACATGAATGATCCCACAGTGAGTCTGGATTGGTTTTCATCTAATTTAGCTCTTTACCTAACGCCTGTTCTTAATTCCTTGGGGGCCTGCAAATGATTTCAGTGTGATGAACATTAAGTTTATCCAGCACCCATGAACACAGTTCATCAGAAATGAAAAATAACTAGGTCATACTGCAGTGACCAGTGTGTTTGTATTTGTTTGGTTGTTTTTTTCCCCCCTTCTAAATCCAGCAACCTGAGGATTTGCTAGCATTTTGAAAACCTTACAGGATTAATCATTTCCAGGCAAGGGCTTCACTTAATGCTGCAGAGCACTCTCTGCAAAATTTATCACTGGGCCCTTGGAAACATTATTCCAATCACTCTTCAAAAAAGTCCAATTAGAGACACCAAAAACTTAGAGAGGGTAGATTTAGACTGGATATGAGGAAGAAATTTCTTCCCTGTGAGGCTGGTGAGGCCCTGGCACAGGGTGCCCAGAGAAGTTGTGGCTGCCCCTGGATCCCTGGCAGTGTCCAAGGTCAGGCTGGATGGGGCTTGGAGCACCCTGGGATAGTGGAAGGTGTCCCTGTTCATGGCAGGGGGTGGCAGTGGATGATCTTTATGATCCCATCCAACCCAAACCATTTTAAAATGCTATGACAAGACAGTTTCTGAGTGAGCCCTTCCAGCTGCTCACCCACATCTCATCTTGCTGGTCTCTCCCCACACAAACTGAGGGGCACTGGCCTCAACACCTGATGTCAGGAAGCCAGAAGTGGGTTTTCAAAAACATCAATTGCCTTGGGAGCTGCTACACTCACTCACAGCTCATCAGGTGCCTCTATCAGCAAATCCAGGGAGTTACTTAGCCCCTATACAGGAGTTTGTTGGGAAAGCTCTCCTTCAGCACCCTTCTACACCCACCCTGCTGGCTGGTGGGACATCTTGGGGTAGAAAGCATCTTGCTGACCAATGTCCACCATCAGTGCTGTCCTGCCCCCTCACCAGTGTCATGGTGCTTGTGTGAGTTGTCAGAATAGCAGGGAAATGAGCAAGAAAAGAAAACCCAACCCTGCAATACCAGTGTGGCCCTGTCTGGGCATTCTCCCAGACACCTAATCAACTCCAGCCCTGCTCAGGCACCCCCAATGTCAGGACTCTTCTCAAAGCTGGCTTGTCACCAGCAGAACTCTGTAAACTAATAAACTCAGTTCAAAAAAAGAGAGTGTTTTGTAAGAACAATTATTTCCCTTTCAGGGAAGGAAAAAGAAATAACTAAAACTTCTGGCTTTTACTCTTCTTGTATCTCAAAAGAGTGACTGGGTTTGGCATTTTACCCTACAGCACAGGTCCATCATCACAGTAACAGTGGTACCTTCTAGCAACAGTATCACTTCATATTACACTCTATTAAATGCAAACAAACAGATTTTGGGGAAAAAAAATTACTGTGATTTAAACAAAACCAGTGAAGAAACTTAGACCAGTTTCCAACTTTCTCTGGAGATGGAAAATTACATCAACTATCTCAGACCGGTCATATTTCCTTTGGCTAGACTGTGGCCAGTCTGAGATTTTAGTGATTTAATTTCAGCCCTCTACACCAGGAATGGTTTTGGTGCAGCCACCTGTGCCTTGGAGCACGGGGGGTATGAGGCAAACCCAGACTTTGCTGTTATCCATCAGAGAAGTTTAATTTTGATGCTGCTGACCTTTGGATTTTCAGAGCTGAGTGAGTTGGAGTCACAGCACCATCACAAGCCTCTGCCCAACCTCACAAGCACCTGATATTCATAAAGCTCTCCATGCTATGTATTTCCATGTGCACACAGGCTCTTTTCTGAATATATTTGGTGTGTGCCTGATGCCACTGGGCAGTTCAGCACTTTTCTTCCCATGACAGCTCTTTGGTGTTCACACATTTCCCATCTCCATCCCCCTTAAAACAGTCTCCACCCTGACAAGTTTTTTAAGGAGATATCACTAAGGTACAGCTAAAAATATGATCACAACTCTTTTCTCCGGTTCAAGACCTCAATGATCAGCATTCTTATGAGGAGAAATTCAATTTCCCTCCTCTATCTGAGATATAATACCACACCTCTTACCTAACAAGAGATGCTAAACCCCAGGGTGGCCTCAAAGCAGGGCAGTAAACTGTTATATTTTTAAACTTGGATTTAAACACTGATGTGTCTGTGGGACAGAGAGAGGAGAGAGAAAGAGCATCTGGGATTCTTTCATTAGATGATCAAGAATCTAAAAGGCATCTTCTGTCATAGTCCATTTTCTTTTTAAACAGAAAGAGAGCAAAGTATCTTAAAATAGTAAGAGCAGTAAGTAAAGAAGCTAATTAATCTTTACAGCTTATTTCTCTAAGATATGGAGGGCTATAGATCATCTAGAGTCTTATGAAGACACCTTGTTTTATTTTAAAATGTTGCTGAGGAGTTCTTTGCATGTATGAAGAACTGTTTGTGCTTCTTAGATATTTTGACCCCAGAACTAAAACTAAAGCTGACAATGCATTTATCTTAATTTAACTTCAAGTCAACCTTTATTATATAGAACAGCTACCTTACAGTCACCACTTTTCAGCCCAGGTGCAATGACTTGATGGCAGTAGCTGATGTCTCCATTGTATCTGGCTCCAGGTTTCAACTTGTTTTCCAAGAAAATATCTCAGAAATGAGGCAAACTTTACAGCTGATGTCAAACAACAGGCATTGCCACCTCACTTGCCTCTTACAGTGAAAGAAACCACAATAAACCAGTGGTCCCAGCAGAACACAGATGCTGGCACTGGGAATAATGAACAGACAGGCTGTAGAAATAATTCTGGTGCTAAACTGCAGAGGAGTTACTTGTTACTCACCTAAGACTTTGGGATTCAAGGGTACACACACAGCATGATGCTTCACTGCATCAGTGGTGGAGGTAAGGACAAGAACTTGGGTGGAAAGGACTTGGGAGCATCAGGAACTTCAACTGTGCTGCAATTTTTACCTCCATCCTGCCCACGGTTCTCTCAGCTGCGGGCACCTCTCCCATCTCAGCAACAACTACCAGGAATCAGGTGTATCTCCCCTACAGCAACACCCTGAATGTTTTTACCCTTTCCAGAATTTGGAACTGGTTCCCATGGCCCAAATGAGCTTGAGTTTATGGTCATAATAAGCTTGAATTTTTTCTGCCAAGTAACACAGACCGATGTTGGGCCACGGTCATTATCCTGCTCCTTGGGAAGTTGTTTATGTCTCCAAAACAAGATGCCCATATCTCCATGACACTGCTATCTGCTCCTGTGTTGATGGCAACCCACACCAAAGTTTCTCCCAACCAACAGAACTCCCCACGTTTCAAAAACATCACCTCTCCCATCAAAACCCACAATGCAAAACCTGCCCCCTCTTCCTGGCTTGCAGTTTTTGCCTCATGGAATCACTCCAGGACAATTTCAGGTGAATTGTTCGCAAATTCTGGGTCTAGCAAGCCACAACTCATACTTTCCTCTACAATTCCCCCAAAAGAGAGCTGGGCCATACCTCCTTGAGGACCAGCACACACTTGCCAGGCCCCACAGACTGAGGTAGCTCTGCGATCCTGCCTTTGTTTAGATATGGACCTGAGAAGCAGCGGTGGTTGATGTAGAGCTGGGGGCAGCAGTATCTCCCATTGATGGTGCCTGCAAGGAGAAAGCAGCAGTGAGGTGCCTGTAGCACTTTTATACCATAAATCAAGGGCACTTCTTCCTCCTAGATGAAGGAGGAAAGGGAGGAGAATAAAGGAGGCACAAAATTCTGCCCTGGGATAAGAGGGTAAGGAAGCCTCTGCTATTCAAACCTGTCCAGCGTGGGAAAAGGAAGTGTTTTTAATAGAGACTGGTTTGGCTGCACACCCTGCTGAAAGGAGGACTGGGAAAGGAGTTAATCCATGACATGAGCCAGGGCTCTTCTAGAACTCACACTGCAAGGGGACATGAGCAACTCACTGCAACCTGCCAGGAGGAGATGTATGAGCCGAGCCTCAAAGAGAGGGAATCAGCTCAGGGAGAACATTCTCCCAGTGAAGGGCCTCAGAAACCCCTCCTCAGCTCCTGTCCAGCCCAATAAGCTCTGCAGTGCCACTCCCTGACCCAGCACAGGTCTACAGAGCAGTTTTCCTTGTCTGGGCTAATTATTCTGGGCTCCTTTATTGCCCATGGAGTGAAATAGAAACTTCTAGATGTGGTTCATGTGCCTTCCAAGTGGTTATCCACTTTTTTTGGTTATCATACCCAAAAAGACCCCCAATTCTCCCCATCTGACTGCAATGGGGTGCTGGCTGCAATGCCAGCTGAAATAAAGTGAGTTAAATCCTGTCCCTGCTGCTGGGTTTACACCATTAATTGGATGAATATTGCACTCAGAGTCTCCAGCCACTGCTAAAGGGGAGAGGCACACGCCTTTAGCAGAAGCAGCAGCCACACCACACAGTGTGTGGTGACATAGCAAAGGGTCCTGCTGTACCCAGTTTCATCAGTGTCAATTAACAACCTGCACCCATCTCCACCAGAGAGATTCATTAACCTTGTCTTAATATCATGATCTGAAATGGGCAAGCTCCAGGGGAACTCTCATAGCCCCAGCAAGACACGTGGAGAACCAGACCCTCACCTGCTGTACTTAAGGTGGGTTCACTCCACCTTACACCCCCTGAGGATGTGGTTCCATTTCCCCACCCCTATGTCAACTCACTGCTTTTTTGGGGGCCTCCCCTTCCATACAGGACATGAGGATCCTTACCTGTTGTGTCTAGCTGAGGAACTGGGCAGAGGTCGTGAGGTATTTTCTCAACAGGCACTGTGGATGGTAACCTGTTAAAAGAGAAATTGGGTGTATTTAATAGAGTATTTGGAGTCTTAAATAGCATCAGGCAGGACAAAGAACCAGTCCTCAAGCTGGACAAAAAGATACAACAGCAACAGGCTGGGATGAGGAACAGAGATACCTCCAACACAATTCCACTTCCACACGGTTGATCACAGATCAGAGTACTGCAAATGAAGGAGCCAGATTCACCCATCCTAAAAATACACTCTGACGTGTCAGCTTCAGACCACCAGGCTTCAAATATCCTCCTTTAAATCCTTTAAATTCAAGTTTCTACAAACTGCAAGAGCTAGACAGGGAAATGCCCTCCTGGTACATGTCTATCTTCCCTAAGCATCCCTTGCTGGCTGTCAGACAGGGGCTGTACAGCCCCAACCAGTAAAAAAATTGTTGTTACAGAGACTTTCTAATATGCTAACAAATATTTCAGACTTAAAAAAATCCTCTTGCTGGCTGTGCTGCAGTATCTGGGCAGTAGTTACAAAGGCACACAGCTGCTGTGTATTATTCCCCCTGGAAGACCCAATGCATTCCTGTAAAAACACCACCTTAAATAACAAAAAAAAAAGCCAAAAACAACTTACTGTTTTTCTGGTTGCACAACTGCAATTCTCCTCTTCCTTCGCACTGCAAAAATGAAGCAAGGAAGAAAAAAAAATAGTTTTGTACCCTTCTGTCCTGTTAAATACACCCTGAATGCATAAAAAGCTGTGTAAATGTACTGACTATGAACACAATGAAATGGTACTTAATTACTATCACCATCTTTTCTTGGTATTTTTTAAGTAAGTCACTACATCATTAAAACCTACTTTAAGGATGTAATAATACATTTAATCTTTCCTCTGGAATGCTAATATTGTGTTTTATGGGATCAGCATGAAAGAAAAAAATTAAAATAAAAACACAAATATTTTTCCATACAGAAACACATATGGATAAGATTACATTTTACAAGCATGATTACCTCCAGTATAATTTATCCCCAGCTATAAATTGTGATAAGGCTGCATAATGTTGCCATAGCAGTATTCCCCTAAATTAGGCTCTGGCTGCCTGATTTTTAACTTAAGCATACTTAACTCTTCAAAAGGGCTGGTACATTTTAAAATTTGTCTTTTGGATGTTAATTAATATAAACCGTGAGGCCAGTTTTTCACCTGGTGGCTTGAGATTGGATATGTTGAAACAGGAGAACAACACCAAGCCACTAAGCTCTCATGAACTGCCTTCAAATGCAAATAGAAAGGAAAGAAATTTGTCTTAATATGCACTGGAGGCAGGACAAAACACTGTGGGCTTAATTGTGCTGTGAGGGGATTTAAACTGAACACTAGAAAAATCTCTGAGCTGGCAAGGGCAGTGAAATAAGGGACAGATACCCTGGGAAAGGGCAGAAACTCCATCACAGAATGGCAGCAATTATTTCTCCATTTAGTTGGAGTAGATCCTGTTTTGGAAAGGGACCTCTGCATGTCCATTCCACCCAATATTTTATAGGCTTTTTTTTTCCAACTTGAGGTCTTTGTCCCTAATCCACTCAGCTGCCTGAGTGAACCTGGCTCAGCACAACAAAACCTGGTTTCCCTCTCACAACCCCACTGACCAATACCCCCTCTGCAAATCCACAACCCACTGTGCAAACCCAAACCATGGAACAGCCTTCCCTAGCACAGATAACCCCATTTCTGGAGGGGTTGGTCAGAGAGACAAATACAAACTGCCTAATTCCAGTCTGGTCACTAATTAGATTTATTACCATTTATTGCAGTACACTTCCAGCCTGGTTATTGGTCTGCTGAGTAGGTTGGTAGTGTCAAAAATGGGATTATAGACCTTAGGAAAAATCCCTGATATATCCACTGATACACCATCTGCACTGCTCAGGTCTCTGTGTACTTACAAACAGCTTTGTGTGGTGGGGTGAGGTTATAAGCATTTGCTTCACACCAGCCAACAGGGAAAATATCCATGGACTCCACATCAACAATGTACTCTGGAGAGGGCATCTGTGAACCTATGAACACAAATTTATAATGGAATTTAGGCATGGGAACACCAAGCTCAGAGCCATCCAAGCATCCGTCACAAGCCCAGGGAAGCGAATGATGGAACGTGTGAAAATAAATCTGCTTCCCTGCACAAAGATCAGACACCATTTCATCTGCAGCTTTGCAGAGACAGCAAAGATGGGGCTGCTGCATTTACAGAGCAATGTGGTTCAGAGGAAAACCCCATTAAGAGCACTTCGAGGGTTTGCAGTGAGCAGCCAAAAGCCAGGGAGGTTAAACATATATAACTTCCCTCAACTAATGACCTGGCTGACCCCTGGATATTTTGTAAAGTTGCATAAGTGAGGTAGAAGGACTTATTGAATGCTTGCTCTTAACGGTAAGAGAATGTATCTAAGCTTTTCCAGGGTGGTGGCTAATGTGAGAGAGAGGCTTCTATCTCCCAGTGCTTCACTGAAGCTTTTTTGTGCAGCTCTGCCCTTGAGTCCCATTTTTTAAGGGTGAAAGGTGGCCATTCCTCTGTCCAGAAGTGCCACAAATTCTCCTACGGTTCCTCACATGAAACAAGAGCTGATCACTCAACAGGAGAGAAGCAGTATAAAAATCCCAAGTGGGACATATGCACCAAGGTCTCTCCACATGACTCCAAAACTTCACCTGCAGCCTCTATTAAAAGCAATTATTCCAATTTGGTTATTACACCTCCTTTGGAAGACAATCTCCTGTCTTCATTTATATGGGACCCACTCACAGAACCAAAGAATTATTTAGGTTGGAAAAGACCTCCAAGATCATCAAGCCCAACCATGAACCCATCACTAACCCATGTCTCTCAGCACCACATCTACATGACTTTTGAACACTAGGGTTAGTTATTCCACCATTACCCTGGGAAGCCTGTTCCAATGCTTGACCACCCCTTCAGTGAAGGACATTTTTCCTACTTTTTTCCTAATTTACCTGATTTCCACTCAAAATCCAGTGAAGACAGTCCTGCTGACTTTGAGTTCTTTCAAAAACAAATCTGTGTCCTGAGTCAAGGCACTATTTAACTACTTTAATTCAAGTTCAACTGTTCTGGCACAGCTGGGCCAGCAACTTCACCTCCTCCCTCTGCCAATTCCACCCCAGAACAGACAGCTCCAGCACCAGCATGGGGTGATCTCCTAATAAAAGGGACCAAAGGAAAAGGAGCCTCCCCTGCATCACCCTCGCCTCGGCATCTGTTAAAACATCTTTGCCTCCTGCTTAAGGCAGCAAGTGTTTGACTGTGCACAGCCAGATACCTACAGGGAGCTTCCCATTAATGTCTGTTCATCAAGGGCTTGTGGGGTAATTGAAACAGCAATTGAACTTTGTGATGGAACAGCACCGAGGCTGAGGTGCAGCATTTGGATCAGCAATAAACCTGCTGCTCTGAGAGTGTGTGGCTGCATGAAAAACCCGAAGGAGGCAGGGAAATAGGTGCTGGTGATCACACTGCTGGAGGAAATAATGACAAAAATGCAATCATGATGCCTGTGCAGACCTATGGATGTCTTCATGGTGTTTCTCTGAGCCCTTCATCGTGTTCATGCACTATCCACTGAGAATACAGTCTTACTTCACTGGAATATGGGCTAGAGAATGGGGTGAAGGCATAGGGGAAGGACACAATTTGCTGAATACAAGATTTCAGCAGCTGCAATTCCCTGAAAAACCATTTCCCTCCACCATGATAATACCATGTGGTTACTGCTCAGTTTGAACCTGATGAAAGCTCCAGTGGGGAGTTCCACTTCCACCTGACACCACAAAACCAGGCAAGGAGCCCGGGTGGCAACAGTGAGTCAGTGGCAGGACACACAAACAGTGAACAAGCCATGAATCAAGTCCTAAAAAGAGCAAGAAATCAACACAGACCCCTCTGAAATGTCACCAGGTGTGGGAAAACCAATTACTCCATTATTATATATGTAATGGTGGTTTTCTGATAAAACGGACTCAATTATCTTAGACGTCCTTTCCAATCTTAAATATTGGACAATTCTAAATTATTATAAAGGAACCAGATCAAATGTATTTTGCTGCTTACAAGCAACAATAAATGAGACATGAAGGGTCTTTTCCAACCAAAATGGTTCTATGAACATTCTGGTTCTGCAGTTTACAGCTGCAGCCACCCTGAGGAGTAAGAAAGCAGCACAATGTCTGTTCTCCTGCAACACCTTGTTCTTCTTGTAAGACACATTCACAGCTACTCTGTCTTCCCTGGCACTGCTTCTGCCCTCTGGCAATTGATAACCCTGCTTTCTACTTCCAACATCTTACTGCTTCCTTTGGCCTCACTCACGGGAGTGGAAAACAGCTTTTTTGAGACTCATTAGTTTCATCTGTTGTGTTTTATGCTGTTCTCTTCTCAGAGAAAGAAATGTCCACGGGAACTGGGAGGTTAAAAGGAAAACAGGAAGACTGGAAATAGGGTGAGGAGAATGTCTGTGTCCTGCTATGAATCTTACAGGATGGTCTGAACAGAGCAGCAACTCTACAAAACTGTAAAAGGAAATTACGGGAAACTTCCCTGGAGAAGTGATTAACCAAAGGGTTTTCCTCAAATTCCTGGGCTGTGCAGGGAGCGTGCATTATTACTTGTATAAATTCACACCAGAAAGCTTCAAGCTCTAAAATCTAAAATGAACCAGTAAAAATTAACAATGCAGATGATGAGTAATAAAGTAGCAGAGAGTGCAGAGCATCCCATCAGTCCTGAGCTTCTCCTCCACCACGGGGGAACCACACTGCTCCTCATTAAACGCTTGCCCTCGAGTTTAGGGTTTTGCTTCTGTACAAAGTGTGATTTATCACACAATGTTCCCTCACGTCCAACTTGTCCCTGCTTAACTCTTGTGTTCCTGGTTTATGGCTGCAACCTGGGCTGTCAAACTGGGAGGGCAACAATGAAAGCTTCAGAGGCACTGTGATAAACAGCGGGACCTGAGGTCTTCAGCGAGGGGCTCCCATGGTAGCTGGGGAGCCTTGCTGCTTCCAGAATATAAATAATCAGTTAGAAACAATACTGTATTAATGGAGTCAAAAAAACCCCATGCCACACTTCAAGCCACATTTATTTTAAAACTCTGCAAGCAGGGCTTTTTTGGTTGTGTTTTATTTTTTCAATGCCTGCTTTTAGCGTAACACTGTGCATACTGTAGTGATGTATTCCTGCAGCAGCAAAGATTTCTTTCTATTTTTGCAGTCTTTTGCATCTTTTCTGTTTACTACAGATCATTCAATTCCTGGTATTGAGATATAAACCAAACTTAAAGCATCTATATATCAGAACTCAAAAGAAAGGAGATGCACACAAGAGTTTTTTATGGCAAGTTGTAAAAAAACATCCTTTAAGAAATTAAAAGAGTAAAAGGCAGGGAAAAAGGGGTGAGGGAAGGAAGCAAGGTGGGAGTATGTTGCCTTCTTCCTGCATCTATCCACATCTTTGGCACATACAAGTGAAGGCACCTAGTCACTGAAGAAAAGAAGTTGCCAAAATGGGTCAGATTCCTTGATCAGATGGATGTAAACTCAACAACTGCTGTAGTGAAAATGGAATTTCAAGCAACTGTTGATTTCAGCAATTTAAAAAAAATATATTTGTCCTGTGTCTGGATTAGGCTGCAGATGAGCTGTTGCTACCCTGAGCTAGAAGGCAAACAATCATCTTGGAGTTAAAAAACAAAACCTGCCATTGCACACAGCTCTACCAAAAGCACTCGGGAGGAACTGTAATACTTTGGGTTACCTTGCAATGTTTCTACCAACTTTAAGGGCTTTGATTAGAGACCTCTCCTCCCATACAAACTGTTGGGATGGGAACTGCTGTAGAAGTCTCAGCTGCACAAGTGAGGCAAACCTCCTAGGATGAAGGTGTATAATGATGGCAGGGAGGAGGCTGTTATCATGGAGATAAAGACCACGTGGCTGGGAGGAGGGAGGAACCTGCAGCTCCCCCAGAGAAAGAGCAGGTAAATGTAATTCCTCATGGCACATAACTGGTCAATGTGTGTAAAACTGAAAATCTGGAGAGAGCAATTTTGTGCAGAGGATGAAGGACAAAATTAAGAGAGTGAGTGAAGCAGACAAACGCAAGCAACCTTTAGAGCTCGTACCTTCCAGGTGCAGCCACATCAACCGTCCCTTCACTGAGGTGATGGAAGCGACACAAATCTCTGCAGGGTTCCTGGGGTTCACTGCCTCCAGCTTCATGTTCTTGGTGAAGCCACGGCTGAAGGATGTCTGAAAGAGTCAAGAGACAATGCTGAAACGGCACTGAAATGGCACTGAAGCACTGCACGACTTCAACCAGACTGCCTGCTGGGAAGCATAAGTTTATCATGGTTTGATTTCCACTGGAAGGGCAGGATACCATGAAGAACGCAAAGGCATTCTTCAAATGCAAGTCAAATCAGAGCTGTGGTGGTGCAGCCCCTGGTGCGGGAGCACACGGGGGTCTGCAGGGGAGTAGAGACCCACCTGCTGCCCCTGGAAGACCCCTGTCAGAGGAGATGGATACTCAAAGGATGCTGTGACCCTGCCGAGAGGTGCCCATGCTGCAGCAGGTTTGCAACAACACCCATATGAAAAATCAGTGATGAAATGCATGTCATGTTCTACTCCTATCCCTGACTCCTGGGAGACTGGGAGGAGGTTGCTCCACATCAGCTCCAATGTCTGAATGTTTGACAGTGATGCATTTTCTGTTAATGTGAAGTATAACCCCAGAGGGTTCCCAGAACTCCTTGCTTAAGCATCTCTCACCTTAGGAGAAACCTTATAAAGCAAAAAACCATCTTGCCTGAGACCAGAGAAACCTCCTCATACGTTCAGTCACCCAAGCTGACTGAAGCTGAAGATATTTGAGTAACCTTTTCAAGTATGCTATTCTTCATGGAGTTTTCATGGATGGGCCCCTGAGCAACCCAATCTAGTGCATGGCAGCAATGCCCATGGGATAGGGGGATTGGAAGTAGACAGTTTTTAATGTCCCTTCCAACCCAAGCCATCCTATAATTCTATTTTAATCTCAATGAACAAGGCTCTCAGGTATATTGGTTGGAGTGTAGATGGATCTTGTGTTCATTGCCACTGTTCCTTCCAATGTCCTCCTGTCACTTATTCTCAGTCCCTTCCCACTACTACCCCCACCATTACCCCTGGAAACACATTAATGCAATGCCTGTGTCCATACCAGGGCTTCTTTTCCTTGGCATTCCCTGCCCTCTGTTCCACCTGCTCTGCATCTCTCTGCACACAGTAGCACAGAAAGAGTCCCCCCTCTCAGATGAGACTTTTTGCTAATAGCAATTGGAAATGGTAAACATTGCCACTGACTCAAAATGACACCAAACCCTCATCCTATGTGAGAAACCAGAAACCAGGCTGAAATTCAACCTTTCTCCTATTGGTACAACACCAAGGACTTCACCTTGAACAACCACTGAGAGCTCTCTGAGGGGCTAAAAACTCATGGCTTTGGTCTCTTTTCCACCCAAGAAGATGCTGCTACTCTCAAACACAGCCTGGACTGCCTCAAGCCTTGATCTTGTGTGCTTAGCACACAGATCAGATTCACCCTGCAAAAGCTGCTAATGGCCAGGGCTGCAGGAATGCAGGCTGAGTTTGTTTAAATGCCTTTTATGTTGCCTAACAAGGAAACGCCATTTATCATCACCCCGGCTCCTTTCATTGCAGTTTGGTGCTGGAGGCTCATTTCTACACAATCAATGGCAAAACAGTTAGGTGGAGTTTATTTTACTAAGCATTTGGGCATGCCAATCCATTTCATAACTGCCTCTCCCTGTTAAAAATCCCTCCTGGGGCAACAGCTCCAGCACCTCCACTGCCAGCACCACGTCTGGCTGCAGGAGGTGGGAGATGCAAAGAGATTCCATCAAAGAACCCCTCACAGCCACAAATCAAGGGGACCAGCTAGCCAGGAGGCTGCACAAGTGACAACAGAGCAGTTCCCTCTGAAAAGAATTTTGTTATTAAGAGTGAAAGAATAAGAGACACATGTTCATCTGGTGAATGTTTTCTTTTTAAAAAAAGGACCAAAAAAATGCTCAGACCTGACTTAATCTTAGAGGATATTAAACAGAGACTTTTCTCAAGGCTGCCAGTGGTGAGAGAAGAGATCCACTACTTGGCAAAAATAAAAAGAGATATAAAGAAAAGGTGGGGATGCTTGCAGAAGAGAAATGCAAAAGTAGCCCCACTGTATTGGTGTGATGAAGCACTGCCCAACTTCCCTCAGGACTGCTAGAAATCTTTGCTCTAAGTCCACTCAGGAAGAGGGTCTGGGGAAAAGAAATCCTTACTCTGGTTTGACTCCCAAGTCAGACTGTTCATGGCACAATTCCTCTGAGTTCATCAATAAAAAATCACCAATTCACTATCAAATCTTCCAATCCAGGCTGCCCCTGGGCCACCACAGATGAGGAAGGCCACAGAAAACCACAGCTGGTGCCTGTCTCCGTTCTGCTTCCCATAAACACCCCATCCCTCAGTCCTGGGACTTCTGAACCCAGTGAACAGCTGTACAATTCCTACAGAAACCTGTCTGTCCATCATTCACACCAGCACTTTACTTTGCAAAGCATTCTGCGCTCATTTTAGGTGCACCACTAACATGTAGATACCACCACCAGGAGTATTTTCAGTTACTGATGGGATCTCAACCTCCATCAGCTCATGGCACATGAAGGAGAGCACCAGGTTACTGGAAAAGGCAGAAAGCTGTATCTGTCTTTCCCCAAGCAATGAATACCTGTCAGATCAAGCCACACAGCACTGCCACTGCCATAAAACAGCCTGCAAGAGATTATTTCAAAAGCTGTGAATCTTAATGGCATCCATCACTCTCACATCCCTGCTGCTGCATCAAAGCAGGACAGGAACTGTCCCAAGGACCAGAGCACCCATGAGGGTTAATCATCCTCTCATACATTTTCAATATTTAGCATTTTAATACATGTGGTTTGGTTAAATGTATCCCCCCTGGGATACAGAGATAACACCTAAAATATAAAAAAGGGGCAAATGATACTATGCAATTTCTTTACCTAAATTATTTTTAGTAGCACTTGAATTAATTGCAATAACCAGTTGAGATCCTTTTCGTGCTGCACATAACCATAGAGGGGATGAAGAGCAGGATAATTACAGATAAAGACAAGACTAATACAAGTTTTTTTCTCTTTTAGGGATGGAGACCTGGAACATTCCCCCAGTTTCCTTCCTAAGGCAGCCTCATGGTGCCCTGGGGGAGCCTCTCAAACCCTTACAGAACCTTTTCTTTTCAAGTTTTTCTGCTTTGTTTCATGTGGATTGACAGGAGAAAAAGGAAAAACTTACATTTCTAAAGCACAGGTGAGGTGCTGCCTCAGCTCCACACTGCTTCTGGTAGTCTGCCCAGTCAAAGTCCTGGCCAGAGTAACCTGCAGGAGAACAAAACAAAAAGAGCCATCAGCCACCACTCCACAGCACAGAGGACAAATGTGGCCCCAAGCACATGAACATCTGTGTTTCAGCATCTCATCCTGCCTCAGTGGCCTGTGCAGTGTCAGCAAGGCCCCTGCTTACACCATGAGAGCCAATGGCTCCTCCAGCCTCCACTCACACATCTCCTGCATTTCACTGCCAAGTCTCCATTAAAAAGTAGTAAGACAGAATTATCTTCGCTATTTTCTCTTTTCTGTGAGTATCCCCCAACTTTTAATAAACCCAAACTAAGGAGAAGTGCCACTGTCCCAGATTTTCACATGGGGCTAGTTATGGACTTCTTTCTCCTGCTTTTAGCTGTCTAAGAAATGGGGCTATGGAGCTGGACATTGATTATTTGCTGGTCCCTCAGGAGTGGACAGGGACGGGATCAGCACAATCAGAAGCTGAACCATCCTCTCTTTCAAAGCAGAAGACAGATTCTCCTCTCTTCATTCATGCACCCTCCCTCACTGACTCCACAGCAGCTCAGGGTGTGTGAGCTGAACCCCATCATAGTAAGAATGTTATAGAAATCTGGAGCAGAGCAGGAAAAAGAAGGCAGATCTCCCAGCCTTAGCAAGCCGATCATCCCTTCAGTCTCTGCTTCCAGACAAAATAAAGGGATTTCTTTATGTAAGTATCTCTCAAGGAGTAACATCACAGAAAGACAAATCAGACCCTGCCCATCCACTATTCTTTCTTGGAAATTTAGGCAATAAATTCTTGGGACATAAATGTTTGGGGCTTTTTTATCTTTTTTTTTTTTTTTTTTTGCCTGCCTCTTAGTCTGTCCCTATTTTTGCAGTGCTTGAAACTAGTGAGTGCTAATCCTGGCCAGGGGCCTGCGGGTACTCTAATGACATTACTGCAAAACTACTCTTACTGGGAAGTTTCAGGAGTCACCCAAAGGCCAAATTCTCCCTTCAATCTCCCTTCCTGGCATCTCAGCCTGGCCTCATTTCACAGAACATCCCTAAATGCCTTTTGCATTGATAGTCAAAAAGGGACACTCAAGATCAAATGCAAATGAATCATTTATGACACTGAAAATTGTGACTTTTTTTTATAGTCAAGGACTGGAATATTGAGTGCAATCCCCTATCAGTCTGCCAGATCCCAAAAAAAGGAGGTAAAATTTTTGAAAACAACGTGCCAAGCATCTTGCTAAGATCCAAGTATCTTGGATAAGATGATTTCTAATCCTAATAATTGCATTCATGACAAACAAATTACTGAGATAAAGCCTTGAGCTAAGATGCCTGTCTCTGTGGGGCATTAAAGTGCATAATAATTAAAAAATTAAACATGCACAGGGAAGGAAAAAAAGGGCAGTTACTTATAAAGAATGTTTCTTCATACAAAAAAAATCCTTGCACTGCTTTTTAACAATTTCTGCAACAGTATTTTCTTCACACTTTTTCTCCATCTCTTTTTATATCTCCCATTTAAACCACTCACAGATGGGTTTTGCATCTTGATTTTAAGCTACAAGTCAGAGAGGATGGTAAAGGTACATTAGAGGTGTTTTAGTGAGGTACAAAAACTTGATGTCCTTGTCACCACACAACGCCTGTTGGCTTGGCCCTGCACCACTGGAATCACTGGAAGCCCTTTTCCTTCAGGCTTCATCAGGAGTGGAACCCAGAAGGGCAGCTGGGGAGTTAAAAATAACTCACTGCAGCACCACAAGGAGGATTCCAAGAGGGCAACACCAGGGAATTGAATTCAAATATGCCCTGACTTGTCTGTGGTCTTCTCAAGGTGAGGCTGCACCTCCAGAGCTATGCCCAGCTCTGGGCCTTCATGGCCGGAGGAGGGGATGGAGCACGTCCAGGGAAGAGAACAGAGCTGGGAAGGGTTTGGAGCCCCAGGAGTGGCTGAAGGAGCTGGGGATGGGGCTCAGCCTGGAGAAAAGGAGGCTCAGTGGGGACCTTGTGGCTCTGCACAACTCCCTGCCAGGAGGGGACAGCTGGGGGGGATTGGGATCTGCTCCCAGGAAACAGGGACAGGAGGGGAAGGAATGGTACTAAGCTGCACTAGGGGAGGGTCAGGTTGGATATTGGGAAGAATTCCTTTACTGAAAGGGCTGTCTGGCATTGGAATGGGCTGCCTAGGGAAGTGGTGGAGTGCCCACCCTTGGAAGCAGTCAAGAAAGAACTGGACGCTCAGTGCTGTGGGCTGGTTTGACAAGGTGGCGATCCAAGGTTGGATGATCCAGCTTGACTGAAGGTCTCTTCCAGCCTCACTGAGTCCCTGATTCTGTGCCCCTGCTCCCAGCTGCCTCCCTCAGCACACAGGGAGGGTACCAGGCGCCTCCAGCAGCACAGGGCACTCACACTCTGCCACCCTGGCAGGCTCAGCCCAAGGGACAACACTGAGAGCTGTGCTTGCACAGCTCAGCTGCTGCTCCTCAGACACCCAACACCTTCACTGTGTTTGCCATCTCAGATCTGGGCATGGAAGAGCCCTGCATCACAAGCAAATTAGAAGCAAATATAACAATACAAACATACTGGAGGCTTTGGAAGTGGCTTTTCCTTAGTAAGCTTTACAACTACGAGCATTATCAAAATGTTTTTTTCTCCCACTTAATAATAGCTCATAAAACAATGATTGTTACTCTAAAAGGGAAGTGGTCTATAAATCCTGCTCTAATAAATATAAACAGAGCTTGCTCAATGTTTATACAGCAGCAGTTAATGGGTATTCATTTTTGGCACTATACAGGAAAACATTGCTCTCTATTTCGAGTAGCAAATATTTGCATCTCCTGTTCATGACCCATTTAGTCTTTGTTTGTCTTCAATAAAGCCCTGATAGGCAAAAAGGCAAGAGAATGGATATCAGATAAATAAAGGACTCTGAACTCCAATACCCCAACCTGGCATATTGTTCTGATGAAAAAAAAAAACAGTTAATTTTGAGATCAGAAAACATCCTTGTCAAGCCTAAATTAACCAGGGGTTTGGACGCTTTTCACTTTCCATGTGCTTTCTTTTTTGGTGATTTATGGGTTTTTGTTATGTTTAGTTTGTATTTATTTTCAAATAACTCATTCTAATACCCGATTACAATTTAAGTAACTCAAAGAACACGTCTACCCATGGAAAAGGTTTTAAGGTGCTAAAATTCAGTTTGGACATACAGCTCTTACACACAGTATAAAAAATACAGCCACACATAGAATGCATCTATCTGCCACTGGCTTTATGCCTTTTTAATAGCTTCCCCCCAGGATTTCTGATCTCACAGCAGAAAGCAAATTTGATTTTCACCAGGGGAATAAGGAGAGACTTTCTGCACTTCCTCAGGTGCCCAGGTGAATCCCAATAGCCAAACATCACACAAGATCACATAACCACAGAATCACAGAACGGTTTTGGTTGGAAGGGGCCTAGAAACTGGCCCAGTTCCACCCCTCTGCCATGGGCAGGGACACCTCTCACTAGACCTGGCTAAGCTGAAAAATATTTACATGAAAAATGTTTCAGATGTCTTAAAATGTTGGCATCTAAAAGAGAGTTCACACACACTTGACTCATAAAACACCATCTCAGACAGGCTTTGTATCAGCATGGACTGGAAATTTTTAAGCCTATGGTCTCATTCAGTAAATCATCCTGCCTGGGGCAAGATGTATGTGAATTTGGGTAGGAAAAAACCAAAATATTCCATTTACTTTCATTTTTAGCAACTTTTCTGGCCAGTATCAGTGAGTGCTTACGCATTATCATTACACCTGGTTTTCAGCAGGAGAGAGCTAAAGCCCCAGAGAACAGATTTATTTCAGCAGAAGCAGCAGAGCAATCATGGATGCACCGCATGCAGCTGCACGCACAGGGCTCCAGGACTTTGGTGGGAATTTCAAATTACATGTGCTGAAGAGGCACTCTGGATATACATAAGAGGATTCTGAATCTGGTAGGGAATAACCCTTCCCTTCCCTGGGTTTGGCAGCATCATGCTTTTTCCAAAATGAAGACAAAAGTTCATACACAAAACTGAGCTTGATTTTTTTGAAACATTTCTTTCTCCCAAGCAACCCAGGGTTTTGGCAACAGTCCAACAACCCAGCCAGCTTCAAAAACCTGAAATTCCAGAGAACCAACACATTTTGCAAGAGAAGAAATATTGCAAGGGCACCACAGGTGGTTGTCTCAAGTTGGGAGTAATTAACTGTATTGCTACAAAGTTGAGGAATAGCAGGGCTGGAAGCTGTTCCTCCTGGCTCTGACATGAACACTGCTTGCAGTGTGCCCTGGGATTTGTTGAGACAGCCAAGGAAATCCCTCCACACTCCTGAGCAGGCCGCTGTTTTTAGCTCAACATTCATATTTAGGAGCTTAGCCTGGCCTTGATGTTGTATCAAGGTGGATGAAACAGGGTTTGTCTTACAGCGATTTGACTGTTAATGCTGCTTTTGCTGACTACACACACAAAGAACTGCTAGGATTCATTCCACAGGAATTCACGAGGATTTCACAAACCTGAATCAAACTTCAAAGCACAGGGACATCAATCCACCAGCAACACACATTTGTTGAGATGTTTGTGGGCTGGTAGGAGGCAGAACAGCCCCAGTGACTACAGAGAATTGCTCTGGCTTGAGATACTTCAGCTGATCTTCTGCAGGAACCACCACCACAATTTTAAAGGTAGTAACAACAAGCAAATGTGCTTCAGAGTAAATTCAAAAGTCACTGAGAAGGAATACAAACCCTTGGGAGGTGTGAGATTGACTCCATTTTTAAGGCACCACTGTATTGGCAAGATCCCCAAGGAATCTGCATGGCAAAGCATCGAGATTTTGCTGGGTTCAGGTCTCAAATCATCAATGGTCACTTGTAAATAATGATTGTTAAAAACCTAAGGGGCGAAAAAGAAGAGACCAAAATCAGGAGTTAAATTTGCTGCAACATTACTTAACGTGGAAAGCTGAAACAGCCAGACCTGGGGATCAAAATATTGAAAATAATTTGCTCTCACCTAAACCTTTTCATCAAAGTGTTTCTACCCAAGAGATCAAAGCCTGAGTTCTAGAGATGAGTGAAATGAAGCAGTAAAAAGTGCTGAGGGGTTCAGGGTTCCACAGCTGAGCAGTGACTGGAGATGGTCCTAAAGACTCTGCAGCCTTCCTCTCTTCTTGCCTTTGAGTGTGTGGATTAAATATCCAGTACCACCTCTGTTCAGCTGTTTTATTTCCAAAGGTTTCTCAAATGTGCAAGGAAAATACGTATGTGTGGAAGGGAGGCAAAGGCAAAAGAGGGATTTTTTTTGGTTTTCTTTTGCATGCAAGTGGTAGATGAACGTGCTCATCCCCATTGGTTTTAAATGCATGGAATCAGCTGGTGATGCTTGTGGGAAAGAGAGAATTAATTAGGAACATCCATGGATTTTAAACCTATTTCTTAATGTGCTCTCCAGCCACTTAAGTACCACTCTTGGGTTGTTTGCTAAATATGGTGGAAATCAGGAAGGGTTTCCCAGTCAGGCTCTTTCCATCCTTCCTTTCTGAGTGACTCACCTTGGTCACTGATGCAGGACAGATATGAAATGGCTCCCTCATATTCACTGCCTCCAGCTTCATCCCCACAGTGAAGAAGTGGTTTCTCAAATCAGCGTGGTCCTGTGGGAAGAGGAACATGTGGTGACACCAAGAAGGAGCCAACACATCTGAAAATCTATTTGAAAGGCATCCATGTGGGTTTTGTCAACTTTGCTGGTCCTATGTTCTTTTCATGCCGACCCAACCACCTCAGTCCTAGAGGACACATCTACAGCACCAAGCCCATCATAACCAAAGCACAGGCTATGTCCATCTCAGCAGAAGCATCCAACCAGAACTTGGTCCACAAGGGGACTGTGCTCACCAAAACGAGGACCTGGCTGCGAATCTGCTGCTTGAAAATCTCCTGTGGGCCGAGCCTCTCCACCACCCAGCCACCACTCTCTGGGAGCAACTGAGAGTCCAGAGGTGCCAGGACTCAAAACTGAAGCCCCAAGGGTAATGCACAAGATGGATGCAAACAGCTCAGCATGGCCCTGATTTACCCTGATGGGTGTCCAGCACCTGTAGGGCACCAAAATAAGCAGTGGGCTGGTCTCCAAAATGGCACTATGGAAAGGTATTTTTATCCAGCCAGGAGACTGAAAATAGATTAAGGCTTGGACAGTGAACTCAGACCCAAGATGTGGGCAACCAGGAATCATGGTGATGGGAAACAGGCAGCTGTGTTCAAGTACATGCCCAACATTCCACTTCCACCTGGGATAAAACCTGGCTGCACCCACAGGCTACACACAGAGGGTTCCCCCACAGCAGCTCTGGAGATGCAGTCCTGAAATTCAGAGGCAACCCAGAATCAACTCCTTGGTATGCCTCAAGTTTAGTGTTTAATACCTTATTAATCCATCCCTTGTGACCCCTGTCTAGCAGTCACATAAGCTGCCACCCTAATTTCCAGGGTAATGACTGCATTTTGTGTTCATTCAATAAAAATGTCCCACAGTATTTCTAAACCTCTGGTGCATTAGCCAATACAAGCATAAAGAAAGATGATGTTATATTTAGCACACACTCACAGACTACTCCAAAATACATGCAGAAAGCTTGCCATCTAATAAGTGGTTAGCAACAACAATCCCATCTACATTCATTGCTACACGTGGTATTCTTGTTCCAAAATGATTTTCTATTGATCTGAAGTTGTGTTTCATTGTGCTTTCTTTTCCCAAGAACTGTCTGCACTTGTAAGGGCTTAACAACTTCTATTTTGGGATCTTACATTCCAACTGCAGCTAGAGATAAGGATTTTTACAAGCTCCAACCACAGCTAAATGAATGGTTGTTTTCATCTTACCAACCTGCAGTGTTACAGAGCCCTTTAGGTAAGAACCAAAAAAGCAGAAAAAAACACCAATGGAGCTATAATGAATTTTATCTCAAAGCAGGAAGAAAATACTGATGAGGAAACTAAGAAATATTTAAGAATAATGGCTCAGAGCCCAAGGAACTAATGCTTGAGGAAGGAGCAGACATCCATGAGTTTGAGCTTCCTTTTCATAAGGGCATTCAATGCTAGGATGAGGGAGAATGGTTTTAAGCTGAAAAAAGGCAGATTTAGATCAGCTATTAGGAACAAATTCTCTCCTGTGATGGAACTGAGTCACAAGAACAGGTTTCCCTGAGTAGCTGTGGATGTCCATCCCTGGAAGTGTTCAAGGCCAGCAACCTGGGATACTGAGAGGGGAGTGGAAGGAGAAGAGCTTCAAGGTCCTGTAGAAAAGTGCCACCTTTAATACGGAAAAGGCTTCAGAGGGAAAAGATGATGGCTGCAAAACTCCAACCTCACCAGCACTGAACTTCAAACCCCTAAAGGAAAAACAGCATGTGGACTGGAGGGCTGCCTCCTTCTGCCTCAGGATCCACACTCCGAGTCTCTTAATCCTCAGGGTGAGGTTGTAAAGAAAAGGCAACTCTGCAAAATGTGCATCTGGAATCAGCATCTCCCCACAAACATTCCATGATTCAACTCACGCTCGGATCCAGCCTCAATACGTAATAAGCCAAGATCCACCAAAGTACTTAATCATGTTTATCTTTAAACATGCAAGTAGTTTAATCAACTTTTAAAGTGATTTGTTGATTGAGACCAAAATACACTGACACCACACCATACTGCTTCTCCTTTTTATCTGAATCATTTTCTTTGGTGTTTCTCCTTTTATTTGTTTTGGCTTTTTTTCAAAGGGGAAAAATAATCAGATAGAGGGGGAAAAACGCACTAATAATATTTAGAAGTATTTTACTTCAAAAGCGCTGTGTACCTTGGGATCAAATCGCCCTTGTCACTCAGCATAGCAAGTAAATATTCTCCCCATTAAATTAGTAGCAAGAGTGAACTCACAAGGGGAGTTCACAGGATCTCAAGTACATCTCCCTTTTGAGGGTCAAAATCCTCTTTGAAAGAATGAACATGCATTTCTTTGGAGAAATGCTGTGGAATTAAAAACCCTGTGTTAAATGTCATTTTTGAGATGGAAAAGCTTTTATGGAGAAAAAGCCTTTATACTATACCTCTCTGGAAAATGGTCAGGGTCTGGATATTTGATCTGTCTCATATGCTGGCTAAAGAGAATCATCAAAATTTACCGAAGCAGCTTTATATTTCTGCAGCCACAAAAGGAAAGAAAAAAGATTCCTGATGCCATTCTCCAGTTCCAGTGCTGGAGCTGCCTCAGCCAGCAGGGAATTACTTAGGATTTGGCATATGCTCCTCTTCAAAACTCCAATTAATTTACATAATTTCTAAGAATAGGTTCCAGAGAAGTGATGGCAAAGCTTTTAATTAGTATTAGACTCAAAGTGATACACTGGATAATGAACTGCTCTCTCTTCCCTTTATTCACATTGACAGGAACGACGCCTGTTTAATAAAAGCAGCTACAAGGGGAGGACTGGAGGGGTGAGACTTTCTCCTGGTTCCCGCCAGGCTCTGCAGCTGAACAAAAGAAATGCCTGGAATGATTTCGGGTGGCAAAACTCGACCCTTTGCTGCTATTTCACCGCATTCAATGCCACCAGCAAGGATGTCACCAGCCATTATTTTCTTGCAACTTCTCCAAGTGACTTTCAATTTCCTTTGAAATGGAGATCAACAGCAGAATAGTTTTGACCAGCTGGAGTGTTTTAAAGCCTCATGAATCGTGGGCCTTTATTCCTCCTGGCAGTCAGTGCTCCCCAGGAGCAGCCTTGCTGACCACACAGAAGTTTGGGCTGGATATTAGGAAAAATTTCTACGCTTAATGGGCTGCCAAGCATTGGCACAGGCTGCCCAGGGAAGCGTTGGAGTTACCATCCCTGGAGGAATTTAAAAGTTGTGTAGAAGTGACATCTGGGGACATGGTTTAGTGGTGGCCCTGGCAATGCTGTCTTAATGGCTGGACTCGATCTTGGAGGTGTTTTCCAAACTAACCGAGTCAATGATTCTGTTATTCTATCATTTATACCAGTAGAACCCTGTCCTGGGGTTCACAAGACTTGAGAGGGCAATGGAAACACCCTCTGGCTGCTGAGGAGCAGTCAAGTAACCCAGACTGACAATCAACAAGGATGCAGAAGAGTCCCTTACAGCAAAGTGAAAAATCATGCCACAAAACATTCAACAAATTAACGTGGCACGGGCACCACAGCTGCTCACTCCAAGGGTCACAGTCTCTAGCATGATGGATTAGAGCTCAGGGATAATGAGTGGAGCACTGCAAAACCCCTCAATGAAGGTCTGTCAGTCACAGCCCAAACCCGCTGGCAACAGTCAGAGCTGTCACAGCTCTCACTATAATCCCAAAAAAGCAATTAAACTCAGCCCCATGCTCAGCTTTAGAGCAGGGGGTGCACTTACAAATACACAGGCTGTGACCCTCTGGACCACCTGAGAGATAGCCCTGCTTCGATACACATCTGCACCATGATTTCCATCTTTACATGGCTTGTGTTTCTGTAATTATTCTGCAAAAATTACTGATGGGCTTTGCAACAGCTCACTGCATCCAGCATCACGTACAACATCTGGAGGTCAAGTAACGAGTCAGGCACAGTGCTGGGAACAGAAACAGGCTCCGAATTCCCAGCCTGTTTTCCTCAGGGTCTGAGAGAGCCACGTAATTTTCTCCCTCACAGCTAACAAGCCACCAGCAGTGTGGATTTCAGAAATGCCAGGTGACATGGCAGCCTAAATGTCACTCCAGAAAAGATCCACAAACAGATTTAGAAAAGTATTGCAACTCTTAAAAATGTGAGTAAACCTTAGGGAAGTACCTGTGTGGGTGCCATGCTTAAGCCATGATAATTAAGTTGGTATTAGATTTAGGTATGGATTAAGAGAAATTTCAAAATCATCACTGCCATTTGCCCAACCTGGTAGCTAAATAACAGGTAAACAAATGCAGTATCTTCTAAAAAAATGCATTTAGGTGTAAATAAACTCAATTTTGTCCATATCACAAGAGTGGAGCTCAGGTAATTTTACAGTGCACTGGGTAAAGCTGATAGAGCAGGGGGACCTGGCTAAGCTGCTTTTGTCAGTGACATTCATGAAGCTGCACACTGGGCTGGTTGCTCTATCTGTGTCCCCAAATCCAAGGAATGGCATCACTTTCAGATTGTGAAATGTCCAATTTTTAGCCCATTCTGCTCAAGACCACTGGAGTAATATAATTTTAAATGTAGCAGCTCACACAGTGTATAGAAAAGAACAAAAGGCTCACATTTGGGTCTAATTGTCAAATTTCAGGCTTATTTTCAAATATTCTTAGAAGTCAGAGCTTTTTTGGTCCAGGACAATCAGATGCACACAAATTACAAAACTGCAACTTCATGCAAAAATTCAGAGCTAAGTTTGAATGCTGAAAAGTTGAAAGGTTGAGAGGATGATTAAAAACACTTAATAAATTATTGACCTGAGCCTCCTTTAACCATAACAGTGTGACATACTCTTTACTTCAGTCCCACCTCTCCTGGTTTACCCCAATAAAGGACACAGAGGAGCAGGCTCCATCTGGTACAACTGTGAACATATTAGTTGATTTGGTTTTTATTTTCAAAGAAATCACTTCCCCTCCATGTTTTCTCTAATTTCTCCAAGAAACTGGCTGTTTCTAATAGCCTAATTTTAATCATAAAGCTCACGTGTGGGAACCAGTCACAAACACAGTAATCGCAGTGGTTAAACTGCCTCCACAGGAATCTGGCATTTGTTTTTTAATTGAGGGGAGGGAAAAAAAAAAAAAAAAAGGAAATAGAGAAAGAAATGCTACTAAATGCAACCCTCTGCATTATTTGCAGATGAATCAGTCTTGTTTGTGATTCACCAACTTCCTTTGCTAAACACGGAGCAATTTTCCCCGAAGGCACGCTCTCTGCAGGGAGACAGAAATGCCCTGTAAGACACAACACGTGCAAATTGTCCCCTTGCTCTGACAAGAGCCATCAGAGGAAGACCAAAATGTAGAGATATGGGGTGGGATGATGGGGAAAGGGTGCTGGGAGGGAGGTTTTAGAGACACCACAACCCTAAAGCAATGAGAGCCAGCTACAAACTGCACCTACTGAAGAGCCCCCTTGAAAAACTGCAGATGCTTCTGCCGAGGACTGGATTTAGCCCTACAGATTTTAAGCTCCTCTTGTTGAATAAAAAATAGTTACCATAGAAACAGCAACATTGCAGAGTAGCCGGTCGAAATCCAGGCACACCTTCTCCATATGGCTCGGGCTGCCGCAGATGGCATTAGGGCAAAGATGCCCTCCCACACAGCGCCTGTTGGCTCTGCCTGGGTGCTGGAAGCATGGGCAGAGGTGAAAGAGATGGATATTCATCCAGTTGGGGTTTTTTTGGTGTGTTTGGTTTGGGTTCCTTAGCATCTCAGAGCCACAGCGCTTCACAAGCGTTACACACCCAGGTCCCATTTCACAGGGGGTAAAATCCCATAGAAAGGGTGGGACAGGTGGGGACAGCTTCCTGAGTGCTCAGAGGGAAATCAGCAGTGTCTCTGCTCACTGACAGCAGCAGAGGGGGTCACACTGACCCCCTCTGGACTGTGAGCAGGGACTGAGGCTGCCCTCGGTATCATCATGGCAGGAATTGTTACTGAGCAATCAATTTGTTAGAGCAGAGAGGATCAGGAGCCAATTCAATGCACTTTGTGAGTTGCAAACACCCTGAAAAACAGCTACGGACCACAGCTACTTTTGCTTTCTCTGAGGACATTTAATTCATCTTTAGATCATACCATAGTAGACTCATGGAATGGTTTGGGTTGGAAGAGACATCATCTCATCCCAACCCCCTGCCATGGGCAGGGACGCCTTTTGCTAGACCAAGTTGCTCCAAGTTCCCTCCAACCTGGTCTTGGACACTTCCTGGGATGGGGCAGCCACAACTTCTGGGTAACCCATTACAGTGCCTCACCAATCCCACAGGAAAGAATTTCTTGTTAATATCAGATCTAAACCTTCCATTTTTCAGTTTTAAGCCATTCTCCCCATGTCACTACAAGCCCTTGCAAAATTCCCTAAAATGGGTGACTTTTAAGTATCACCAACCCCGTACATGGGAGCAGATGCTGCTGTAGGTGCACATCAGCCCCTCTCAGTGGAAAACACTGCCCAGAGATGGGGAAGGCAGGAGCTCAGGATGTCAAAAACTCCCTCACACCAAGCCTGGATGCAAGTGATTCAACCAAACCAGGCTGTTTTGCTGACCTCTTCCCCATCCTGAGAGACCCCAACATGTAACAAAGAAAACTACACAAGCCAGAGAGACAAGGAAGGCTGAGGGACCTGGTTCTCACTCATCCCATCCCATCTGCTTGGCTTGAACTGCCTCTAGCATTTCTCTCCCAACCCTTTCATGTGGTTCTGCCAAACAGACCCTGGGGGCACCTCAGACAGGGCTTGGCTTCGTCCACCTCCTTGGACTGCTCTCCCAACTCAAATCCTTGCACAGCCTTGCACAGTCAGGAGGCATCTGGTAAGGGTTAGAGCTGTTCACTGCTCACAGAGGCACCACCAGGCTCCATCTCACCCTTTGGTATCAGAGTCATCCTTCCTCCCCCTGTGGTGTCCCTTGGTTCTTACAAAGATCAATGGTTGTAACGGCGCTGAGGCAGGAGTGGATCAAAAGGCAGTGGAACAACAGAGGGATGAGGAATCCATGCACGTCTCCCAGTCAGGCAAACAGCAGCCATGGAAAAGGGCTGGCTGGCCCATGGATGGGGAGGAACAGATGGAGTATAAATAATCTGGCAGCCTGCAGACCACACGGCAACTCGCGGGTTATTAAAGCACAGTGAGCGGAGCCAGGGCCAGCCAAGCCATCAGGGCATGAAGGAGCTCGGGATTGGGGTTTGGCTTCCAAGGGAAACCAAAGGCACGCTCGTTTTAAGCTGCTGCATTAGCACGTGCCCACCAGCTGAGGGGGGATGAAGACAGAAAAACCCTGTTGGACTTCAAGGCTACTCATGCAGCCAGGTCAGGGCTGTCTATCAGATGAAAGTATCCCATGAGCTTCTCTAATTTAAACTCTGCCAGAATAAGAAACACTGGAAGAAAACACTCTGAAACACCAAAAATGTTTGCTAAATTCCGAGAGATGTTGTCTTCAAAAAAAAAAAAAAAAAAAAAAAAAAAAAAAAAAAAAAAAAAAAAAAAGAAAAAAAAAATCCAAGGTCTTGGAGAAAGTGTCACTCTTACTCTCACTACTAAAATGCACAGTTCATCCAATGGAAAAAACTTCTTTATTAGTAGAAAGGAGTCCTGTTTAATATTTGTCTTCAGACTTGTGAGTGTAGAACTAGAAGCACCACTCTGTCCTGAATTTCAGGGGCAGTTCTTGCCTGGGTGGTGGATAGTCCCTCTGTCTCCTTAGGAGAGATCTGCCCCAATCCATTCCCTCTATGCCATTAGTTTTAGTATTAATTAATACTATTAACTAGTAACAGGAGACATCCAGAAGCTCCAGTCAGAGATAGAGGAACACAGGGCTGGGCATAATATAGTATATATAATATAAATAATAAAATTATATATAATATAAATAATATAAATCTTTTGCCAGAAATATTTAGAGCTGGAAAAAACATACAACAACATCAAGAAAGGAGGAGAGGAGATAGAGGAATGGGACCAAAGGCTATAAATCAGGAACATCCACCTAGATAGCACCTCTCTCTCCTAGGTGCTCTTCAAGCAGTTTATCAGGGTTTGGTTTGGCTGGTAACAGCTCCATCCAAGCCAGCCATCAGGATTCACTTCATAGGAATTGGGAACAGGATGCCAATAAGCAAAATCCATGGAAAGACGATGAGCATGCCAAATCCTGGGTAGAATTTAGCTGCCCAAACAGAGGTGCCTGAGGTGAGGATCCACAACATCTGCATGGGACCCACAGATCTGGCAGAGTAGACTGGAGAAAGCAGAATGGGAGGTCAGAGAAGATATCCAGGACTTCCTGTCTGCCTCCCTCCAGGAAACTAAACTCACTGACCTTATACAAGCTGCTGGACTGTAACTCTAAAAGATGCACTAATTTGTAGTATTAGTGCTGTGTTTGGAGCGTGGCTCCCTCATAGAGAGCATCAGCAATGCCAGCACTGAAGCAAAACACTAAAATTGTTCCACTTAACTCGGAAGTAATATTTTGTCCCAAGTAACATTTTCATCATCTTTATTCACAACAAGCCCTGACCATGTGTCCCCTGAAGCCCAAGCCATCATTAATGAGCAGTACCCAACCAATGCAGAGACATCCCAGCACCCTGAAATCAAAGAAAACACAGCAAAGGACACATGTCCTTGGGTTGTGGTCTTTTGGAAGGATTTGTGCTCCTAAGCCATTCAAACATCCTTGAAAACCCTGTCTGTATTTATTTTTCTTCAAGGATCAACATGTTTTCTGAAAAGCAGGGAACGACAAAATAGCAGGTGCGATGCAAAAAGCTTTTGTGAGGAGGAAAATTTATTCCAGGATGTGCAGTTTGCAAAACACTATGTTTAGTAGCTGCATAATAGCAGCATTTTCTGGCAGTTAAACATCACGTTCCTTTCTCAAAGGATCCTAAAGCATTTTACAAACACTTCCAACATATGGCCAAGTGTAAAACAGCACCAGGGAAAAAAAATAAAAAATAAATGCTGTTTTTGCAGTCTCCTCTCTGATTTTTGCAACCGGCTCCTGTGGTCTGGTGTCCTCTCCCTGGATGCCAAGAGGGGATCAGGGTTGTGCTTCTGCATGAGGTTTTTGGGGCTGCTGCTGAAGACCACCACGTGTCAAGCTTAGCTCTGAGTATTGATAACTCAGGCTCAAATCCATGGCTTTTGAGTTCTCAAGCAAAACCCAACCCTGTGACACCAAAACTGAGGAGTGTCACCGCTGACATGGGGTGACAGATCCCTGAGAGCAGCTGCTTCTCACACTACAAACGTGGCTCTGCTCTGCCAGTGCCACCTCCTGGGGACAGTTTGATGGCACCGCAGCGACACTGCCCTCAGTCATGCAGAGCTTTAAGGACAACATGGATTTTAGACATAATCCAGCCCAGGGGACATGCTCATGAAGAGCAAGAACACACCTACATCCTGCTCAGCCACAGAATTCTGCAGGGAAATGTGGGAAAATCAGAATGTAACTGCTCAGTGTGCAGTTACCATGTCTGCCAAAGTAGACATTTTCCACTTTCCAGAAGATCTCTGAGAGTTTCCAGCTGTCAAACCTTGTATTTTTTATCTCATCTAACACACAACAGCTACAGGAGCAAGGAGCCACAGGCACCGTGTACAGAAACTACTTCTGTGCTGGGTTTGTAAATAAAATTAAAAAAATTGAAATTAAAAAGAAGTTATAAAAGACACCTTTAGATATGACATTCTTTGCTGGGATCTGGGATTCTACTTGAAGGTCCTGCACATAATCACTGGCTTTCTTCACAAAATCAGTCGAGTTTACTCTCATAGCCTCCTAAAGCCTTAACTCATGTTTAGGTCATTACTAGAGAAGGCTTGCTCACAGGCACAAGTGACATCTTGTCTTTTTCTCCTTAATTAACATGTACAAAATGGGACTGATTCACCCTAAATGGGCAGAATAAAGTGATGCCCACACACAAAAAATGTATTCAGTCTCCTGCCTTCCCAGCACCAGAACCAGGGCTCAGACAGCACCAAACTCTGAATTCTGTTCATGTGGTGCTCACCTTCCACGTTATGATAAACAGAGAAGTCCCACTGACCTAATCATGGACCTAAACATTGACATTTTTGCCACATTTGGCCTGAGTAACTCTCCTCTTGGGCCATTCAGGCATTCCAAGGTTACGCATTGTCTTCTAAGTGGAACATCTTTGCAAGCTCCAACCACACAGCACAGCAACTGGGATGTGCTGAATTCTAATTTATGACCTGCATGCAATAATTAAAATAAGTGGGTATAAGTCTGGCACGCTGGGAAGAGGCAGCAACACAGCTGTTAGTTGTAAACTTTTTTTTGAAAAGGATGTTTCATGAGCCTCATCAGAAACATTCTTCACTCTTTCACAAAGACAGGAATAAAATTTACACATTAGGCATCCCCTTTTGTGATTTAATCCCCGTCCCACACAAAGCATTTTTGATCTTGGAGCTGCCAATGCAAACTTTTAATAGAGTTGGCAGATGGAAGCCTTGGATGAGATGAATGGCAGAGACCCAAAACTCTCCACACGCCACTTCCATCCCAACACACGGCTCCTCAAGCCCACATCCGTGCCCAAGGCCAACACAAATCTTCCCTCTTCTCCCGGCACAGCAGAGCTCCCACACTGCCAAGGAGCCACTGCCTGGGCCATTAGCAAAGTGTCCCCAAATTAATGTTGCTAATTTGGGTGCATCTCAGCTGGGCAAGGAGCCTGGATCCCTCACGGGAAGCTGCTGGCATGTCCCTGCAGGGAGGGTGAAGGTGGCACTGGGGCTTTGTGGCAGCCAGAATGGGACATGATAAGAGCCTTATTGCAGTTACAGAAGCATAAGATCATTTCAGTGACAAAAGCCCTCTAAGAGCCAAGTCCAAACATTAACCCAGCACTGCCAAGGCCACCACCGAGTGCCACATCCACACATGAACTGCACCAATTCATGGATGTTTTGGGGTATCCCAGTGCAGTGCTGCTGAAGGGCTGGAAGGAACCCAGAGGGTCCCCAGGCTGGTGGTGGGGAGGGCAGCCTGGTCTACCAGGTCCCCAAGCAAGAGGTGACACCGAGAGATGGGGGCACTGCTGTGCTCTCACACACCTGCCTGAGCATCCTCTCACTGCTCAGCCCATCCCAGCCAGGACAGAACTATTGGAAACCAGGCAGGCCCAGCTGTAAACCAGGATTTTCTGGAGTTACCATGGTTAACAGCACTGCAGATTTACATGGGTAATTAAAGCCCGTGCCTTGGGGCTGAAGCAGAAGAGTGAAAAAAAAAAAAATAAATAAAAAAGAAGATGTAGGAACAAAATTATCTCTCACTTCCACTACAGGTCCCTGAAGGAGGTTTCTCTACCCTGTGGCTTGTGGCCAGGTGAAAACATCGGTGCAAAGCTCACAGAAATCTGTCCAGTTCGTGTCAACTTTTATATTCATAGCCTTACTATTTCAGTTGTCTATGATGGCCTTGCACAGGTTCAACAGAGTAAGACATACAAAAAATAACTGGAGAAATCCCTATTGGTCACCACTACCCCCAGAAAACACCAACCAAGAAATAAATCCACACGTAAAAATTTTTTTATAAAAACATCCAACTTGTGGCCTTTCATGGTTATGCATTATAGCAAAAGCCTTTCCAGAAAAAAGTTTAACATAAGCTGATAATATACTTGTTCATCATGGGTTCCACAAGAGAAGGAAAAGTATCTTTTACCTTGAACACTTCCATTGGAAGAGGAAAATTTGCTGCATCATTAAGGGATTTTTCCAGAGCGCATTTCCACTCAGTTATAGTCTTCAGAGAATAGATATCTAAAGGGATGGCAATAACAAAAAGAAAAAAAGAACAACAAAACCAAGAGGTGACTGTTTGGAGATCAAACATTTTTGGAAGACTAAAGTTCTTAAGTCATATGAATGGACAGGGCAAGTGAAATGAACAGTGTCTAAACTCCAAGCTGTGCAGCATGGATAAATTCAACACAAAAGCAACTGGCAGGAGCACACTGGAGGAAGGCTGTGCTTTATATCCTGGAGTAAAACCCAGAAAAACTCACAGCCTTCAAATACTGCTGAAGGAATGAGAATCATGTTATCTCATTCCTTGAAAATAGGGGAAAAACTCTCCTTTGGTTTTAATTTCTCAAAACACCTGATGTTTCCTAGTTTGAGGAGCCTCACATCCTCAGCAAGTATTAGTCACATTTGAACAAACCAAAAATTATCATTATTAAGGCACCTGTTCATCAGAAAGTGTTTGGGGTTTGTGGGTTTTTTTTTTAACTGCAGAGTTGGGGTGGGTGTGGGAAGAAACATTTCAGCTAAATCTCTACCCAGATACATTTTTTGATACCACACTCAAACCAGAGCATCACATTCAGAGCAAGGACTTACACTTATGCATTTTCATCATTATACTTTTAGGCAACATCTTTGTGCAGCTTCACATTGCTTCCAGTGAGTTTCTTTACACAGGTTTAATGTTATTAAATCATGATATTAACAAGCCCTTTATAGTTCAGTGCAGTGAAATGCCTATGAATCATCAAAGGGAACAATGTAGGAAACAATACTGTGATGAGAAACATTATATTGGATTTACTCCTGCCCTAGAAAACATATTGTTATCTTGCACGTAACAAGTTATTGCAGAACATTCATATCGAGGTCTCAAAGACAGGAGATAGGTAGATAGATTGCAACAATTATTAAAATTGAAATGAACATCTGCTCAATAATAAACTCAAACTTTGATACAGAGTGAAGAGTGTGGAGCTTTTCTTTGGCCAGTCTGGCTTCCCACATTTACATCAAGGTTCAATTTGGCCCAATTTGCATTTAAATCCTGTACATCTAATAACCATATATATTTACCAGCTAGCAGATGATTTACTGCTGTATCTTACAGTTCTGAAGGAGGGAATAAAAAATAGGTGCAAAAAAAAAAAAAAAAAAAAATAAAAAGGGAATTGGCAAGCACTGTTTCCACCTAGCATTGATGGTACAAGGGAATTTTATGCTCTGAACTCAACAGATTTAAGACCTTATCAAAACAGGATTTGCAGAATCACTCACTGAAGTGGATGTATTTATACTTCTACTATATCAAATCTCACTACTTCAGAACAGACATCAAGGATATGCATATGAATTTAAACACACTTGAAGGGGAATGTTAACCTCTCAGGGCAGTATTTTTAATTCCTCAGCTATCTGGTTATTAATGGGAATACAGTTTCCAAGTCTTTGTTTACAGCATGCGCAGTGGGCACAAGTGTTAAGAAGTGCACTCTTTATCTAATTGTTCATTATTTTATAGTTTTGTTTCCCCACTTCTCCCTTGCTTGCAGGAATTCTGATCAGCACAAAGTGCAGGAAGGAGAATGACTCACTTTGTTTATTTCTTTTTTTATTTTACAGGGAAATACTTGATACAATATGATTTTGCCCCACACTGCAGCGAGCCTGTTGTTTCAAGTCTGAGTTCAGAAAAACTATGCCTGATGCTTCTCTGCTGGAAACAGACCCTCATTTTCTATTGTGATGCCAGTGAAGCACAGGAAAGTTGAAACTGGCATTTTGGGCAACTCTGGCCAAGTTTTGGGCAACTTTGGTCAAAATCAGTGAAAATAAGCAGCAACTTCTCTGTGCAGTGTCAACAAAATTCAGATACAGAGGCAACTCCAGTGGTTTCAAGGGCCAGCAAGGAATATCATGTGCACAGTTAATTAGTGGCATCTCGCTTATGCTGGCAAGTGTATGGACACTAAATTGCACAGTTAAAAGAGCATAAAGCATTTTATTTAACTGCCAGGGCTGCAGGTAATTGAACAAAGTGTACTGTGTCAATTTGTATTAGGGTTCACAAGTACTGAGCAATTAAAATGACTGGCAATTTGTCTTTAAATAGAAAGTAGCATAAAACGGGATGATCTTGTCCTGCATAAACAGCTGAGCTCAGGCCATCAGTGGCTCTGTGTCAAACAGCCTGTGCCAATTTGCACTAGCAAGGAGGCTTATTCCAGACTCAGATATAAATCTGAAGGGAAAAATAAGCTATAACCCTTTTGCTTCAGTTAAATGGGCTTGTGAGGTATACAGAGTCTGTTTGGAGAAGGCAGCTGGAATGCTGTTTCATATAATCACTGAATGGTTTGGGTTGGAAAGGACCTTAGAAATCATCTAGTTCCAAGTCCCAGGAGACCCTCTTTCACATTAAGTGGGTGTTAGGATGTGGGTGGCTTCAGGAAAGAGACCCCCTCCATCCAAAATATCGTCTGGGTCCATGGCATCTCTATCTGAAATGCTCTGCATCTTGAAAGACTGACCTGGAAGTGAAGCCTGGCAGGTGCCAGCAGAGGATCAACAGGGAAAAGTCACACCCAGACACAGAGGAAGGTAAAGCTCAAGGTGGGTATGTAGCATCCAAGTCGAGGGTAATCAAAGCACTGTCACAAAATGCAGAAGTGATGTATAAAAACACCCTCGTTTACTAACAAGAGGGGGACACAGCCTGATCTGGGAGCAGCTACAAGTCCTCAGCATCTCTTCATAGGAAACTCGTAACAGCTTTGCTACACAGTCTAAGGCTGTTCCCTTTATCAATCAAGGAGTAATCTTAACTGGCTTCAGATGTTCAAAATTTAGGACAACCAGGTGTGTGCTCATAGGGTTCAACCCTCGTGAGTGAAAAAAACAGGTGTAAAAAAAGATGTCATTTTATCTTACTTATTTTAATTGCGTCCTAGCACCTTCTTTTCTCCATGCATTATACAGAGAAAGCAATTTCTCATGCAGAACTATCTTTTGATGCCTGCACCCTGGCAGGTGAATCTAATATCTGATGTGTAAAAAACAAGGTACTGCCCACAGAATCTCTCCTTCCTGAGAAGGTCCACACTAGGTCTTTCACACAACAGATGTCTTCCTAGTCCAAATGCTCTTTCCTAAAAAAGTCACTAGGGGACATACCCCTGACACAGTCTCCAGGCCTCAGATCCTTAGGAAACTTCATTTTTTGAGTCTGTGGTTTAAGAGCCTCATCCCTGAGTTTCTTTGAGCTCTCTGCTGCCAGCATCTTGTCCTCACAATTCACTACTGCTTCCCTGGTAACTCCAAGACTCGTTTTGCAGAGACTTTAATTTGAAGCAGATCCCATAAGACCATCCACTTGGTGTTTTTTTCTGTCTTCTTCCTCTCAGCTAATGTCTCATACACTTTATTAATTCAGTGTGCCTCATGGACACGTTGGATGGTTGCACAAGATCTTAGAGGGTTTTTTCCCAACCTTGACATTTCTGTGACTCCATGTCAGGTGGACACCTAATGACCAGGAGTGGAACAAGCAGCATAGCATTCCTGCCTCCAGAAATACCTTAGATTTCCACTCCTGACTGGCTACTCCCTGCAGTGCGGAGCCTGATAGCTGGGGAAGAAGAGGGGATCAATGAAAGACCCCAGAAGCAGTGATCAGAAGATTTGGGCAAAAACAGGAGAGTTCAGACCTAAAGAGTCTTTTCTCAGCAAACTCTTACAAGGCTCAGCTTTAGGAGATGCAAAGTAATGAAGACCTATTTAAGTCAGGAAGAAGATCTGGGCATTGAATCCATTAATAACAATGTTGACTAAAAAAGTGAATGACCAGAGAAATGAAAGGAGAGGAAAGAGCTGTCAGATGAAAACAGGTTAAGAACAAGAGATAAATTTTAAAATTTAAATCAAGGAGAGGGGAGAAGAAAAGTAAGAAACTCCAGCAAATAAGGAGTCCACTAACAAGTTTAGAGAAAGACAACTGAAAAAAAAAAATTGGGGTGGGGAATCCACAGGGAAGGATGTATAACTGGATAGAAGAAGGAAAGAGTAGAAAACAAATGGAATGAACAAAGAGGAAGCACAGATCTCCTCTGGGCATTTCTGTATTGACCAAACCTATACAGGCCAAGAGGGTTCAGAGAGAGTCAATGAAAAAGTTGTTTCTCTGTAACACAAAGACTGCAAAATAATGGAGAGGGTGATATTCGTGCTTTCCAGCATTCACATCTGATTTAGATGTGATGGGGAACATTGATTCCTACCTACTAGTGAAGAAAAACACACACTTCCAAAAAGCACTCAAGACCCAAGTCCCAGACAAACTTGTGAACAAGAGAATTGAACATATCGGGGTCAGCTCTCTTCATCAGGTGTGAGGGACAGAAGCCACATCAGAAACACCTTCCCAGAGGAGGGAAATTTAATACTCATTGAAAAACTTCACCCAACAGCAGAAAGAAAATGAGGCACAGACCTGGACACATTGTTAACTTACAGAGGAGAAGGTGGATCAATCTGTGATCCAACTACAGTCCCAATCCTTTTCCATTCAAGCTGGTTTGAACACTAAACTCAACCCTAAAGAGCTTCTTCTCTAAGCTGTGATCTCCTGGTGTTTCATACGGTCTGACACACTTGTAAAGATTTCAACTGAATTTATTTAATCAACAACACAGTTCACCTGACCCACTTTTGAACCCAGATTAGATGTATCTCACCTCCCATTTGTGCCACAGCCAGGAACTACTGACAAAGCAATGTGAATGCTGGGAAAGGACACAAAGGTGCTGCAAAAGTATCTCAAAACATCAGTGAATGCTACAAAGGGAGTCAGTATCTCAAGGAGGTTCTTTACCTGCAGGTGGGTCCATTCTGTATTTATTCTCTTGACACCAACCGACTGGTCGAAGTCTGCAATCCAAGTAAAACAACCACTGGTCATAGGATTCAGTCTCCTCCAATCCCACATAGCGAAGGCGTAATCTTCCTCCAACATTTTCAACCACACTAACTATCCAGTACTGAAAGGGATTCTGGGAATCCTGCAGCTCTATTAAGGAATCAACTGTAATGAGGTCTACAGGGTTTTTTCCTCGCAGAGGCTGTTTGAATAGAAGCAAAACTCCTTATTTTAAACTTTATTTGAAGACTTCTCAAGGAAACAGATGACAGCAGAAGATTATTTTTGTTTTTCACACCATCATCCAAGCGATCAGCAAACAGTCTGTTCTTCTTCTATTTTACCCAATGTCTTCCAAGTGCAAATTCAGAAGTAAAACAGAAAACAACAGTTGTGCTAATTTCTCAACCGACATCATCAACAACAACAACAACAAAAAAAAAGAATAATAAAAGGTGGAACAGCTTGTAAGGCACATCCATTTAGGATGCTCATGAACCACTCAAAGCCCAGTTGTACTGGAGGATTTCAAACAAATTCTCATTGATTGCAGCTGATAAGAACCAACCACAGGACCGGACCCTAATATTTACCTAAAAGGTGACTACCTTGTGCATGACCTCTTTCTTTTTTGTACTGATCTCTTTCACCAAAGATCAGCTTTATCTTATTCCTACTGGCATGGGGAGCAAATTATCCCCCCCAGCCACGGATGCTTGAGTCTGTGGGGGTTATTCCAAAGCTCAAAGCCCACAGCAGGTTTGGATCCAAGCCCAAGGCACACAGGATTTGTTGGGTCAAGCCACCATGCCCAAGAAATCCCAGTGACTGAGTTACTCGCTTCCACGTGGTTATTTTCTGGCACCCCAGTTTTGCAGCCTTTTACACTTGTGTGTAACTTTCCACCTCCAAGCACAGGCATTAAAAAGCCATGAGATGCTCTGCAGAACAACCCCTTTGAGGCTCAGTGTTTTTGTTTCGTGACTGTGAGCATCTCTGCGTTCTCAAGCTTTAACATAATGGTTAGATTTCTTATTTTCTATTAAATACAAATTCGATGAATTCTTATGCAGTATCTCAGTTCTGGGGTTTTAGGAGCAGCATTAAAATGACCCCAAGACTTGGAAGCACTGATCCTCAAAGAAGATGCTAAGCAATGGCAAAATACATTAAAAACAAAGACTTTTTTTCCTGTATGTTTGTCCCACTTTTACTTAATTAAACCATATAAACGCTTCACATTACTTTTAAAAATATTAATTCTGTAAATCAAGAGTCAGTCCAGGATGGTTCTTTCTAACAGTGGCTACAAAACAAAGTAAGGAGAAATCTTTATTTTTCAAAAAGTAGTTTTTTCTTACTGAATATTGAAAATACTCAAATTTTGAGATGAAACTGATTTTCATACATCTCTCTTAATCTAAAAAAGCAGGCAAGAGAATGAGAATATCCTAAAAAAAAGCAATTAAAATTAACTAAAAGCTTATCACACGTACAGTTTTAAACAGCTTTATGATTAATAGATATTTCTCAGAACAATATATTTGCCATAACAAGCTACTTTTCTACAGTGCAAGCTGCAAGCATCTGTATAATCTCTTCAAATATTATTTCATGGCAAAATGCAGTGTCAGAATTTAATAATACAGCAGAAATCCACTTTAATGTGGATTTTTTTTTGCCCCTCTCATACAACTGCTTCATTGCAACAAAATATTCTTTAATATAAAACGATGGTGTAATGATTTAACTTATTATAATAAATCCCTGGCTGTATCAAAGTGAATATTGCTTGCCTGATTTGTGTGCTAAATTTTAAGCCAATGGGCTGTCACTTACCCCATGAGAACTGAATGGGCTAGGATTAATAATCGGCTTGCATGAAATATTAACATTTACCATAATGCAAGAACCCTTCATATGCGTAGCTGGCATGTAAAAAAAAGATTTAAAAAGTAGCACTACATATTGATTTAACAGTCTAACAACAATCTGCAGCACTCACAAACAGCAAATCTGTCAACAGGGGCCAACATACATTGCACGACACAGACAGCACTGAGCACATAAAACACCAGAAAAGGGTCAGAAACTGTTTCAAGCCAACACAATGTTTTCCCTCTGCTTTTCTGCCTGGGGCTGCCTCTCTTCCCTGCCTGAAGAAAGGGGAGGTTTGCCACACGCCAGAGATGGGGGTTGGACACCATCAGATTTCTGCACATGCCACCCGGGAGTAGTCCAGGAATGGGGATGCAGCAGGCCCCAAGGCAGCAGGCATTATTTGGGGTCTGCAAAGGCTATTCATCCCTCAGACTGGGGGGAAAAAAAGCCCCTAATGGTACAGTAACAGTTCTCCCTGCCAGGTACACTCATGCTGCTCGGGCGCGTGGAAAAAGGATGCAGCTGTGGATGGTGGAAGTGAGCAGGGACTAAAGGATCAAAAACGGTGCCTGGATGCACACTGGCTGCCCACAAGCCAACATGAGCACTTTCATAAAGGTAAATTCCTGTTTATCCTCGCTCTTAGCCTAAATACAGAGGGACAAAGAATGAGGGGCTCCTGCAGGACCATCTGTCTCCTCTCCAAATGCCCCCACAGCAGCCACACGAGAGCAGGGCAGGCTCTGATGCAAAAGCTGCCCGTGGTATCCAGGTGAAGCTGTGGGATTTTTATCCAGAGGATAGACAGGAGATTTTTACTGAGGCTGTCCCAGGTGTAAGTCACCCTGTGGATTTGCTGCACAGAGTGGGCTCTTGGCCGAATGGGTGTATCTAAAAAATGGATCTTTCTGCTCTTCTGAGGACACCTCACCCAACAACTTCTCCTCTAAATGTGACAGCTGGATTCAGGTGGAGGCAATGTCTTTGAGGGAGCAGTTCCCATATAAAGATAAACCTGACAGTGCTCCCCATCGACCTACTAAACCCTTTCTCCAACCTGTGCCACAGAATTACAGGATGCTCTGGGTTGGAAGGGACCTTAAAGATCACCCAGTTCCAACCCCATGCCAGAGGCAGGGACACCTTCCACTAACCCAGATTGCTCCAAGCTCCATCCAGCCTGGCTTTGAACACTTCCAGGGATGGGGCAGAGGTGAACTGGCAGCTCAGGTCATCAGTCTGATGGACCTAATGAGGCACTGAAGGGCTGAGTTCTCCCTTCTGTAGATCCCCTCCAGGCTCTACTTCCCCCACCAGGCCTTTTTTGAGCACCCAGCTTCCTAAAGAACTGAAATACAAAACAAACTCCCCGTGACTGGGTCAGAAGCAGAGCCAGCAGAGTCCAGGCACTGCTGGCACGGATTCTGGGGCAGGGCTGGGTCACACAGACACTGCAAGCACACACCGAGGAGGAGGAACTGCAATCTAATACATACACCTTCCAGCAAATTCGCAGGGGCTGTCCTGGCGCCGGTCAGATCCTGGATGAGAAACTCTGTCCAGTCCATGTATTTCTCCTTGATTGCTGGGGAAGGGGAGGGAAGAAAAGAAATGCTTAGCACAGCAGACTGCAGCAACTTGCCACGTGTGTGTCACACAGTGGACTTCGTGAATTTATTAAGCAGAAATTCTTCATTATTAGAGGGATGAGGCCTTGGCACAGGGTGCCCAGAGGAGCTGGGGCTATTCCTGATAAGTGTCCAAGGTCAGGTTGGATGGGGCTTGGAACAACCTGGGATAGTGGAAGGTGTCCCTGCCCATGGCAGAGGATGGACTGAGATGATCTTTAAGCTCCTTCCAACCCAAACCATCTTGTGATTTTAGAATTTCAGAAACAGCTCCTCAGGATTTACCAGCTCTAAAGTTTTGGGTGCAACTGCAACCCAGACCAGGAAAAAAGCTGGTTTGTTATCCAGTTCTTTGGGCAACCTGTGCACATAGTTAAATCCCAAAAAAAGGGAAGGTGTTCCTCCACTGCAGCCACTGACAGTGATTTAAAGCATCGTGGTTTATCACCCCCATCTCTCCCATTCAGAATTGGCCACTGCTTGTGTAACCACTCGTTTCCTGCTTATCACCTGGGCTCAGATGTGATTTATAAAGTCTCTTTTTATGTTCACTAATGACCTCTGGGAAAAAAAGAAGCTGTGCAAACTTTCAATTCCCTGACAGAGATCAGGAACTCCAGGTGCTTTTCCAACAAAGTAGAAAAATCAACCCTGAGAACATCATGTATCAGCTGTTGAGTCAATACACCAGCAAGAAGAAAGGCTTAAAGTCTTTCCTTTATCAGGAACTTCTGTTTCATTTAGAAAAAAAATTAATAATTTCTGAGGTAAACACTGTGAACCAGCGTTACTTTAGGACATGTACACAATTTTATAAGATTTGAACTGAAATACATAAATTTTGCCTCTTGGATTCACATTCCAGGTCAGTTCTGATTGAAATCCGTGGACACATAAAGGCAATAATTCACCAAATCCCAGCTTCAGAGATAGAGAAGCCTCTTCAAATGCATTGTGCAGTTGCAATCAGAAATACAGAAATCAGACTTTAATTCTACCTGCCTGTAAATGAGAATTAAATTACATCTGAAACTTTTTTTTCTCCCCAAAATAATCTTACTTATATGTGAGAGGATCATCAGGAATGCAGTTATGTTGCTAACTTAGAAACACCTACAGAAGGGAAAAATCACAAGCACTTGAAAATTTAAAGATTTCCTCTGAATAAACAACTAAATATGTTGTTTAAAGACCATTCCCCCACAGTAATACACAGGATTGGGCATGGATAAAGACACAAACCATGCACCTTACCTCAACCTCATTTCTGAGCTGTGCTCCTTTCCCAAAAGCCAGTTCTCCCAGCTTGAGGCATACATCTAGTTTAGAAACCTAAATTACTTTAAATGTGCATTTAAATGTATTTAAAAATACCAAACCTTGCACTGCTGGACTTGAGCCTCCATAAAATAGTGTTTGAGTTTGCCTGGAACCATTCTAAGTCTTTTGCAGCACTGATTTTGCACGATTTCCAGAAGATTTATGACCTTTGCATTATTTAAGATGAGAGAACAGCCTGAGAAGAAATGGTTTAGATACGACACTTTCTCTCTCAACACTCCTGCTGCGTACAACCTCATCAGCTCCTGTCCACCCACCTCAGGATAAAGAAAACAAGCTGAATTCTGGCATCAGGGAGAGGATAGTAATTGTGGTAATGAATGTGGCTGGAGTCCCTCTAGCTCAGACTTCTGCCTCTCCCTGAGAACAGCACAGGGTGCAGCACAGAAAGGTGCAAGTTGAACTCCATTTTGGCTCATTCCCACAAAGTTGTCAGCCAAATTTCTGAATGCCAGAGCTTCACTACCAAGGAATGACAAATGTGATAAAAAGCACACAGTTTGAACTTTCAAAGCTGGCAGAAGTGTGGGGGGGGAGACAGGGGGAGAATAGGATTTTCAAAGTTGACAACAGATTAACAGATTTCAGGGGCTTCCACTTCCAGATGCCCAACTGGAGATGTCACAACGGTGCCTGATTCACAGATCTGGCTGGCTGTCAGTCTCCCTTCCAGTGCCTTTCAGAAAGAGAAAAAAAAAAAAAAAAAGCAAAAACCCTGTCCTTTTTAAAAGACTTGCACCTCACTGTTTGACATCTCAATAAGCTGATGTCTCTCTCTGCATTCAGATCTGGATTACAGGCTTCCAAAGTCCAAAAGTCCCAAGGTGACCTCCGTTTTCAGACTAAACAGGCTCAGCTGAAAAAAAACCACTGAGCTATTCTCAAGTTTCTAGGTGGTTTTAGAACCATCCTTCCCATAAAAATCTAATTTCTAGGGGTTTCCTTTATTTTATTCTGCTTTTGTGGCATAGATAAAGTGACTCTGAAAACCTCTGAGAGACTATAAATTGCACTGGAAGTTGCAGAAACAGGGATTTGTACCTTCCTCTGTGCCTATAGAGCACAATCAGCCTCTCAGCTTTAGAGTTCAAGTCACCACAATGCAAATATTAATTTTTAGCAGTAATGAAGTGAATCTGAATGATCACGATATCTGCAAAAGCCTTTGAGGACCAAGCAAAATGTTAAACAAATAAATTCAAACTAAGGAAAATCTGCTGGGCAAATGAGAATAGCTGTCAGTGCAATGCACGGGTGCCCAACCTGAGCATCCCTCTCCAGAAATGCTGGTGCTCCCCTAGCATATCAGACTCAGAACCTGGGGACTAGAGCAGAGAACTTCAATCAATATTTCCCATTTTCCCTCATTAGCTACAAGAAAAGGCTCTGCTGAACCTTTCCTACTGCTGGACAGGCTGGGAGAACTCTGCTTTGGTTTTTTGCAGCTGGCTGGCTAGCTGGTGGGAAGGAAAGGTGGCCAGGATAAAGAATCCTGCTCCATGGTGACCTAAACTCAGCTAGTATTTCTGTTTTCAAAACATTTTTCCCTGCCTTAAATAAATTCAGTGAGTCAAGAGTAGTCCATGGGCTTCAGACAGACATGCTTTCTTCACCTTTCAACAGATCCATGTTCCCAGAAGAACCCTGTGAATTTCCCCAGGATTCCCCCAGGAAGATTGAGCTCATTCAGGACTAATAGCACACAGAGGAAAATCCATCTGAATCCAGACCACCACAGAAACACCTGGGAAAGAGCCCACATTTCCCTCCCCAGTTCCTGAGGAGCAGATCCAGTGGTGCTCAGTAATGGGCTGGTCAAGGCTGAGCCACTCCCAACAGACCTCAGTGAAATTATCCACACCTGCAAAAGTAAAACCAGGTCCTTGCAGCTCACTGCCTCCTTCCATGAAAAAATAATCATTTCAGAGATCACCTTCTAGTTTGGCAAATATTACAGCAAATTCTTAAATGAGAAAGAAAAAGGACCTTTCTAACGTTAAGAATCACGCTATGAAATTGAGTGCCCCTTTCAGAGACCTGAACTCCACCAAAAAATGGATCATATCCAACATCCCTCAAATTCTTCCCACTTTTCTCTACTAGATTCAACTTGCCCACAGTGTCTCTGACTCCCATTCCTCTCTCCCCTTCTGACCCACTGCCATTTCCTCACTTCTACCCGCTGGTCTCATTTTCCTAAGCTGTGTCTTGAGACTCCAGGCTGCAGCTGGACCTGATACCCAACTGGTATCACCTGAGGAGCAGGGGCTGCTACCAGCTGGCCACTGGCTGATGTGCAAAGTACCATTAGTATTTATCATCAGGTTTTCCCCATCAGCTGCTCAAACCCAGCCCCTGTCCCTTGCTCTGTGCGTGCTGACCATGAAAACCATAGCAAGAGCATGCTGGAGCAATGCACACCTCATCCCCTCCAATCCCCCTGAACACGAGCCCAAGAGCCAGGACAGCAGCTTCATTCTCTGCAACCCTGTAAATCTCTGTGCCCTGCCTCAGCACATAATGGGTTCAGATTTATCTGCCTCTCTAGAGAAATAAGAGATTAAAAGCACATTTGCAGTCCCATGACAGCACTGAGGCACAGGCACTCCATTCAATGAATATGAGATACTATTATCACATTAGCAACTCTTGGGATTTTATCTCGTTTTCTAGTAGATGCTGTTTTTGCTGAGAGCCACTCCTCTCAGGTCATGGGTTTACATGGAAATTCTCGGTTTCCATTTTTATTTTTTTCAAGAACAGGACACTGCAAAGTGGAAGAAAAACCTTGAAATCTGAAAGACCGACAAGACAATGGAAAGAACGTGTTTGGTTTTTTTACTTTTCATGACTGTTTTTTCCCCCCAAGGCACCCACTTGATTGGCAAGAACAAGACTTAGGGATCTGAAGTGCTACATTTGGTAAAATAAAGGAAAGACCGCACAAATAACTTACAGTCACAGAGCACCTAAAAATAAGCTACTCCTTGGAAACAGCTCAGCATGCCCCATGGATACGTATACCCAACAAGCAAGAGCATCAAATTATGCTCATTTTTGTCCATACCTACAAAAAAAAACCAAACCAAAAAACAACAAAACAATCTTCATGTTGGGTTTCTTTTTTTTTTAATAACCCAGGATCACCAGCAATCTGTCGACACCTCTACTGGAGAATCCCCACTGGAACCCATCAACCTCTAAACAGCAGAGTTTTAATTTTCTCATATGTGAAGAACAGCATCTTAAACAGCTTTATAAAATGGTTTAAGATCTTTCAGATTAATCTGCTAAGTGACAACACTCTCAGTGTGGAAAGTATTTTTATCATTAAAAATTTAACTCTTTCCTAGGACTGGATTGAACAAAAATAGTTAACAAGGGGAATTATAGCTGGGCAGGACCCAAGCAATACTTCTCCCTCCAATGTGAAATAAATTAAAATACAGGGATCTCATTAAAAGAATAATTTTCTAAAAAAATAATTCAGGATGCTCAAAATTTAATATAAATATACAAATTAGATATACATCTATATATTAGATATACATTTAAGATACATTAAAGTAAAGCTGCTGGTGCCAGAAAGAAATGCTCAGAGCCTGGAGAGAAGGATCACAGCTCAGCAGGAGAGCACCTACAGGGCAACACAAGGGAATTCCAGCCACTCCATCCAGCAGGGATGTGTGACATTATAGTGGAGATCTGCCACAGGTCACCCAGCCAGGAAAACTAAGGCTGAACAGGGCTTGGAGCATTCTGGTCTAGTGGAAAGTATCCCTGCTCACTGCAGGGAGGTGGAAGAAGATGATCTTTAAGGTCCCTTCCAACCCAAACCATTCTGTGACTCTGTGACAAGACATGCAGTTTTTTTAAAAGCTAAACAGCATATTGCAAAACTACAGAAAGCTTGCAATATTGACATTTTCTTTTAATTTTAAAGTTGTCACACATCCAATGCAGTATTTGTAAGTTACAAAAATATTAACATATAAATGTTGTAACTATGTTATAAAGGTCTAAATGATGGAGTTGAAATGAGATGTCTTTATATCAAAATAACATAGAATGCTAAAACAATTTGTTTAGACTTCGCCCATCAAAACAATTTGTCAAAACTGACATGTTCTCACAAAATATTTCCATTTTGATAAAACAGCATTTTGACAGGAAACGGTTGAATCCCCACATTTTCATTCCTCTTGCTGAACTATTTACATCCTTGTGAACCAGACTGGATGTGAAAACAGGATGGGGGTTGAGTGCTGTCCCTAAGCAAGAGGCTCAGGCTGTTTCTGAACCCTCCCCAAGACCTTCAGGGCTGGGAACACACTCCACTGCATACCCTACAAAGCCAGATCCCTATTAAGAATTTCCAAAATAAATCAAGTAAAACCAATACTTTAAACAAAATGTACTTAGTGCTTTAATGGCATTTTTTTTTTAAAATAAAAATGACTGTTTGCTTTGAATTCTTTTGTGGGCTCCCTGAAAAAAAGCCAAATGGGGCTAAAGATATCTTCAAACACATTTCTTACTTAAAACAGTCTTCTGTTCTCACAGTAGCAGTGTTCTGTGGTTTGAACTGGATCACAAAATAATGCAAATTCAGTCCAGAAAACAGTGCATCAAAAGCTGTTGATCTGATTTCCTTGTGGAGCAGCCACAAATATCATGAGACCCCAACTTCAGTACACCTTCTGTATACCTGTCTTAAATAAAGTGTTTAAGGAAAATATTATCTAAAGAGGATTTTCAAGGAAAGCAGAAGCCAGAAGCAACTGTCCATCAAAGAATACAGGTGTTCAAAAGACACTCTGGACCAGAAGTAATGTGTGGTCCCATCCATGTGAATTTACAACAGGCTAATGAACAGATGCTGGAAGGAAGTGTGATGTCTGTAGGAGAATGTGTAGCTCTTGCATTCTCTGAGTACATGATCCTTTAAGCTGTTGATTCATCTGCTTGCTCTTAATTACCTCACTTTAAAAAAAAAAAAACCTGAGTAAGTGCAAACTTCAAATTAATGCTTAGCCTATGTGAGCTACTTAATTTAATAACAATATTCTGCATATTTAAAAATTTTTTTTCAAGGTATTTGGTGCCCTCTGTTTTTTCAGGCTATCCAAACCACCCTGATCTCATTTCTAAGAGAAGATTATGCTGCAGTTTCTATGGTCTTGACCCAAGAAAGGACCAACACACAGACTTTAATCCTTGTACACCCAGCTCTGCATGAAAGAGAACTCCTTAATTAGAGAAAGTAGAGAGGAAAAAAACAAAAAAAAAACCACATAAAGGCATGAACACATGCTTTAGGTTCTCACCTGAACAACTCCTTTACAGTTTTTTCTATTCTACCACACTGAATATCAAGTACAATGCGACTTTTATCCTTCCTGCTGCCACTCAAGAGTTTCCAGAGATTATCTACTTACATCCTCTGGGTCAAAACAAACAAGTTCTTGAGCAAAAAGCTTCCTCTCTGTCCACAGGACTCTTTGCTTCCCAACATCCTTTGAGCCCTTCACAGACGTGCACACCATTCCCCTCGGGTTTCTCTAGTCCTTAATTAACTGCTATCCTTTTAACAATAAAAAAAGCAGTGGGTGGTTTGGGAGTTGCTTTTTCACTTCTTGAAGCTTGCACTGGCTACAAACTCCAACCCAGCTGCAGGGACTGCAGGTGGAAGAGGTGGATGTGGGATGCTGCGGGAGAAAACCATCACTGTGTGCAGACAGGGGGAGTGGATATTATTATGCTGATTTTTTTGTTTTCTTTAATGATGCAAAATCTTGTAAAAATCCCCTTCATTAACTCACTGCAGTTCAGGAAGCTGAACAAGTCACTTTGAGCTGGCAGAAGGGTCACCACCAACTACTGAGACACTCCCATGCAGTAGGATCAGCTGTCTTCACCCCAAACACAACATTATGGATACAGACACACTCTTCTGAGATCCCACTGCTGTGGCCCTCTGCTTCCAAGACAAGCTGCCCAAGATCAGAAGAGAAATTTGCCTCATATATCCCAACAGCAAAGAGTGCCACAAACCCAAATCAGCCTGCCCTGACTCCCCAAGCACAACAGCCTCAGCTACCCACCCAGCAGTAAATGATCTACTCATAAGTACTGTGATTAATTACCTCCCTTCAGTCAAAGTCAATACTTGGCTTGCACTGAAGTATTTAAAATACATTTTTTTATAAAGGGATTAAAAAGAGAGGGGTGCTGATAATGGGAAGTGACTCTGCTCTGTCTTGGTGGCATTACTTATCAATTACAATCAGATTACGTAGACAAGGAACAACAGCAAATCCATCAGCTCCACTTGCACTTGTCACATCCCTCTGTTTCAAGGCTTCACCCACGTGTTATCAGCATCACCCAGCCTGGAATCACCCAGACAGAGCACTGCTCTCCCTCTGGATCTGGGAATGGGGGAAGAGGGGAGAGAAGTAGAGATGGAACACGGCAAAAGGAGAGGGGAACTAATCTCTTCCCACCCTTCACCTTACAGGGATGCAACCAGTTCATTCACCTGGTCCTTCAGCATAACAAAAAGTCATCCGTGGCCATCCAGCCTCAACAGGTTGGAATTTAGGGATGAAGCATTCACCTGTTTGGAGCATTTACCACGTGTTTACAGCCTAAGTTAATGGTTGGGCTCAATGATCTTAGAGGTCTTCTCCAACCCAAGTGATTCTAGGATTATTTATTTATTTTTAAGGTGTTTTTACACTGATTTCACCTGGAACACAAATCTGCAGCACTGTCACCTAGACTAGGTACCAAAACCCACCCTCATTAACACAACCAAGAATTCGAAGGGAATGCAAAAATATCTTTGGTACCAAACCATTTTTAAGTGGGTGTCCTAGCTTAGAGCAAATTTTGGGAGGAAACTTCTGAAGTGGTCTTTTCTAGAAAGCAAATTCAAGTGGCCCCTCAGCAAATTCAGGAGGTAAACCTCCTTTGAGAAAAGTGGGAAAAACCCTGTTTATTTAACAAGCAAAGTATTCACAAGCATGAAAAAATGAATAAATATTAAACAAAGGAACCTCCCATTGTTCTGAAGATCTAGTTTTAAAAGCACAGAACTCAATATTCAGAATAGCAATAAGCAGAACATAAGCAGCTTGGGGGCACAAGCAGCATAAAGCCACCCTAGGACAGAGGGTCAGTTATCTGCCCTTTTGTATCTGCAGGCATGAATGAAGGCTGATTATTCTGATTTGTTACAGAACCCAACATGGTAAAAATGGTCTGATTTTAGTTTCAGTTACCTCTGTGTTAAATTAGGAAAAAACCTGAGGTGTAACTACAAAGTCAGAGTGTTTCACCCAGAGTGAGTGGTTTGTGCTCCTCCAAAATTTCTTACCTGAACAGAAACTGCACATCTTTTAAACACAGCAATAAATCTGCTCTCTGCCCCATTCAATTCTAGGTATAAGGTAACTAAATTTCATTGTCGTCAGCAACAACAAGTCTTAGAAACAAATCAGGACTGGCTGACTTAAATGATCTTGGAAGTGTACGCAGAGCTCCTGAAAGGCATTTCTGAGAGCCAGGCAATGCCTGGATTTTGAAAACTCTGCACACACCACATAACCATAGGGGTTCTCCCATCATTAGTATCAATGTCCATTAGGGTGATGGCTCACTGTGAAAATGAGCATCCAAACTCTGCAGCTCCTGGCACTTAACCCCAAGCCTCCACGCACATTCCCTGATTATTTTTTCCTTCCGTGTGCATTAAGCACCATGCCCAGGGCTCAGAAGAGATGGATCATGAGCACTGAGAGCTCCAGCTCCCAATCTCCAGACCCAGGAGTCTTAATGAAGGCCTTGTCAAATCAGCAGTTTGGGAGCTTTCAGGGAGAAGAGGGGGGGATCTGGTATTGTGACTGTAATTTCTACATCAGTTTTTATCCCATAGAGATAGAAGAATAATAACAATAAAATTGCAAGAGTGCCGTTATCCAGGGAAAATCAGCATCTTAACCAAAGTGCTCAGAAAAATACCTGACCACAGAGCTCAGAGTGTGACTGCATGAGAAGTTATGAATTCACCTATATGGGACACAAGAACATACACCAGATTCCTTGCACTTAACAGGCATTTGCACGGTTATTTCCTTCCAAATTGTAGCCCCTTTGGATGAAAACCAGGAAAGTATTTAGCCTTCTTTGCAGGAAAAGCGATTTGCTGCTGCAGGTAGACAGAAATGCACAGACAAATGTAACAAGAATTGTAAAATCACAATTTAAAAGTTTTGAAAGCCATGGGGAGAATGTCTGTGCTGCTAGCCCAGATATCAACCCCGCTAAAAACTTCTTGTAGCAGTCCACAGCTCCTTGTGTACTAGTTCTACATCAGAAGTGCAGGAAGGGGGAAAAAAGTATGTCTACAAAGCAAAATGCTGAATTCCTAGGTAAGTCCAAGTCAGAATTCCTAACCACAGCCAGAACTATTGCAAGCCAGCCACCAGCTTGGTTCAGACCTGAAGCAGTATTTCTGGGCACACACAGTGGCCCATGCCAATAGCATATATGAACTGGGGTCTTGCAGATAAAATTGCATTGCCCCAGGTGTCACTGATGCCACACAGTGAAAGAAAGAAAGAAAGAAAATCTGGAGGTTTCCTGAAGACCAAACACCCTCCCCTTGGCTTGCCCTGGCAATGGACACTAGAGGCAGCTCCATGTCCCGTGTCTTTGGGATCTCACAGACGAGCCCCAAATAGATTTTGTGGCATAACAACACCTAAAATTTATGGGCCATTCCATCTGGGGATGTCACTGCAGTATAAATATCCTGCCCAGGGCTCTGACCTCACGCCTCTAAACTCCATCCAATTATCCCTCAATACTAAGTGCCTTTTCTCACTCCCAAACCCCGCCGTCGCTTGCTGAAGGATATTTTTTGGAGACAGCTCTGTAAAAACCAACAAATTTACAGCAGCACAATGTTCTTACATAAAGCATAAACCACTTCACTGCACAATTATGTTCTTTTTCCCTGGTAGTGCCAACAGTCTACATCAAATACCCACTATAAATAAAAGCATTAAAACAGAATACAAATAGAGGGATGTGATGTCCAAGAAATCCATTCTGATCTCAGGTTGGGATTTTGGGTTCTTTTTTTTGTTTTCTGTACTATACAGAAAGAGGAGAATGAGTGGGGATGATGCTTGCAGTTTATTACATGCTTTTATGTTGTTTAATACACAAGAGATGAAATACCAATTTACAAAAATAGGACTGAAGTTCTGATTAATGCTTAAGAATTGGGGGATTTTTTTTTTTGGAATCAGAGGATGGTTTGGATTGCAAAGGACCTTAAAGATCCTGCTGTTCCAACCCCCTACTGTGGACAGGGACACCTTCCACTAGACAAGGTGGCTCAAAGCCCCATCCAGTCTGGTCCTGAACACTTCCAGGGATGGGGCAGCCACAGCTTCTCTGGGCTGTGCACTTCAAATTTTTTCAATTTTTTTTTTTTTTTTTCCACTAGCAGCAATTTCTAAGTGAAAAACAAGCCATTACTAGTTTCAGCCTGACACCCCCAACACAAAGATGCATCCCAGAGGCAAGAGGCAAAGGGATTCTTTGTTGGAAAACTCTGCCAGGACTCGGGGGAGGCTGGTGCCACTGTGCTTGAGTTAGTCAGGTACAAAAATCAAAGCTGGACTTGCAAGGTCTAATTTAAGGATTTTCCTGTGACTCTCCCCAAATCTCACTGCTCACACCCAGAGCTTGGGACAACAATGGAAATGTAACCATTCCCATGACCCAGCACACCCCCAAACTACCATGGAAATAGCAAACAAGCCTCACTCACCACAACTCTAACTTCTGACACCCCATGATGCAGAAACATATGCTTTCCCAAAAAAAAAAAAGAAAAAACCAAGCCATCAAACTCATTTCACAATTTACAGTGCGTTCTGTAATTAATCACATTTGTATTGCCAGCTCCTAATGACTGAATCCCGTTTAATCACTCCGGAGCCTCTCGACTGTGTGATGTGAGCACCACAAATCAGAACCTGGAGGGCCTGATGAACATTCATCATGCATCCTTCCCCAAATTAATGGTACAGTCGAAGCACAGCCAGGCCCCATGAGGTGCTCAACATCCTATGCACAAAATGTAAATTCATAACCATCATCATGACACCATCAAAGAAACACTCCATCAAGGCTCATTTTGTGCTTGCTAAACATGTGTTTTCTTCACTTGGAAACAGAAAAGGGGCTTGAACTATAAATCCCAGGATCAAAAACATCCCCCGAAACTTCGAAGAGTTTAAATCTGAATCGGAGATCAACGTGGAACATTATGCAAGGCAATGTCTGAAATGAGAATAACAATGTGCTACAGGACCTGAAATGGGAGCAGCTTTTCCACAGTGCTCTGAATTTCCTTTGAATTACAAAACTTTAGCTTCTCCATCAACCTGGGGTATTCTGACTGGAGATGATGATGCTCCAGTGAACCCAAATGTCTTCACTGCTACATCAAGTATTAGTGCAGAGCCATGGTTCATTCAACTGGTTTGTGAGCCCTTAATCTCATCTTCACCATACAAGGCTTCCTCTTAAGTTTTTTTGGCTTCTTTCTAAATAAATTTAGATGTTCTACATGAAGAGGCCTTCCCAACAGATCCACCTGCTGATATCCAGGCTGAAAAGGTCAAGGGCAACAGCAGAACTGCTCAAATCAAAGCAGGAATCTTATGGAAGAGGTAATTTCAGCAGTCAAAACATTCAGGGTGTAGATGCTTCACATAGGCAGGGACTCCTCACTGACCTTCCCAGAGCTGTCTGGCACAGAAAAATTGCAGAATTTCCCCCTCTCTAGGTTCTGTACTCATCATGGCAGAGCCTTTTCAGTAAAACTGGTACAACAGATAGGAGAATTACTTCCTGAATTTGGAAAGGTTTTCCCTGGATATAATTAATCTTCTACATCAACTCCAGCACTTTAGGCATTAGCTACATTTTTAAACCTAAAAATGCTGACTTTTGCCTCGTTTCTTCATTCCCAAGTGACAGAGTGGGGAAAAAAAGCTTTTTTTAGCTACAAACACAGGAGGGGGATGCTCTGCCTCACAACAAAAAAAAACCCCATCAATCAGGATGGGTTTCAGTATGTCCTTAAGCTCATTTGTGGGTCTGGGTTTTATTCTTTCCATGACCAAAATCAAATGAAAGCAAGAGCACGCACACAGAGACACAGAAACAGATTTTTTGGGAACTCAGAGCAGAAGTTTTCCAATGCCATGCAGAAGGGCCAGAACTGACCCAGAACTTGGTATCTGGGGTAGAAGAATTCATTTTTAGTCTTCATCAGGGAAATGCTTTACAGGAGCATCCCTTAAACCTCTGCACTGCGTTATCAGCCACCTCCACGGGCTGCAGGAGCATATGGTCTGCTTCAGGAATCCAGCCCCTTCCATGGTGACTGGGAGCCCACATTACCATGCATAATGAAGGAAAAATCAAGTGCAAGTCACAGCTGGCTCGGGATCATGCTGGTGCTTGCATCTGCCACTATCAGCTTCCCAAATTCACTCCGTGCCTGTTCCTCACAAATGCGAGGTGCACCTGAAGGAAAGCTCTGCTGAAGACATGGCACTGGACATGCTGGTTTGTCCTTGGCCTAAAAGAGCTCAGAAAATCCTCTTTCAGCTCAGGACTAAAAGAAATAATTTAACCTTCAAACTAATCAAAAAAGGTCCACTTCAGAAAAGTATTTTTCAACTTTGGCATGGTCTGGATCAAATCCCTCATGCTACTCGCCCTTCCCAGTTCCTATCCAATGCAAAAAATCACCTTCTTTTCTAATATAAACACCCAAAACTGTGTCTAACTTAGAATATCAAAGACATAGGGGGGCTTTAAGTCTCCACAGATGTCTCCAATAGAGATTAATTAAGTCTGACCATCCTTTACCTATTATATCATTAACTACCTAAGTCTAGTCTTACAGTTGAGGTGGCATTTCCATTCCAGAACTCCTCTGGGGAAAATTACAAGAGACTGTGGAAGGGAAATTAAATGCAATTATCAAGAATTACTATTTAAAAAATCTCTCAAACTAATAATTTTTAAAGAGTATTTTATTAAAAATGCATTCAGCCAGACATTAATTAAATTGACAATTATAAAAATGAGTGGTCTGCACCCACTGTTATGCTTTCAGGGTCAATACTCCCATTTTTATGTGGTTTCTGGGCTTTTTATCTCCACAGCTTCAGAGTAGATGTCCCAGGACATGGTGTGAGTGTGGAAGAACAACTGTGGATGGTCACTGCTGGACACTGAAGGTGTGGTGATCTCCAAAATCATGAGCAAGGTGCATGTGTCAGTGGTGTTTGCTTGAATAATGACACTGTAATCTCCTCAGTGACAACACACCAAGCCTTACAAATGGGGCTGTAATTCTTCTGTTCAATACTGAACAGATTCTCAACTTTTCTGCATTTTTTTTCATATTCACATGGTCTGAACAGAGGAGCTGGATGATGTCAAACACTGGCTCAACTCAGAGCAACAGCGCCAGTAGTTCTTAAACTTACTTTTTTTTTTTTTTAAAGGGTCCTCACAGAGGCTGATGATGAAATAATTTCCATCTTGGCACTTAAAAGTATTGGGAGGAGGATTTTGCTGTTTCATTCAGTGGATTGAAGATTTTTTTTTGCAAGAATTGTCAAGGGAGATTTTTTCTCAAATGGTCTCAAAGGTACCATCCAAAAAATCCACCTTGTTAAAGGAGGAGGAAATCTCAGGGAATCTCTACTTGCAGAAAAGTCTGGTGTCAGCTCATAGCCTTTTCCTGCAGTATTTCCTTGGAAATGCAGCTTCTCATTCATAGTCTCTGTGTCACGCTGCAATTATTCCTTTCCTGCACTACCTCCGTTCCTTCAGCACAACCTGCACTAAACATCAGGCTCAAAACCAATGGTTTGGTCACGGTGGAGGCTGCAGACTGTGATCACAATCAAAAGTAACAGAAGGCAAAGCCATGGGGTCTCAACTGCTCACCTCAAGCGCTCCAAGCATCCTGAACAGAGCCTGAGTCCCACTGAAATGAGCTTTCCTTGCAGGAGGTCAGGAGCTGCTGCAGAAATTGGTTCTGCCAACCCTTTGGGCTGGATAAATCAGCTGCTGCAGCTCAGCATCACTTGCAAGGAGTTTTGCTGCACCAGTATTTGCTGAAGTTTAAAGCTTGTGCTGTGCAATAGGTTTGAGCCTTGATCTATAGAGACAGAATCTCTATACATTGACTAATAACACTACCAAAAATTGGAACTCAGATCTGTGTGGGTTTGGACAAGCAAAACTCCCTCAGTTTTAACACAACCTCTCTTTTAATACAAAGCTGTGCCCATATGTAGCAGAAACCTCACAGAACCATACTCCATCCAGCCAAGAGGGATAAATTTCAGTTCCTGAAGTTGCACACTACAAAATCAACTGGCTCCAAAGGGGAGGGAAAAAAAAGGAAGAAAAAAGGAAAAAAGCACTTTTGCTTCTGCTCATGGCAAAAGCAGCTGAGAAATGCCTCATTCCATGCAAAACCAACCCCATCACCCCATGCAAGATGTGGGGTTGAGAGGATCCCCAGCTCATGCTGATGCCTTCCCGAAGTTAACTCTATCATTCCAATCACCCTTGCTTTTATCTCCCTCCTGTGCCTCATTTGCTTTTCACTTGCTGGTCCAGCTGTGAAAACATCAGCTGGCTTCAGTCTTGCTGTTCCTAAGTAGAAATCACATCCCCAAGGATTTTTTAGAAATTATTGCAAAAGACATGGAACACAGAGCTAACACATACCCTGATTTCCTCCTGGCCATTTGTCATGACTGCCAACCACAAAGAAACTTCACTAGCACACCCAAGCCTCAGCCTTGCCAAGGGCCTGAGCTTGAAGAGAATTTCCATCTCCCTGCAGAAACCTCTGATATCCAGCGCAGAAATGTCCAAGCCTTGCTGGCCATATGGGGCCAGACTCCAGAGCACTTTGGGCTAGTTCTAGTCCTTCAAGCAGCAGCAAACTGGGTGCTGAAGGCTTCCAAAATCCAAAAAAAATCCTACTTGCTTACAATCAGAAGTGACCAGCATGCTCAAGTGATTTTCCTGCTGGATAATGTCCTCAGCTGGAGTCCTGTAACACCTCCAGCTGTGATGGCAGAGGATGGATGGCTCCTCAGGTTTAAGGAAAACGTCAGGACTTTGCTCTCCGCCTTGAAAACCCAGATGCACCATAAGGGCAGGATGAAATGAATCATTCTCTGATATTCAAGCATCTTCCAAACAGCGGAACAGGTATCAGGAGAAAACAAACAGAACAGAGTACAGTGCTGTGTACAGAAATGAACTAATATCAAGCTTGACTGAAAAAGTTGATTAAATTAGTTTAATTTAAAAGCCCAAACAAACCCTGAAGGAGGTTCTTTGTTTATTGCTTTTTACCAACAGCACACTTTACAGAAGAAGCACCATGTGGGCATGAAATATTCATTCATTAAATCTTTCATAAAGCTCCACACTATTGGTTTCACTCAGGATGTATTTATAACTTGTCAAAGTCCCCGAAAATCACTGCTTTTCTTTCTCCCCCCTCCAGACTGTTTATAAAAGGATTAGGCTTTCAGTTTTCATTGCAATATCCCTGATCCTCAGCTCCGCTGTTGCTCATACACAAGGTGCTGCTTCTTTAATCAGAACAGGATTCATCATTCAGCCTTCCCTGCACCACCCTTAGGATGCTGCAAACCACCCAGCTGCCGTGGGAATGGCAGCATCACTCCTTTATAGAGGAAGGCAGCAGCATGTGGAGATAAAAGTCAGAACAGAAAGTCCTCCCAAGCAAGGGAAAAGCAGGCAGAGAGTGGATTCATTTCAGCAGGGCCATGTCTGAGTCACTGGTTTTCAAACCTCATCCATTGGAGAACCATTTCTTGAACCCTTCCCTGGCTGCCAGCCAACCTCCAGATTAAACCCATGCTCCAAGCTGGGTTAATAACACACTAGAGTAAACAGTGCTGCATTATCCTCAGAGTTAGCTGTAAAACTAAGTAATATTTTTTTACAAGGTTTGCTGACTGCATGGCTCAGTCCAGTTCAGGAACAAGGACAGGCTACAGCTACAGATGAAAAGTATTTTCCACCCAGAAACCTGCAAAAATCCAGGATTTGTAATAGGGGACAACTGCATCAGTGAAACTGCCAACCCTCTAAGAACTTACACTGATCTCTAGTCTAGGTGTAGGACAAATCTGATTTTTCCCAAATTATCCTTTAGTAATACTCTGCTCTGTGGAAGGTGTCCCTGCCCATGGCAGGGGATGGAATGAGATGATCAGAAAGATCCCTTCCAACCCAAAACATTCTTGGGTTCTATGATAAAAAAGCACCCAAATACTGATGCTGAACAGGCGCTTGAGGTGCACTGCAGGGTCCTGAGCAGTTTTGGTGTCCACAGTCACTGCACACATCCCTGCCTCACTGGACCACAGCCTGGTTGGTCAGGCCTTGCTCCTCTTTCCCTTCTTCCATTTGCTTGTGAGCATAAATAAATATAAATACAGTGTAAGCAGATGTCGCTGTCCCTGGAAACTAGGCTTGCTGGGCATGTTTCTGCTGAAATGGCTTCTTACTGGAAAATCAGGTTTTGATAAAAATGTGTTTCTTTTCTTGCTTTTAATAAACAGAGCCTACTTCATGTGCGAGCTCCGGGCTTTCTGTTTCTCACTGGAAAACTAAACAATCTTGCACGGTTTCAGTTTTTCAAATGCCTGATCTCAGCAAGGGCTGGGCTCCCCAGGCACAAGAGCATCTTATGGGGGCATCAAGGAGAAGAATCTTGAGATGAATGCACAAGGAGAGGACAGAACCTCCTGAGACTAAATCCTAAACAAAGTCTAACCCAGGCAAAAGGGCGAGGAGGGATCAGCACCCATTTCTGGGGTGCTGAGTCTGCTGTAACACAAGACAGTTTTTTGTGTGTTTAAACCCAGAGACATCCATCCTGATGTTTTTGAGTGGAAAAATGCTGACTTTCTCCTGAAAATACTGGTGAGTACAAAGCAGAGGCTTTGAATTTATGGTTTCATGAAGGGGAAAAAGCAAATTCTCTCAGCCAGTTCCACCAGTTCCACCAGAGAAGCACAAAGAGTGCCCACAGGTGATAAGACTTGGCCTCAGGGAAAACCTTCCCCTCAGCAGAGAGTGCCCCAAGACCATGTACCTGAGCCACAGGGCCCTGGCAGAGCCAAGGCTGGAAGTCTCGTGTATATTCCTAAGGACCACTTCTACTGCACTCCCAAAAAACTTTCAACAAAAAGACCTGTGTTTAACCAGACATTGTTTTTTCCCCTCAATTTTCTCCATCACTAACAGTGGCCCCAGCCAGAGCCAGAGCAGTGCACACCTCGCATTTCCCACTCAGGAAATAGTTTTTGTTTTTTTTTGTCTGAGTTTCACAACTCAAACATCAGAATAAATCATTTACTCTCCACTCCACCTAATAAACCTGCCAGCATCTCATCCCTGCAAGGCTCTCTGCAGTTATGCCTCTGGACCTGAAAAATTATATTAAAAGGAAAATCAAAACTGAAAATGATGACCTCAAGCCCAGCAGATCTGGAGATGATCAAAACCTTCTGCATTTGATAAAGTCTACAACTCAAACTTGCAAAGCCTGACCCACTGGCCAGGCTGTGCCACATTTACACAGTAGCTCAACAATTAATTACAGTCCCAAAAGACACGTGGGGGCCTGTTATGCTCAGTTTACCCCAAAAGGGCCTCACTTGGCAATACTAAGTCTCTTGAAAGTAACTAAAGCCGGTAGCACATGCAAAAGATTTGCAGTTTCACACAACAGTGAAAAGACAATTTTCCCTATCAAGACAACATTATCCTGATGCCACACAAGCCACAGGCAGACTCTTGAATTTTCACATCCCGTGCTGAGGGACCTGAGTCACGCCAAAGAAGGAAAGGAAAAACTACTGAGGGTGCTGCAATGAAAATATGTTTTTCTTAGGAGCAAGTCTGCAAGGGGATATGAGGGGCTGGGGGGAAATGCCAAGCCATGGCACGCTCCAGTGAATTCCAGCTCCCAGAAACTCCCAAGATACACCAGAGTCAACTGACTTGACTCTTACCACAGCAAATTTAAGCCAAAGCCAGCATTTTTACCTCCTCACCTCCCCTTTGCTGTCATCAGGAGAGCTTACAAAAAAAAAAAAAAAAGCTATTTTTTTATATGCTCGTTAAGTATAATCTGCTAAATGTTCTATGCCAATGCATAAAGCTGCCTACTATGCTAATAGAATATTTAATTGACATTTATTTGCTGACTAGTTATTTATGCTAACGTCATCCCTGCATAATTAATAGTCTGCTAAAGTCGACTTGAAAAGCACACATAAAACACTGTACTAAGAGTCATTCGCAGCATTTAAAATAAAGAAATCCTGCCATCTATTTACATTAGGTTAGTCTAAACTCAGTTTTGATGGAATAATAGGATAAATATTGGGCAGAGATTTTAAAAAACAGCCCTGTATACTGCTTTAGAAAAACATCCATGGGCTTTGACAGTGCAACCTGCCAAAGAAGATTTCCGAGTTTCATTTTACTTGGCTCGAGGGCCCAGTTCTTAGCTGATGTAAAACAGCATAAGCTCAGTGAATGCCTACTTATTTTCTCCAGCCTCAAGCTCTTAGGAAGTAATATTTCAGGTGAAAGAGCTAAACCAGGGTCAGATCTGCTCTCTATACCAGTAAACAAGCAAAAGAAGAAGTCCACCCTGCCCATCTGATCCCTCTACCTGAGCTGAAATCAAAGACCTGCAGGCACAGTTTAATTTTCACTTACTCTGGGATGAGATCACCAGGGGGAAGATGCCTTCATTTAAAAAAAAAAAAAACAAAAAAACCAAAAAACCCCCAAAAAAACCAATATCCATGACTGTGTTTTCTGTAAGGGAATCTCTAAACATCCTCGTCCACTGTCAGAAACATTATCTCTGTGTCACTCTTTTAAGAACCCGTGGTGAAGTTTTGCATTCAGAGAGGGAGCTCCAATAAAGATGGTGAAAACCAAAGGTATGGTCCACATCACCAGCATCCTGAGCTGTGATCCCAAAAAAAGCCTTCTGTGTGCCTTGGAGTGACACCAAATCCACACCTGCAACACGGCAGGCCATCTTCTGAATGGATTCTGAATCTTCTGATTCTGAATCCATTCAGAATCATCATACTGTAAATTTTGACAAGGCCAACCAGATCCATTTCTCCCCTCCTTTACAGCAGTGACCTCAAAGAGCAGGATTTTGCTCTGCAACAAATTCACATGATAACATATAAAACCAAGCAAACAAAACCAGCAGTAAGTTGTCATTTGAAGGCAACCCAATATGCCGTGGCACAAGTTTTATCTCCCTTTTCAACCACATCCTGTCCAGAATCTGACCCAGCACTTGGAATCACAGTGAAATTTCCCTCCTTTGGCCTACATCTGGGATAGGAGTTAATCTCACCTGAGAGCCACATGAAAACCCGTCTCAAACAGTGACCAAATGATGGTGTCTGCCTTCACAGAAAGGCAAAATGCTTTAAGTCTACCTCTCTTTATTGTATATTTCATGATTAAATTTTATCAAGCTCAGCACCATGAAAGAGAAGGCTGTTTCAACCCAGGATGAAGCTTCTGAAGTTTAATCCTCTTTGAACTGATGCAACAGGGAAGTCAAAGCTGCTTTCCTACACAGAATCACAGTATGATTGATCTTCTTGGTCACCAAGCCCAGGTACAGCCAGTGGTCAGAGGTTTTCCCATCCACATCAGGCCACCACAAAATCAAAATATAGACCTGGTTCTCTCCCTGTTGCGTTTCTTTCCATCTCCAGCCTCCTGGTCAGCACAGCAAGCAGCCTCCAGCTCACAGATCTGCACACAGAAACGCCCTGTCTGAATTTCCATCTGCCAATAACATTAAAACAGAGCCACTGCTGCGCTTACAAGCATACAGAACAATTCCGTCACCCGGTGTCTTTAGCTCATTCCAGGATGCATTACAACAGTGCCAGGAGAGCCTGGGCTCCATCAGCTCAGCTGTAAGTCTGCAATCTGTACAAAAACCCCCGAGTGTCAATCACAGGACGTCGCTGCTCTTTCACGATGCATAATTTAGCTACTACACTTGTCAGGTTCTCCACGCCGCTCCTGCGCCCGATGGTGGATGTGTCCATGAACTCAACTGTCATCAACAGAGGGAAACAGCACATGGAAATGAACAGGCTAAAGGATACCTCGTTTCCTTTCACTAGTCAGGGAAGTTTAGTTAGGCTTAAATTTTTAATGCTCAATGGGTAAAACAGCCCAAGGGATGAAGGATGTTGAAACACAACTGCACTTTGAGGAGGAAGAGAGTGTTTGGGTAAGACATAGGAGGGGATAATAAATGCTATCCCTGTTTCCAGGCTGGCTGATAGAACAGGGAAATTTTAACTAACTGATGGAAAATCTACCTTACATCCCACCCTTACAGTGCAGGAAACAAAGCCTCCCACACCACCACAGCCCTGCCAGTGAACTTTGAAGCAGGTTGTCCTTCCTCATATGAATTACAATTGCTGAAGAGCCTTGTCAGGAAGGATGAAAACTCCACACTCAGCTACATGAGGCAGTAGTTACCCACTGCTTACACCTCAGTTAATATGCAATAAAGAAGAAATCTCTGTCCCAGGACGTGACATTAGAGCTGATCAGCACCAAAGCTACAGACCATAAGGACAGCTTCACACTTGCCTCAGCTAGTTCATGAATAAACATCCAATTCATTCAAATGAGTTCTATATTAACTAATTTAAATAATTTTCATTTTGCTTTGAATGGTAAACAGATCTATTCTGCCAGGATAGTTGAGTTTGCAATTCAAATTACACACCGATTTGTAATGAGAAAAATATAATTAATGGCAAAGCTTGAAGTAACTACAATTTTACTCCTTTGATTTCCTGTGGAGGAGGGGGTTGGAGCGTGAAGCTCACAGGCACACGTGCACTCACACCACCCTGCCATAAATCAAGACATTTTATTGCCACCTCAGGTATTCCTGATCTGGTGACTGTACCATCACGTCACAGGAGGACAGAACGTGACTTGACATTTACTCACAGGCACCATGATGCAACTAATGTCACCCCATAAATAACGGAGCAGCACTCTGTAAATTTATCAACTTCCTTCGATTTGGGATCATAAACTACAATTATTTGGCAGCTGCCTCTTAAAAGCCCTGTGTGTGCTGGACTTTAAATCAAGTTCTATTGATCTGCTGAACTGAACCAGGCCATTTTGTTGCATCTCTCTCCCATCTAATGGAATTCTTCATCCCATCACTCTACCATTCTTGTCTGGCATCACATTTATGGGATGAGCACAGATCAGTCCAACCTGACTCGTAAGCAGGAACAAAGCATTGTCCCAGTGCTGTCATTCTGGCTGTTAAACAAGTCCATTTTGGCAACTCCGCTTTTTAACCAAAGCCTTCAGCTCCTGATTAAAATCTCAGCCTAATGACAGACAACCAGCCCCAGCCACACTGTTTGCACGGTCTAGCCAACAGATACATTCACTGTAATCAAGATCTGCAGAACTGATGCCTTCAGAACTGGGTCCATGCAATTTAAAGCTAGTTTTTGTTTCTCCCAAAGGTTTGACAACAAAATAAAGTGCAATGCTAAAGAGGTTTAAAAAAAACTCCACAGAGTTCACAGAGAGCATCAGTTTCTTTTTTACCAATGCATCGGTCCTATGATTCTGTAAGTCCTAAAGGCTCAGATTATCTTCGGCATTTTAGATGCCTTATTCCAAAATATAAGCCGAGCTCTAAAATGCTGAAATCTCTTTTAAAATAATAACAACCCATGCATTTAATTTATTCTTTTTTTAATATTATACCGTGACATGTTCAACAAAGTTTATTCACTGAAAATGAGAGTGGGAGGGGGAAAACAAACAAACAGAGAACACCCCAAACTAGCAGGGCAGTTGCCCACATTCAACACCCTGGTGTACAGTTACATCACCCACCAGAGAAGAAGGGATGGAGGACAAACTCCACACTTGCAGTCACTCAAGCAAGGCAATTCACACAGAGTGGCCACACCCCAAAGGGCAAATTCCAACAGATCCATAAAAAGCAGTTGCCTCAGGTTGTAAGGGAATTGTTATTTTCTATTATAACATTCAGTAAGTTCTCTTACCCCCCTGACCCTCACATTTGAGATTTAGTCTGTAGCACTCAACACCTTTCTGGTAATGCTGATTGTAATCCACATAATAAAATGTAGTTTAAGAGGCCAATAAAATAAAATACCTCACCCCTCTCACATCAGCTTGATTTACTGGTACTATGCCAAGAGATTTTTCAGCTGTATTTATCTTCAAGACTTCTTTTTTTTTTTTTTTTTTTTTTTTTAAGCAATCAATCTTGTGTTTATTCAAAACACACAGACCAGAACAAAAAGATAAGTTTAGCTCACAGTTGGGCATATGCAAGGCAGGAATGTCAGCTTTGATTCAAAGACTGTGTCTACAGCTCACTTCAGGGGGAAGTCAGGGAACACTTACTCCAGAAGAATTCCCAGGTGGCACACAACTGGCACAGGCACTGTTTTCAATGGCCACACATAGCAGAAAGGGAAACAGTAACTTCAGCAGCAGAACCCTTAAATGAGACTTTGCTTAAATTTATGCAAAAGCTGGAGATGAATACTCATCTCTTCTTCCCTTGATCCAGAATAAATGGGATATATGGCAGGAATACTCAGGGAAACACTGACAATATGCCTCTGCTTGGAGCAATGTAGTAGTAAGGATACACCACAGCTGCTCTGTTGATGCACACAGCCTATATATATATATATATACTTATACACTGGGGATCAAAATTGTATTATTAACAAACTACTCCACATGTGCCATTTAGGAACCTAAAACACTTCCCATTCAGCTTTTGTGTACCTAAGAGCTGCCAATCAGGACATGCCCTAATCAATAATGACCAAATTCTGACATTTTTAATCACTAACATTGGAATTAAAAGCTGCCAGAGTCTGGAAGGTTTTGAACTTTCAGGGCAAAACACTTTTGAGTGCAAAGTCAGCCTCTGATTTTGGTCACACCCAAACTGATCTTGCCGTTTTCAGTTTGTTCTCACTCTTGAATTTCACCCCTCCTTTCTACAAGAACAGGACAGTTTTCTCCCTGAAGTGAAAATCACAGCATCAGCAGGAAGAAGACATCTCCCTATGGAAGTGCCTTCTGTTGTCACCAACTAGGGCAAAAACGTCTTTGCTGGAGGCTGATTGGCAAACATAATGTTTGTCCTGTGGGGACACGACCCTGCCCACACCACCAAACACCAGCTGAGGAGCTGCAGTACCCATCCCAGACCAACCAGAAATCCAAATATGAACCCGCAGCCCAACACCAGAGCACAACCCTAACAAGCCAGGCAGAACTCACCATCTGGAGGCATCAGGACCTTGTTGTTCTGCGTGCACCAGCCCACGGGGTGCAGGTCTGCTGTCATCACATCACACCAGAAGTCTGCCCTGCGGTCGTCCCCGTAGCCGCAGTAACGGAGCAGCAGGAGCTGCCCACAGGTGGTGATGATTGTAGCCACCCAATACGTGTCTGGGTTGCTCTTGTTGGCCACTTCTAATTTCATGCCTGGCTGGAAACTGCTCTGAAGGCTGATTTCAACCTTGCAAAATGAGAAAGGCATGGTGTTACTTTTTGTGCTTTGCAGGGAGACACCCCCCCTCCCCTGCCCTGGAAATGCTGCCCTTAAAAGCAGCTCTGGAATGGGACATGAGCTGACTGCTTCTTTAACCCAACCACCTCCTTCTCCATCCATCTGGGCAGTCCCATTCCTGCTTCATGGGCTCAGATCCCATCATGCAAGCCCCACAGGTTCCAAAGTGCAGGAGTGGTACCTTCAGCTGTGCTACATCCAAGAGAGGACTGTCACTCATCTTCAATCCCTAATGTCACTAATGCCTTGGATACAGTCAGCATAGCTCAAATGAAGTTTCATTTCCCACTGCACAGCTCCACCAGGCAAATCACAGAGCACAGAAGGGCAGGTATGAAGCACCTCTAGGAGTTAAGCCCAGCTACAATAATTAGTCACATAAAATCAGTGAAGCACCTCTAGAGGCAAGCTTGACAAGCATCAAGGGCTGAATGCTGTACCAGGCAGACCAAGGAGAGAATTTCCACTGCATCCATCCTGAGAAGCTCAAGCCTCAACCAATTCCCCCTCCCAGTACCCTGGAAAACAAGGTATGACCTGTCACTGAAAGAAGTAAATTGTCTGGGTCATATCTGATGGAGATGTCACTTCCATTTATCTCAGCAGTGACAGGTCACCTGTAACTTGCCTTAGGACACTGGAGATGCTACTGCATCTCTTTTGGGACACTGCTGATGAACACCAGGGCCTCCTGTAGCAAAATCTGTGTTCCAAGGACCAGTGAGATGCCTCTAGCTACTGTTGATAAAGAAGAGGTGGATGCCAGTGCACTGGTCAGGTGTCAGCCTTGTCTTCACAGAACCATCCAAAATGTAACCTGTCACTCCTTAGGAGATGTTTAAGGACAGGTTGTTACAGGTTTCTTAGAATCTTATCAGCTACTGAATCCAGAGGGATTAGAAATCCAGGTAAACCTGTCTCTGATTGACTTCCAATTGACATGGCAGTTTAAAATTACTCTTTTACCTACAAAGATAAATATAACAAGGTCTACTTGGTCAACTAAGGATTTCACAGACATGGGGATGCCAAGCTGCTGAGAAAACACTCCTCTGGTCCATCAGGATAATCCCTCACTCATCCAACTCCAGCTTCTGACCCTAGGGCTGCCCAGCCAAAACCATTTATCATTTGCACTCCATGTGCCTCTCCTTGTGTGGGCACTTCCAGCAGAATCAATGCCCAGAGTCACAGGACAATTGAGAGGGAACTCTGGAGATTGTCTAGCACTGAAGGTAGTCTGTGACATGCACTGCTTTACTTAGGGATAAGATAGGATCTCAGTGATGCTTGTAAACCCTCATAAATAATCCAGGATACAGACTGGCCCATGTCCCAGCACAAATTTGATCTCCTGGCCTCCTCCCAGTACAGAAAGGCAGCAGCAGCTTGAAGCACCTGAGCCTGATGCCTGCAGAGTGATTCATTTGTTGGTTTTCTCCCTGCGCTCACCATAACACTAACGTGGCACTCAGCAAGCCAAGAGACTTGTGACTGGAAATCACACCAAGAGCAGAATCAGACAGGCAATACAATCTTCCCTGACAGCTTTTTGGCCAGATTTTGAGGAACAAGTTTCAGACTGTGAAGCAGCCACCAAGGACTGTTCCCAGCACTAATGTGTCCCACACTGACATTCCCAGGATTGAGACACTGCAGTCAGCAGGATCAGCAAGATGAGCTGGTTATCTCCACACAACTGAAGACATCCTTAAGAGCTTCATGAAGCACAGAACTTTCTACTTTGAGCCTGGACCAGAAATCTGGGACAAGATGCCCTCTCCAAACAGCTGCTGGATCAAGAATAAACTCCACAACAAGCACTGCTGTGCAAATCTCCAGTACAGAGAATTATGATTCTTCACTCAGCAAGACTCCGGGTTAACTGTTGATAAAATGAAAGCAAAATAGGGAATGGACAACCATACTGGTTTCTCAGATCCAGATAAAAGAGAGGTTTTTCATCCCTGCAGCTCCTTTAGCCCCACAAAACAAGCCACAAAATTACCTGGAGATAAAGGTGGCTTGATCAGGTGATCTCCAGAGGTGCCTTCAAATGCTGCTTGTGGTAACACAGAGCAGAGCACAGACCTGTCACTACCACAGCTGTCTGCATGCTCCATGTTCACCCAGGAAAAGCAGCACCTCCCCAGGTCCCTGCTTCCCACACTTCTGAGACAGCATCTCCAGGCAGAAGGCTGAGAGATGGTTTCCTATGAGCCACACTGAACTCTAGTCCTAAGTGACTCTGCCAGTCAGTAAATCAGGCATTAAAAGGAGCTTTGGGGAAATAAGACACACTTGTGAGATTTATCTCTACAGGCTGGCATGGACAACAATGAATACAGAGGTGAAAATAGGTGAAGAGAAAAAAAATTGGTGTATTATAAGCAAAAGGAGAGCAACACAAGCCCTCAAAAATGGAAAATTTGATGCAAAGGCAGAGGATAAGGGAGTGACACAGACACAGAACTCCAATCTGTTGCTGCAAGCACCCCCAGGTCACCTAACAGCAGCTGGGGGGCTATTCACACTCTGGTTGTCATACGTGTGGAGGAGTAATTTCTCCTCAAAATGCTAAGACTCCACTACAGTTCTCCAAGGAGCCCCTGAAAACCAGAACAGGGAACGTGTACCACACCCATGAGGCTCAGAGGAAGCACGTACATGTTTGAAGGAGGTGTGGGGAGCAGCACTGGCTCCTGTTTCCTCCAGGAACTCATCCCAGTTGAAGTCTGCGTCCTCAAGGCTGGAGCCCTCATCTGTTCAAAAAGAAAAAAAAAAAAAAAAAAAAATGAAAGAAAGAAAAGCAGCCTAAAACACAGCCAAAGAAGGCAAAAGTTGTGTCAAAGAGTTCAGGGTGAGAATAGCAACCAGTATAAACATCAACAGAAGGGAAAACAGAAAGCTTGCTTTAAGGATCTGTGTTTTGACCAGCTCTTACTAGGCTTTCAGCAGACTCTGGGGCTTTAGCAGCCAACACTGAGACCAGAAATGACTCTGCTTCCATGGCAGTGGGGGCACAAAACTGTCATACACTGCAACAGGCACTTGTGCTCTTTTATTTTGCATTTGATGACTCCCTTGCATTTGATGGCTATGAGGGAGGCAGCTGCCTGCCCACTATCACTGAGGTGCAATGTCCCTGTGCCCTCAAAGTGGCTCCCCCAGCACTGTTAATTACAGCAGTGCCCCAGTGATAAATGAGAAGATGCTTCTGTTGGCTGAAGACCACACATCCCAACCCTTGGGGTGAGTGAGACCCATCTTCACTCCTGCCACCCTTCTTCTCCTTCCTCAGCAACACTGCACCCATAAACCTCAGATAAAACCCCCATGCCACCCTCCTCCCCCAAGGCTACAGCTGCTTTCTCCTGAGCACACCTCACTAGACCCCTACTGCCTTCTTTCTCCCTGCTCCCCTTCAGATTTGGGGCTCTGGATGCTCTCTCCCCCATCCACACCACTGCCCCACACAATCCCTCCCCACAGGCAGGGCTGGACATGACCACTCAATTCCTTTTCTTCCTTTATAACTACACTGAGGCACACACACAGCCCCAAACCATCTCTGCAACACACAGAGCAATAATTAAAAATAAATCTTCTTTCACTTACAGAAAATCAGCCAAATCTGATTGTTTTCATTTTGTTCCCAAGCAATCTCTCAAGCCCAGTTTCATCCCCAGAGCAAAAATATTTACAGTCTAGCAGTGAGCTCTTTGCAATAAGCATTTATCAGGCAAACTCTGCAAGACCCTTTACCTGCCCAAACATTCATCAGTGTGGTCATGATGTAATTAAAGTGACTCATGACAAACTGAATTAAGAACCTTCCCCAGACAGTTTTATGAAGAAAAAGGCAGGGTTAATTCATTGCAATTATTGCTACAGGTCTCCAGCTTCCAGGACCAGAGAAAATGATGTTGTGCAAGGGGAATCTCTCATTATTAAAAGGGGAAGACACAGTTTTTATTCGCTGCCTGTGGCACCAGACCCACGTAGGTGAGGGGGGAAAAGGGGGATAAGAAAAGGGTTTTTGCGACAGGGCTGGTGGAGGGTGAAGATCTGTCTGTGAGTTCAAAGCTGAGCTGTCAACACTGTTAAACACTTGCATGCTGCTGCATCAAGTCTGACTCCTTGCCCTAAACTCAAATCATCTTCTTAAGTATGGAGATGCAAATCAACATCTACTCCAGTGATAAAGGGGCTACCAGATGACTCTTCAACTCAGCAAGAAATAACCCAATTCCATGATTACAATCCAAAAATAGACAAATTCATCGCAGAATAAAGAATGGGCTTTGTTCTGATTTTTACAATCGCTGCAAAAACCTTCAGGCACAGAAGCTGGCTCTACTTGAGATATCTGACCCAGAATGAAGGGTTTGTTCAACCTTGACTGAATGATAAGCCACAACTTAACCACAAGGTAGGAGCTTGGTGGAAAAATTCTGTATCATGCAGGCAGGCAATTTAGATGAGCAGGGATATTTTTCAGCCTTCATGCCTGCAACCCTGCAGAGTTAATGCTATAGAGAAGAGCAGTGTGCAGAGATTTCAAAGTTTGAGCCTCTGAAACCAAGTATGTTAGTCCATCAGCAGATGGGCAATAATGATTATCCACGCCAGGCATAAAATTGCCTAGGCAACTTTTTTACCCTGAGCACAACCAGTCCCCATCCCAACAAAAGTCAGACACATCTGACATGAAAATCTTGAAGAGCTTCATCCCCTCTGCCTCATCTCTCCCTGCTCCTGCATCCACCTGTGTCTGTGGGGTTGGGATGGGCTGTTCCAACAATCCCGAGGGCATCTCCACCTCAAGACATGGACAGCACATTTGGAACAGGCTGCCCAGGGCAGTGGTGAAGTCACCATTCCTGGTGATTTAAAAGACACATGTGGTATGTGGGGACATGGTTTAGTGTGTGGCCTTGGCAGTGCTGGGGAAATGGTTGGACTCAAAGCTCTTAAAGGTCTTTTCCAACCTAAATAATTCTGTGATTCTATGACTTCCAGGTCAGCCCTGGGCTCTCTTCTCCCCTGGTCAGGCACTCCCATTTCAGAGCATGAGCCCTTTCTCTCAGCCCAGGATACTCTCTGTGTACTCTCAGTTTTTATTCCTGTTTTTGCTCTAATCTCCTGTGTGAGTCAAGGCAAGTCTCTCCTTCAGCATGTGTCTCCTTTTCTCCAGCCTTCCTCAGCTGTCTTATGGGAAAGAGTCATTCCACAGGCCAGTAGGAGCAGAGATTTCCAGTCAGTTCAGTGCATAATCTCCAGCCCTTGCAAGGAGCAATGTCTCTAGGGCAGTCAGAGTCTTCACCAGAACTTGGAAAAAGCTTTTTAACAAATAAAAATTGATGCTAATTATGGATGCCTCAAGTCCTTCACAACCTTATTAACCCTGACCTATTCTGCCATGGGTCAGCACAGACTCTCTCTGGCAGGTTCTTTCACATGCTGCCCAGAAAAACTCACAACAGCACCTGTTTAACAAAATACCACCCAGATTTCTCCTTTCTAAACTGAAATAAAGAGGCTTCAAGGCCCAGAGGCGAGGTAGAGTGAGAGCTGCAGCCTTCCCTCCCTGTCAGCTCATTCCTCTCTGACACATCACCAGCCTGGCTCCTCTACCATGTTTTATCTGCAGACTTTATCAGGAAATTACTTTTACAAGGTCTGTAAAAATAATGTCAGAGTACTCATTTATCACAGCATCAGTGGTTTATTTTGCTTCATTTCACCACAACGGATTCTGAAGGGACTGTATGTTTTCAAAATGGTTTTATAATGGACTTTGTTCCCTGCTGGAATTCTGGCAGGGGGCCATCCACAGCAGACACAGAGTGGCACAAGGATGAGACCAGCCCAAAGGACCCAACACCACCCACACATACATCAGGGCTGCACACAAATCTCCTCATCCATCAGAAAAACCCAACTGCTGAGAAGCACAGGACACCCTGAAAGGTGATAAATCTGGCATTAAACCTATTTTACATACCAGCTCCCTTTCCAATTATTGGTACTTAGGTCCAGAGCTTTTTCTTAATGAAAGAGTCAAGGCTGGCTGGTTTACAATACGGTGATGTATAAACAAGCCCAGGATGGCAAATAAAATCAACAAGTCATTATCTGCGAGCCTCTCAATGGCTTTAAAGTGCTCATGCATTGACACTATAAAAATGCAACTGTTCCAGCTGTTAACAGCCCCCTGGAATGTTCAGCTATGGAAAAGAAAAGGGATAAAAGACCCAAACCCCGTGGCTCCAGAAATACAGATTTTTTTTTGCCAGACTTCACTGTAGGAGAAAGTATTTAAGGGAAATTGTTTAGACATCTTATTCCTACCACCTAGGTACACATACATGATTTTTTGAGTGAAATTCACTGAAATGCTTCCAAAAGAGGTGTGGGGAGAGGGAGACACACAGACACCTGATCAACCACAAACCTTTGACACAGCCTTGGGAGAGCCATCAAAATCCTTATCCCCACCAAAATTTAGGCATTGCAGGCCAGTTCTTCTCATTCCCAAAAAAATGCCTATGGTTGGCCAACTGAAACTCATCTCAGAGGCTCCCATCTCTCTACCACAAATAAAAACAGATCCAGTGGTGACTAGAACAGCCCAGACACATCCACTCTGGAAATCCAAGGACCTGGTGTCCAAGGAAACAGGAAAATCACTGAGTTGCTACAAGAAGTAAGGAAACTGAAGGCTGAGTAGCCAAATCTGAGGGAGAAGCAGGGAAAACCTTGGCTTCAAAAAGAAAGTAGGTTAGGTCTAGCCGTAATGAACTTTTCCATCATATGACACAGTCTCCTCCTGCTAAGGCTGGATATGGGAAGTTGAAGGACCTGATTCCATTAAAAATCACCAGAACGTAGCAGCTACTTTTCTGCATCTACCACAAAACACCCAAATTTAGCACAGCAAATCCTCACACCTTCAGGAACCCCACCCCAGAGCATGAAAAAGCATCCAGTCACAAGCACAAGGACATGTGACCAGCTCTTCTCTCCTCAGTGTTTGTGAGGCCCCCTCACCTGAAGCACTCCTAAAAATAGTGAAAGAAACAAGGGGGAATGTCAAAACAAAGGAGAAATGCTGGAAATTTCTGAATGTTTGTTTCAGCTCTCTTAACCACAAAACTTCAACAGAATAAAAAATGGTGGGGAAGATGGGAGAACACAGTATGATGCCTTGGGAAAGGTTTAGCATGGCTGTTTGCTTAAATTGTGAATAGCTGATACATACTAAGATGAGGTCCAGAAGAAGAAAAACTCCTATTTCCCATCAATCACAGGACACAGTTTAATCCATAAGACTCAGAAAAGGGTTTGGAGCTCTACAGTCATTCTGGCTGCCTCACAGCTCTACCTGTGAGGAGCTGCAGCAGGGACAAGGACTCATGGGGGTGAAGGGGAGCTCACCTGAATCAAACTGCTCCCCATCTCCATTGGCTGGGCTGGGATCCTTCTCTGGGGAGAGCTGCTGGGTCTCTCTCATGCTGGCAATGAAGGATGCCCTCGTCTCCATGGCTCAGAGGAAGAGGCTTTGCCTCCCTAATTCATCCTGCAGCAATGAGGATAAGCTAAAAGGAAAAATAAAGAAAGCAATTAGTGATTTATTTCACACCAACCTATTCCCTCAGACTTTCCCAATGGTTTTCATGTCATCCCATCTTGATACAGCTGGAATGAAACATCTTAGACATCTCTTACAGCCTAAACATTACATGACTCTCTGATGGTGACCTTTCCATCCTGCTCTTTATCCAACCTGAAGTTGGGGTTGGATGAAAACCACAACAAAGGACCTTAGTGGCAATAATATCAGAACAGCAACAGCAAAAATAATGACAACAGAGAAGATAATAAGGTAATAAACAGCATCCAGGGGTTTCACATCTCTAAGTTCCCTCCAGCTCCCAATGCCACCAAAACAGAGAGAAGGATGAGCCCACAAGGCAGCACAATCCATGCTAAAAAACCATCTCCACTACCTTCCAGCCATTTCAGCCCTTGATTTCTAGCTTTTTGATGGCTAACACTGAGTGAGATGTATCTCACTCCATAAATATTCGAACTTCCAAAGGGGGAGATCTGTGATAATGAAACAGCTGAAATACTGAAGCAAAAATACTCATGAGAAAGAGACTGGAGTAACTCTAGAAAATAAAAACTGAGCATATAAAATGCAGATACCTTCGTGAAATAGTGCTGGCTGCAACTATCTACTGAATGAGGACTGGCCTAAGGTAACTGTACCAGTTTTAACATGCAGGGTAGCAAATACTAACTCATTTTAAATTGGGTTATGTTAGCAGAGGAGATTCTTCTAGAAGGAGTTACCACAGAGTGACATAAACTCAAAGTGGAATAAAAACACACAGAAATGAAAAATGATATAAGGAAGGGCACCCAGGCTGACCAGATCTTGCATCAGACACCAGACTAAATGAGAACAGTATTTCCAGCCACACCAAGCCACCAGGCAAACAATACCCCAACTTACACCTTTAGGAGTAGATTAAAAAGAACTCCAGAGTGAGCTTTTCAATAAAACTCTGAGATGCTGATGAATTATGAGGTGTCAAACGACGACTGAAAAAGAGAAACCAAGAGCTGGGGTTATGGGCACAGAGGGAACCAGCTATTCACACAAGATATGCTAAAGCAAAGACAGGCAGTAGGGAAGGTGTGTGTGTCCAGAATATCTGATGGGGAGGACTGGTCCTGCTTACTAGAGAAGCCTCCAAATCCTGCATGACAGAGAGGACTGTGCTGGCAGCACCAGTGCCAAATGCTCTGCAAAATGTGTGACTAAAAGTAGGAAAGAAGTTTACTGCCAGAGGCCAGGCAAAGCAGGATGTAATAAGATTGTAAAAATATATGGGATTTTTTCAACTTTTACTACTCTGGAGGCATATTCTAGAAGACTAGATATGATGGTTATAAAATAGAAAGGAGGAGAGTGTTCTGCCGTGGATTTCTCACTCCCAGTTTTTAAGGCTGCTCCTATGGCAATTTAAAAGAAGAAATAAATGGATGTGTGAGCAGTTATATTAGAATTGAAAAAGATGAGGAGCATGTCAAGTGTTTGGTATCCATTAGCTGGACCATCACAGCTGAAGTTAAAACCAGCAAAAACCATGGGTGTTTCACAAAAAAATCACTGCTGGAAGCAAATTACCAAGGCAGGTAGTTCAACCCCCACTGAAGGCTGCTCAGGCAAAGTTAGGAATTTGTGTTTCCCACCCCAAAGGAATTTGCTAATGAAAGAAAAAAAAAAAAGTATTTTTGAAAAGGAAGACCATAACCCAGCTCAGAGCAATATGGTTGTTGGTCTCTTCACGCAGTGCTCAGCAGACTTTAGGAACTCCACAAACATGACCCTTTTCCCACTGCCACTACAGCACTACATCTTTATTCTTTGTTGACATGAGACTTGCTAATGAATTAAGTGTATTATAGACTCCAAGTATTCTGAGTGCAGCTAACCTCAGAACATACACATCACTCATCCCCAGTGTATATTAAGTTTCAATTAACCATGAAACTAGAAGCAATCCATTTACTGAAAGTCAAAAAAAAAAAAAAAAACCAAAAAAACAACACTTCTCCTTTGATAGAGACACTTCCGTAAATATCATTAATAATAAATTAGCTAAATATCAGGACTTTACATCAGGCTTGTTAAATATGAGAGGAGAGGAGATGCCAGCTGAAGCTAAACCTTGGGTGGATGTGGCTGTTTTAATTTTTGCCAGGGACCAGAAAAGGATGGAAGAGAACCTGGGTCTACCAAAAAAAATTCCAAGAATGGAGAGAAACAGAGAAATCCATTTAAACAAACAAATCCATCATCTTAAAGAGAGCTCAGGGGTAACAATATAAATACCAAGAAAAAACATAATCCTCTTGGTATTGTACTTAAATCTTGTGATTCCTCTATGATGCTGATAAAACAAAGTTATGAGCTGATAAAAAGCTGAAGGTGCCCTATCAGACAACAACAGTATTTGCTCTTTTCTTTTTCACAGCCAAGCCCCAAGTCTGCCACCAGACCCATGAGAGGGACTCAAACCCCTGGATCATGGAATTTCCCATCAGAAATGGAAAGTGGATGGAAAATCAGCAGGAACCTGCCCAAGGTGTCTAAAACACAACTGGGACCCATCCTCAGTGGCCCCATCTGGGATTGGGTTTGAGCCCACTTCAATTAAAAGGGGGAAATACAGAATCTATGAAGCATATTCAGCAATATCACCAACATTTTTGCAGTTTTAAAGTCTATTTTAATGTGCTTTTTCCTTAAGCTATGGACAACTTACTGGTTTTGAAAGACCATTTCGAGTGCATCCTCATCCCAAGGAAATTGATCTATTAGAGACCATTACTTGGCTTATTTTGGGAATATCAAGTTTGCCAGTTGTGGGAGAAGAGCATTTCAGTATTTTCCCAACACCATGTGACAAGAAGACCAAACTCTATGCAAACACCAGCTTCAAAATAGCACTGAGCTTTAGTGTTGATATAACTAACTAGCAAAGGAAGTTGACACAGGGTATTAATTTTTTGCTTCTTATTAATTGCTGCTAATTAACACTTCAAATAGAGTCCCCAGCCATCCTGTTAACAGTAGCACACTGGCTGGCCTGTGATCATCAGCATTACACAAGCAGCACACACCACTGTACTCCAATTCCTCTGCCAGTGTGAAATCCACTGGAAACCAAATCAAGGACCACAAGCCACGCTGCCAGGCTGGGAGCAAGGTGATGGGAAACAGCACCAAAAGAGGCTCAAGGTGACATTACACCAGGCAGGAGCACAAAGGAAAATCCTACAAAATGCATTTGAAAGAGCAGGGAGGGGGGAATTTCCCTGGTTTCAGATCCCTTGCTCATTGTTTCTGCACAGTGGTAGTTCAGACTGAGCCGATTCTTCCCCCCACGCAGCTTCCATTCCCTTGGTATTTAATTCAGATCTAGGCTCTTAACTCACAGGCAGGAAAAGCCAGGCAATATAATACAAGAATCTCTTTTATTTCCTTCTTCCCACGGCTGTCAGTCTCAGCCCTGCCTTTATCTCCAACGTGCTGCCTTGTCATCTGTATCAATATTGGCTCTTTGTACAAGCACAGCATTGGCTCTCTCACACCATTTTACATTTCTCATCTCCTGTCAGCTCCATCCTGGCTTTTCTTCCTTTGGAGTAATTCTCTGTAGGGAGAGGTCCCTTACCCACACATAAATCCAGCACTCCTAGGGCTCTTCCTTAAAGCTACTCCTGAAAAACTTACTTTCTCCCTCCAATGCACGCTTGGTTAATTGGGATTGACACAAGGAAGACAAAGAAGATTCTGTGTCCTTGAAACCTCCTGCCTGACTACTGAACCAGGTGTGCCAATATAATGCCGAGTCCTGAATGGTGGAGAAATAAATTCCACTGCTTTCCCAGTGATCTGGGATTGATTTTGGCACCTCCAAAATCCAGCAACAGACATTGACTGGAGATGGTCCCAACTCTCAGCACAGGGACACCTGAGAGGGGCAGCAGGGCTGTAGAACATCACAGAATGTCCTGATTTTGAAAGGACCCAGCAGAATCATCAAAGTCCAACTCCTGGCCCTACTCAAGACAACCCCAACAATCCCACCACCTGCCTGAGAGTGTTGTCCAAACACTTCATGGTATATGTCAGGCCTGGTGCTGTGACCAATTCCCCGGGGAAACTGTTCCAGTGCCCAACCACCCTCTGGGTGGAAGAACCTTTTCCAAATATCCAGCCTAAACCAAGCCAAGAAAAATCACATCCAAAGGATGACTGACTAAAGTGGTCCAAGTCAGACACCTGAAATTCAGGTGAGATGAACAACCCTCAGGGGGTTCCTGTTCTTGCACAGCACTTGCTAGTGTTTTAAATATCCAAATTTCCCAGCAGACAAGCTGAACCAGTCACAGAATGGTTTGGGTTGGAAGAGGCCATAAAGATCATCTGGTTCCAAGCCTGCTGCCATGGGCAGGGACAGCTTCCACTAGCCCAGGTGAAGGGAGATGCTCAGATGCCATGTGGTACTGGTCCTGTTCGTGGAGCAGGATGGAGGGGATCTGATCCTTGTGGGACATAATCCAAGATTCACTGCTAGTGGCAGCCTGCCACAATACTTACATCCCTGAGCATCTGCACGATGCAGTGGAAGCTCATTCAAAAGGGCTATTGAATCCATCAAGCAACAGCTTCACCTCCTAGAAAAAGGGTCTGTCTCTCCTCTCAGACAAAGCACCAGTTGGAAACCTTTTAAGGACCTTTTATTCCAAATTCCTGTGAGGTTTTTTTTTTTATTATTTATTTGAGAGCTTCCCTCACCAAATGTTTTCACTTATATCAACTGACAATTTCTCTTTCATATTGAATACCCCACAGGATTTTAATAAGGGAAATTTAAAGCTTTGAACAGCTCTGTGTTGTACTCTGGGGTGGAAGAAACAAATCCCATGTACTCTGGAGAACCAAGAACATTCACAATATTCAAATACATAAAAAACAGCTGAATGGGGAAAGAATATAATCTGTTTTCCATGTTCCTGGTGGATTGAAGAAGGCATCTTGGTTTAAACTGCAGGGAGGGGATATGTTTGGGCAGGAGAAGCAATCACTTATAAGGAAACTGGTGAAGAAGCAGGATACACTGTGGGAAGGGCACAGAGCTCTGCTTTTTGGAGGAGTTAGGATGCTAATCTGTCCAGAAACTGATCTTGCTAGACTTAATCCTGCCCTGGGGTAAGGGATGGTCAGCCCAAGATGCCTTCCAGCTCCCCTGCTCCAGCCACTCAACAGGGCTCATCTTTCTGCTCTTCAAGGTTACATTTGTGCAGCAGCAGAAAATAAATGAGCACAGCTGGAGGGAAAACATGCAAAACCAGGAAATTAGAGAACCACCAGAGCAGGGATGGTCTGGATTGTCTATCTCAGAGAAGGCCAGGAACCAAACTTCTCTGAAGACACATAGTGGAGAAGGGTTTGTGCATGGTGCTTACAGGCAGCCCCTGTAACTCAGCTGGTCCTTGCTCTCCTCTCTTCTTGCACTGGTGCCAAAAGCTTCACACTTTTGATGCCAAAAGAGACAAACCTGCTCCACAAAGCAATTTTTTCATCCTCACTACCCAGTACACTCCTGAGTCCAGGATACAAGCAGAGATAAATGGTAGCAAGATAAGATAACAGAAAGTAAAACGAACCTAATTAGAGACTCTTAACTTGCTTACAGGAAAAAGCCCTGCAGTATTAAGAAAAAAAAAAAGAGAGAGAGATGACAGGCAGACACCCAGGCATGGGTACACATCTCCCTCTTAGCTGTTCTGTGTGTAAATAAACCCAAAGGACCTAGAGATGGACTTCAAGCCAAAACCTGCCATAAACTTCTCCGAGGACTAGATCAAACCCCCAAAATTAAAGCACTTTTTCATTCAATTTTCCTTCTCCTGAATGAGCTGGACATTTTACAAGAAGGAGAAAAGGGGCATTGCTGACCCTCCTGTACTCCTGCCACTGCCTCTGTGACCCCTGGACATCCCCACCCTCAGCACCCTACAAAGCATGTCCCCCACATGGGAGACATGTGAGAGGCAGGTCACCACATAGTAATCCTTCCTGTTTCCAGGAAACCACCTAACAGGTGTCTGTCACCTTCTCCATGACTCCACAGGCAGTTTCCATGATGTTGCCCCCCACTTTGGTAAAGCACTTCTACCCATGCTGAGCACCCAACACACACCAAGGACTTGGAAATAGGGCATATTTAAATTTGGGCATCTTTTAAAGCTCTCAGCTGAACCAGGGCCATGAAGAAGATTGGGACAATGCCCTTGATGCCCTTTATAACAGGAAAAAGAACTGCAAGGAAGAAGTACAGCAACAACCATGTGTAACACTCTCTCTTTTCCCACCTCTGTGTTTGAAATGGAGTTGAAACCAGGAAACATTTGAAGACACAGAGCTGCCTTATCCTAAGACACCTCATCTTGTTAGGCAAAATCACAGAACAGAGTGATGAGGGCTGGAAAGGACCTTAAAGATCACCAAGTTCCAACCCCCACCATGTGATGCTTATCACCTCCAAACACCAGCCACATGGACCAAATTAATCAGTCAGACCCCCTGAGTGGGACCAATCAGCCCAGGAACAGAAGTCACCCAGCAGGAAACACAAAACACTGTTTTCACGGACTTAATTTAGAGCCCCATTCAGAAGTCCCTCATCAACCAAACTCCCATTGTCCAGGGCAATCAGTTCTGCCTTCGATGTCTTTGCAGCAGTCAGAGCAGCTTTCCAAAGGGGAAAAAAATATTAAAAAAAAAAAAAAAAAAAAAAAAAGCAACAAAAATACAAGATGCAAACCAGAACCTGGGAAACATCTGCCATCTGATTCCAACACTTTTTAGGAAAAAAAATGACATTTTAGATCTTGGCACTGCTTGGCTCATTTAAACAGCACAGCTGATCAGCACTTGGGCTTAGTCCTACATGCACTTGCATCCCTGTCAGTGCTTTACACCCAGAAGCAGCTTCACTGACTGGCAGGATCTGCCAAAGAAACAGTAATTTTAAAAAGATCCAGCCCTCACAACCATCGCCAGCCACCTCACAGCACAACAGCAGGAAGGAGAACTCTTCCCTTGGCCAAGCACATGTGAGGGCAGCCAGCAGACCCCTGCCAAGGTCTATCCAGAACCAAATGTACAAGACATTTTAACTCGTAAGAGTTCCTAAGTCATGTTTACAGGGCTAATTCCACCCAATTTCTCCACGGTAAAACAAAACGGATTCCCTCTCATGTGAACATGAGAACTGCTGCATAACATCCAGGTTTAAAGCCTCACCATCACCCCAAGAAAGCATCTTGGAGCCTGATCTTGACTTGAACTGAGCGCCCATGCTCAAAACACCCTCTAAGAACCAGCTAATTTTTGCTTTTTCCTAAACTTTCTTTTAAGATGTATTTTTGATGCACCCAGGAGAGCTATGGCTTTCTACCCAAAAGTCTCCACAAGGGACTTAAGATCCTTTAGACTTTAAGGATCCTCAGCCTGTGGTTGTCCTGTCTGTTCCCCTACACAGCAGGGGCAGGCATAGTGTCACCTCATGGATTTTAGATGGGAATTCCACTTCCCTGCCAAGCAAATAAATGCAAGACTTTCTAATTAACTTATATTCAAATTGGGTCTCAGAACTTTCTTCAAGAAAAGATGGTTCCTTTGCACAAGCACCCAGTGATGCTAAGAGTATTAGTCATGAAAGCAGGAATTGGAAGTAAAAATAGCAAGGATTCTGCAAATACTTTTTTTAAGCCTCACACCTACTCAGAACTGATCTCTGGGTCAGCTGTCAAGAACTGCTTGGTTCTGGACTTTTTTCCTTTCTTTTTATTACTATTTTATTTTAGATCAACACTTCTGATTCATAAAAATGGGAGTAACTGTGAACACATTTTCCAAATCAGCCTTCACAAGAATGCTTTGTTGAGGTCTTACAAAAGGCCAATCTCAAAATAAACTTTTTCAGGAGTTTTTTAAATGTCACTGGAGAAGTCTTTACTCTTACTTCTGTATTTCCTTATTTTGCAACTCAAACATTTTTAACCATTGTAAGAGTGATACCCCAAGACACAGAAAATAAAGGAAAGAGAAATCTTTTGGCAAAAAACCTGTAAGATGTATTTGACAGTTTTCATCAGTTGCCACGCAAAGATCAACAGTTTCAAATACTGATAAGGTACCATCAGCTACTCTAATCCTACATAAAAAACTCCTGCTCCCAGGGCCCAGATGTTACAATGACAGAATAAACTCCTACTTGCAGGTGGCACCACTACCATCAACAGCATTTCATTTTCAGCACTGAGGACCCTGCTGCACCAGCTGATATATTCGTAGTAACAAAATACTTCTGATACCTTCAGGTCATCTAAAACATGGACCCTGTGCTCATCACATTGATTTTTTTATGTGAATCCTCATGAACACACCTCTGGATCCTCTGCTTCAAGTTTTGGCTATCTGCCACAACTTCTGAAGTTTTTCACAGACCTTTATCACGTGGACACAGTCAGGGACAAGCCACCTCCTTCAACCATCACTACCCTTGTAAACCTCCTCAGATGCTCTCCATGCTTCTGCTTACCCCACACTAACATGAATTTAACCAGTGAAATGCTCTCAAAGACTCACAGAAACACAGAATGGTTTTGGATGGATTGGGAGAAACCTAAAACCCATTCAGTTCCAACCCCTGATGTGGGCAGGGACACTTTCCACTATCCCAGGTGGCTCAGAGCCCCATCCAACCTGGCCCTGCACACTCCCAGGGATCCAGGGGCAGTCACAGCTTCTCTGGGCACCCTGTGCCAGAGCCTCACCACCCTCCCAGGGAAGAATTTCTCCCCCATATCTGCTGGAGAAACAAAGAGGCACCTTCCCTACCATGTCCTGTCCTTCAGCAAGGCAAACATCACATCCCCTCACTCACCTCAGACCAGCATCCCATGGCTCTGAAAGGCCAGAAACAGGCATCCAAAATAAACCAGCTCAGCACAGCACAAGCCAGGAGAGGGGGAAGAGCATTCCCAGCCTAAAGCATTGGCAGTTGTGGTGTTCACCCCATTTCTAGTAACACTTCCATAAAGTTTTAATGAATGCATCATTAAAACATCAACTGTCTGTCCAGCCAGTCAATTATCACTCATAATCACAGCTATATAACTGTATACTGGCTTCTACAGATGTTCTTACATCTGTGCAAAACACATTCTCCACCTCTGCCACATGTAACATCTGTTGAATATTTGCAAATGTTTTCTCAATATAGAACTGAAATTAAACAGTCTTTCTTATAATGTATTTACTGTCCTACTACCCTGTGCACCCCTTAAAAGTCATTAAAATTTATTTTCTTGCTGTGTACAAGGTAACAATCTCTCAATAGCTCTTTGCTGCATTTATTTAAATGGCTTTCAGATTTTCACTTAGTAACAGATTACACCAAGCCTCCATCTTATCGCAGGAGTTATTAGGACCTAATCCTTTATAAGCACTGAAGTTATTAGACTTGTGAGGATATTTTCTTCCCTTTCATAAATAATCTGTTGGAGAGAGAAAAAAAATAAAAAGAGGAAGAAAAAAGTCACTTGCATCCCTGCTCACCCAGGCAACAGTCCCAACCCCAGAGAAAGAACCTTCCTCACCTGCTCCTTCTTTGCCAGCAGCAAAGGAAATCAAATTTGTTTTCACCTAAAAGCTTCTAGAGAGGGAAAACAAACTACACCAAATCCTGGCCAGCACCCTTCTCTACTGCAGGCAAAAACTCCTCGGAGAAGGAGTTCAGAGGGAGGGCAGATTTCCAAATCCCTTCCATCTCCATATCCCCATCACACAACCAGGTGAAGCTGCTTCTCTGCTCAGACACAAGGTCACCACTCTGCTATCCCACTTTCTTCCACAGAGCACCAGGGGCACAATCTGATTTTAGAAACTGTCCTGGCCAAATGACAACAAGGTTGGGGATGGGGAGATGCATGGGGGGCAGAGAGGGAAGATACCTTCCCCTTCTGCAATGGTTCCATCCCTTCCCACCCCAAAGAAAACCCCACTGCAGCTCTTGCATTTTGCCACCCAAATCCCACCACAGTTTGATAACTCCCTTCCAAGCCTCTCTGCTTCTAATTAATGCAGTTTCCTGCTATTTTGGTAAGAAATCACAATTTCACCCCCGTCTTCTCCTCTGCCCCTCTCCACACCACCATACCCTGCAATGTGAGTTTGTTGGATCCCTGCGCCAGCTTGGTCCTGGCAGGAGCTGGAGAAAGGAGGGGGAAATGGGTGGGTTGATGGATCAGAGCCCTTCTGGAATGGGAAACCTCGCCCCGCATAACAAGGTGTGCAACCAGCATCACCAACCATTCCTGCTAAGTAAAATCACAGCGAGGTTCTGGGAAGCATTCCCAAAGGCACAGGGAAATGAGCAGCTCTTCAGCCACCCCTGGATTCCCCCTGGCTCCTCCATCCACACCCAGACACTGACAGCCGGCGATGCTGGAGCATCCCATCACCTCCCACACTCCAAAACACAGATGCTCCAAAGTTTAACACCTGACAGCCACGGTGAAACAACCCCAGAACAGCGGCACCGAAGCGCTAGGGAGCTTCCCTAGCTCCACGGGAACGGGGAAGTTTTCCCTGCCTCTGAGGCAGCCTCACTCCTCCACTCCCCTGGAAAACACATCTGGAAAAGGCAGCTGGGAAAGGCACAAACAACTCCCTGAGAACTCTCCGCAAACTCCTTCTCTTGCTTTGCAAAAGCTGCGATTCGCCTCTGTCACCGCGGCGCTTTCAGGGTCTCTCTGCACAAGAGATGCAGCTCGCACTGCCCGAGTCGCTGCCTGCCCCAATTTCCGCGTGGAGCAATTCCAGAGCGGTTTTGCTAAACAAAAACATGCCAAAAAGCAAAAAAAAAACAAACCACAAAACACCCCAAAAACCACCACAGGCATCCCCAGCTGACTGCGCCCAGGAAGGTTTGACAGCTCCAACAGGACATCTCATCCCACGACACACGTCTACTGCTAATGCGAAATAAATCAGCGCTCTGTCTCCCGGAGCATTCTAATTTTTTTATTTTTTTTTTCTCAAGGCACGCCTGCGATTTTGGCTTTCAAAGGCAAATCGGCCACGGTTCCAACTCCACACGTCCCTTCCCAGCACACACAAATGTCCCGGTACTTTTCCCACCGCCGGGTCCTGCGGGGGGAGGACCCTGAATTGGGATCCCATCCTCATCCCTCCGCACTGAATTCACCGGCGCACCTCTCCGAGCAACAAAAGAGAGTTCAACCAAACGCGTGGCACCCCGCCTTCCCTCTTATTCTCCTCTCCAAATGTTTATTTGCAGTTTTTTGAAGACACCTTAACCCGCCATGTTGAACAAGCTTTATAAATATTCATTTACCGCAGTTCGGGAGCGCTACGGGAAAATATGTCTAGATCAGGGCTGCACATTTTGGCACAGCCGATTGCTTTCTTCTTTTTTATTTTCCTTTTTTTTTTTTTTTTCCCCTTCCCTCTCGCCTCCTGCAGCAGCTTTTTTTCCCCCCTCCTTCCCCCTCCCCAGATTCAGAAGATACCCACCCGCACACCCAAGAATAACTCTTTCCGAGAGATGAGCATCAGCCTTGTAAAATCCGAAAAGAGGTCGCACAAGCGTTTGGCAAGAAAGCAGAAAAAAGATAGGTGTAACTTAAAAAAAAAAAAAAAATTAAAAAATAAATAAGGAGAAGAAAGATGGGGAAAGGGAAAAAAAAGGAAAAAAAAAAAAAAAAAAAAAAAGAAAGAAAGAAAAAAAAGGAGGAGGAGGAAAAAAAGGGGGAGAAAACCAGAGATCAGAGTATCTAAAATGCGAGCTGTCGAGGTAAAAAGAAAGCCCCGCACGCCCGCGATGTGTCCGAGAGGCAGCGCGGATCCTGCCGGCCCGCGGGGCGCAGCCGGGGAGCGGCAGCCGCGCTCCGAGCGCCGGTCCCGGCCGGGGGCTCAGCCCCGGCACGCCAACACTTCCAACAACTCCACCGCGGGATCACCCTCTGGAAAACGGGGGAGAAGAAATATCCACACCCATCTCTCACGCTTAAAAAAAAAAAAAAAAATTAAAATTTAAAAAATTTTTTAAAAAATATATATCTTGAAAAGGGGAAAGCCACTCTCTCCACCCAAGCGCTGCCAAACCCGATAAATAAAATAGAGGGAAATGCCAGCCGGGAGGGTTTGGGAGGGGTGGCTGCCGGGCGCGGTGCCTTACCTGTGCGAGTTTGGCTGATTTTGGGGTGTTTTCCCCGTTTTTTCCCCCCGCGGAGCGGTGCGCGGTGCTGCGCGGAGCGGAGCCCACCCGTGCCTGCGCCCGCACCCGCGGCAGACTCATTCCAATATGGCATCCGCACACTGCGCATGCCTGCCGCTCTTTTTAGGGCTTTTTTTTTTTTTT